>OZ012660.1:31589764-32012161 GCA_963942545.1 Oxycera nigricornis
ATATACTGGGAAGTTAAAAATATTGTTGTCACAATTCCATTTGGAGATCATGCCGATCATTTAAAGACAAAAAAAGGAACAAAAATTAATTTTGTAACTATTTTAATTTTAACGTATGAATCGTACATTCTGTGAATTTAGCGTTCATCTTGCACCAAATAACTAACTTTTTTTACAAAATATTAAAACATTGCGGTAGGAATGTAGGATTCAATCAACTAGTCTATAATCACATATTAAAACTACAACGAAAGATGGGAGCAGTTATCAATGTAGGTTCGCATGCTGCACCAACTTTTGAAGTGGAAATCAATTATGCGACCTTCAAAGTTGTATTTTTGTCTTACTATCTTCGAACATTATGAGCCACTTTGCAACTTACATTTTTACGTTATACATCACAAATCTTATAAAAACTTTCTACCTATATGTCAATAACCTTCGCCGATAGACTTGTACACATTAATGATACATTGAATCTCAAGCAACATCTATCTCTTCCAAAAAGATGCAACATCGCTTTCCTCCAACTAGATGGTGGCATTGATATTTAATAACTGGTTGGTTTTTATTGCCCCAAAAGTCAACAATCGAATTTATTGTCATCCTTCAAGTTATTCGGTTACCAATGGCCAAAAAAAATTATTCATAATTTTCACGGCATGGCAAAATAAAAGCTGAATGCTTGGACTCTCTTGCATTAATAATGAGCTTTCTTGCACAATGATGCATTCCAGACTACTACCACTGTTTTCGCTTTCGCGGCAGAAAACTAATTCGAACAAAAATGTAAAGTGCGTCTATTGCACAATTCGCTATTTGCTGGTTGATGCACTTTTATGTTTATCTTTTCTCTGCATAGAATACAGATGTTTTTGTTACTGGAGGTGCAATCAAGGGATGCCAGATTTCACCTGAGAAGGAAACTTAAAGCACCAAGTGTTTCGGATAAAATATACATACTTACCAATGATTAGGGTCATTTAAACACATCGGAAATGATGGGGGCGCATTCACTTTTTGTTTCAATCGATTCAAAGCATGTTGCAAAAGATAATATCCGAGTGTGCTTTGCATACCGACTAATTGTCATTAGCAGTGCATTACGTAAGTTTTTCACTTTGTTTTTCTGACTAGCATTAGTTGACCTGGGCTGCTATTAAAAGAGATTCAGATGACCTCATTCGCACCACTATTGTAAATTGTGTCTGTTACCTAATGCTGATCTCTATTATCTCGCCTCGTCTTGTTTCAGTTTAATGCAGGCAGCATCAGATATTACATGGATTTCTTAAGACAGTATTAAATGCTCTTCAGATCGTAACACCGATGACATATGAAAAATAGTTTGAAGCTGGGTTTTTCATGCACGCTGGTGTAAATGTGACTTAGGCAATGAACCATTTTATTCCCAGGGAGATATTTGGTTTAGTTTGCGAAGACATAAATTCAGAGGACAAATATGCGTCGTTGCAAAAGAAACTTCTGGGGAAGAGTTTTGATTGTGAAAATCACATAAAATTTGAAGGGAAATCGAGCTTCCCAAAAAAATTAAAATTTTTATTTGAAATTTAGTTTATAAACCAAATAATTTCGGAAGAAGAGCAGATTCGGAAATAAAAAATTGCTAAAGTGTCTACGCCGATACTGTCGATATGCCTTAATACATATATTAATTTTTCTGTTTCGTTGTTTAATTTTAAATACGATACTACAATCGGAAAGTGAAATCATTTTAGTAAGTGAAAACACCAAAAGGTATTAAATACCCCGTTGTTTTGTTTGTTTTAGTGGAGAATAGTTTTGAAATTGAATAGTTTATTGGAAAGATGATGACAGCTTCTTTCCAATTAAAAAGTATTTTAAGAATATATATTACGAAATTTGTGGCAATAGCTACCTGTGCCGCACTTTCATTCATTGTTTAATTATTATCATTTAATTCATTGATCATTGAGAAGGATTTGGATCTCTTTCACAAATCTTAGTAGCGAAACCATCAAACAAAGGACTTTAACTTAAAAACATCTGTAATCCTTATGCAATGAAAGGTCATTCACAAATAACATTGAAAAATTATAAAACCCCGAAACTCCACTGGTATCAAACATACAAAAGTGATTCTCACATTAAATTAATTTTCTTAGATTAAAGCACTTTTCGCTTTCAAAACACACTGAAATCGCGCTACCAATGTTACCAGAAGACTCATGCGCTGAACTTCTTAATTAATTTCACTAACAAACCAATTTCGTAACCGGAATTACATAATACAAACTTTTGTAGCGATGAGCAGGTACTAGCCATTGATATTATTTAATTTTGGTTTCATTTGGGTGGTATAGTGTGCAGATTTCATTTTTCTTGTCTCATTAAAAGAATCTATTCCATATTTTACTGGTATTTTTTAAATTAAAATCAAGGTGTAAACATCCATTTTTGGTATATTATAAATACTGCTTAAATATTCTATTGATTTATTTATATTTGTAAACAATGTTTTCTTAACATGTTAGTTTTTATTGCGAATAAACCTTTTTTGATTCATAATATAATTGCTACGAATTTTAATCGATAGTATGACTCAAAAATGATGTTAGTGAAAAATATCGAATTTCAGAAAATTGTCTGGAATTTTAAAAATTTCTTTTGAACAACACGAACAAGCGATAAAATCTTACTGAACATTTTTCAAAAACCGTTACATGTAATATATATTCAAACGTGCAACAAATCGCGAAAAATTTACTTATCGCCCTAAATTTAGGCCCGTGCAGTAGTTTATACTCAAGACTATTAGAATTTTTTTTCAATATATGGTCACATATGGATATTTTTCTTAGGATTTTACGAGGCGCAATCCCCATTTTTTGTTTGGCACTGCATCAGCGCTTGGTCCAAACGGCCGTCATTTTCCTTTTTTTTATTTTTTTTATAAAAAATAGTCCACAATGGAATTTGTTTTGTTGGCATAGAATATATGAACTATTCCAAAGAAATATTTTAGCAATATCTCTATAAAACAAATCTGCGTAGGAGCTTATTTATTCGTGAATAATTCAAACGAAGAAACTTTATGGGATAACATTTCCAAGTGCATTTACGTGGAAGTCATAGAAATAAGATAATTTAAAAAACATGTTTATTCAAATTTGAATGTTATGTATTACATTACGTTAAATAAAATCCTTCATAATAACATGTAGAACCTAGAAGTAGAAAAACACATCTATGGGGAATTTCACGAAACGTTCTATAAACCCCAATAAAGTCTGAAAAGATTTTTCGTTGAATACGTAAACGTAAAATATTCAAAGAAAATATTTTGATCAGATATTTTACGTAAAATCAATTAATAGAAAATTTGCTATTTGACTTTTCGCTCCAGAAACTTAAATCTGAAATGTTTCCGATGTAATTTTACAAGAATAAATAAATACTGCGGAAATATTTTATAGGAAGTTTTATTAAAACTTTTCTAAACGAAATTTAAGACTCAAATATTCAATAAAAATATAATTTGGAAACTATTGTGTAGAAATAGATTGAAAATAGTTCTGATGGAATATTTTTGGGAACTTATTTGGATTTTGAATGACCAATAAAAGCTAATATTGGAGAATTCATAAATTCCAATCAAGATAGATGAATCGAGTGTTGTTGAATGAATGTGAATAGAACTCCTTCGAAAAAATATTTACATTAGGAAATGTTTGGCAAGAAAGCCCCGAAAGGAGAATGGAGATTATTCATTAGTCCTCGAGTAAAACGATGAATAGAAGTTCAATACATATAGATACTATATTTTGTAGTTCTTCAGTTTACACATAAGAGGAAGTTCCGTTTAACTATACAGGTGAATTGTTTGAAGGTTTGAATCATACATAAACTATGCTAGTTGTTTGTTCATTATGTGGCAACGGTGGCGATCAAAAAAAAAATGGCTGCTGCTTATTAACTGTTCCCAAAATTGGTAAATTTCCCCCACTTTAGTTGCATAGGTTCAATGAATTAACGCCATTCGTCATTCTGTGAAAAGTTAAAAAAAAATTTCAAACGTTTAGAAATTAATTAATTTACTAGATCAGTGTATATCTCACAGAAGAACAATGAAACAAGGCTACAATTGCTGTGCCATCTCATCACATTAACCATGATTTAATTTCAAATTTAGCTTCACAACAAGGAAGCAGTTAGCGAGCGAAAATCGGCTAAAAATGAGGCGGTTGTTAATTAACTGAAATGTTTTAATGCAATGTGCACTTAATTGTTTATAGGTCGTTAAAATTCTGTTCAATGTTAACTAAAAAATTTATTGGAAAAAAAATTGAATAAATGTCGTTGGTTTGGATGATTATTTTGCTCATATAATTTCATGATTTGAGAGCATAGTAAAGTGCCATTAAAAGTTCATTAAAGATTAACGAAGTAATACATGAATAATAAATTTAAATTGAAGTAAAACTTTCAAGATTGTGTGTTAGTAGTGATTTACATTGCACGGAAAAGTTGGTTAAAAATGAGATCATACCGCACATGTGAATCCAGATTGCATTATATTGTTTTTATTATCGGTGATTTCTATCAAATGGATGGTCTTCGGTGCAAACATTTTTTTTATAATTTGAAGTTATCAATTCGTATATACTTTCGTTGTTTCCTTCATTTATAAAGCCCGAAAAAATGCTGCACAGTAGTGCAGTATTTTGCAGTAGAATACTATCAGAATATTTTCTCTGGCATCTGTAAATATGCCTGGAACCATCTTTCACTATTCTAATAAAAGATTCAAAGGTTTTCTGGCTGGTTGAATTCATAGAAAATACTTGTATTGCAGTTTGGATATTTTAAAAATATCATATTTTTGGTTTCAACAGTTCGATTATAGTTCAGTTCAATTCATGTAAAATTGAATGAGTTTTCATTAAAAAAAGCAAAATAAGAAAGTTACAGGCATGCTAGATGGTGTTGAAATGGTTCTACCTTATGTAGTAGAAGATATTGAAAATATCATTGGATAGGCAAGTACGAAAATTTATTCGCCAGAAAAGCCAAAAATCGGACGCTCATGAAACTCGAATTAAATAATCTGTAACGTTAATGCAATTTATTCGCTGTAACCAATCGTAAAGACCTCAAAAATAGCATATTATAGGTAAAAAAAATGCGACATCAATATATAAACTCAGTTTAACTACCGAATGTTCCGAAATGAAATACAACTCATTGTAATTTAGAATGGAACATCCTAACATACATCATAATCAAAAAAAAACTCTTTAGATGAAAGGACTATGTCTGCACATAAACATCATATGGTATAATTTCAATTACGAGTATATTGGCTGCAGTCAAAAAAACTAACTGAATCAAGAAAAACGTTGTATTAAATTATGATATAATCTTGTTGTTGATATGTTATATAAGTTTCAAACGCTTTCCGTTCCGGCAAAATCTGTTCTCCTTAGGACTAATCATTTTGCGAAGCAATATAAAACTAGACTGCTATTGTGATAAACGATAATAAGTTGATGCATTTTCAAAAGATCGATTCATAGGTTGCCATCCTCGTCAACGAAGTATAAAAAGTTTGCTTTATTACCTTTGCTGAATAGTTTTGTGAAACATAACAATGATTGTGATAAATTTTCACCATCAATTTATTTTATTTGAAAGTGATATCCAATCTAATACGAATCTTTTGTTCAAAAGCCCACTTTCCTGAGAATATAGTTTCTAAAGTGTTTGCAGTAGATGCCATTAAGCGAAAATATAAAACCCGGCATGATTTATTTGTAATATACATGACTTCTTCTTCGAAATTCGCCACAGTGGTTAACCATTTACTAAATAAATCATGTTTGAGTTCACTTACCATGAACGCGTGATTGCTGCTGAGTACATGGTTCAATTAACAACTAAAGTACTTAATAAGTGCAACAAAGTAACGAAACTGCGTGATTAGTAATAGCAGTTACATTCAAAGCAGAAAAATACTAATTTTCCTAATTGGAATTTAGGTTTTATTAATATCATTGTCAACTAATTGCAATTGCCGGGAGCTTTCAAATTATCTGAAGCAGAATCAAGTGGTAACAATGAAACCCAATCGTAAACTTGATTGCAATTTTATATGTGAGTTGAAAAGACCATTGGACAATGCCAGAAGATATATGATTCTATCTCAAATATTATTTGTTACGGCGGTCATTATATAACAAAGGTATTTTATTGGCGTAATGAAATCAAAAATATTAATGCTTGGCATAAGTTTAAGTAATAACCTTTGTTAAGAGTCATTCGCTTGACTGATTGCTTTCAAAATAAATTGTTGTGGAAAAAAGCCGATTTAAGAGACGTGAAGGAATATACACATGAACTGTTTGATTATGTCTTTTATTTGATTGATTATACCAATTTATATACTATGTTTTAAGTAGTTTCCACGAAAATTTGAAATCAAAATAATAGTTCTTGACTAAGTTATCACCTCGATTATTGGCTTCATTCTTATATTAGTGGTGACCATCAGTGTTTCTTGGTATTTATCAAAAATTAATGAAACAAGAAACATAATAGTTTATCTAGTGATTAATTGCAGTTTTTGTTTTTTGGGCAAATCCGCCGTCATTTCGCTCAATTTGAAGGAAAACAAAAAAAGCTCCAATGAAGCATTAGACAAATTATTAAATTAATACTTTCTGTTTGTTTCATTGATTTTGGATAACGAACTTGAATGGTCCCCGCAGGGCACTGTTTTTAACAGAGGGGTTAACAACCAAGCTGATAACTTGATCTGGAAGTAATATTTTATTTTTTTAATTTCGTGAAAATTTGTGACGATGTGGCGCAAGAACATGGTGCCATACAAAAAATAACATCATGCTACAATTCCAATACTATTTCACGTTTCTATCTAGTCGTAACCCATTCCCCGAATAGTCATTAGTTGATAATCGATACAGATAAAGCGTGTGTATAATTTATGAAACATATGCTCAACAGTAATTTACACGAGTTCACTGAAGTGCAACAATGCAGAAACCAAA
This sequence comes from Oxycera nigricornis, assembly GCA_963942545.1. NCBI lineage: Eukaryota > Metazoa > Arthropoda > Insecta > Diptera > Stratiomyidae > Oxycera > Oxycera nigricornis. The sequence goes on from OZ012660.1 coordinate 31,596,814, forward strand.
TGATGCGAAATCAATCCCATAACTTTGTAATGAAGTAATTTTTCAAGGATATGGACTGGTGATTTATTAATTGAGTTTTTAGTAATGGGAAAAGTTTCTATAGACAAAATCGAACATTTTTGCAATTCATATGACCAAGAAAAGTTGAGGTAGATATTTCTGGGAAAAATGATAGACAAAATGATAGGCCTGAAAAGGTCGCAATATTTTAAAGATTTTAATAATAATAATAACAATGAAATATTAAACCACTTATCAGCTGTTTCAAAGAAATGTCGCACCTGTAAAAAACTGCAGTTAATATAAAATTGTATTGTTTAAACATTACTAGCATCTACATACATGTTGCCTTCCTCAAATATTATATGCCTTTTTTATGATATGATCTCAATGAAAAATTTAGCTCTACATCAAAACATCAAGTAGGTACCGATAGACACCACATCATAAAGTTATCAAAACAATAATCAAATGATCAATATTATTTCATCCTTTTTTAAATGGTGGATATATTTGAATTCTAGAATTATTGAATTGCTTCCTTTATCAGCTTATTGACGATGATTCCTTAGTATATTTATATCTTCCAGTTCAGTGCTTTGTACTGAAAATTGTAGCATTTTTCATCGATTTTTATCCAACTGTAGTAGTTGCAATTGATTTTAACGATGACTGGAAAATATTTCTTGATGCACTCGTAATACTAAGGCTTTGGAATTATTATTAAATACTATACGAGTAAATTTTTCATTTCACAATGAATTTATTTAAGTAATCGGTGTCTTTCGTTCCTTACATAGTGGCCATGTTTATAAATAAATTTCCATTAAAAGTATCACACAGCTACACAACCGAGAAATATGGTAATTTTACAACGCAGTCAGAATTTTTGTTAATCGAAAACCTTCGGCCTGCATGAGTAAAGGATCAAAGCTAAAAAACACATTAAATTACAACTTTGAAAAATCGATTAAGTGAATGCAATAAATTTTTGATATTTAATATCAGGAAAAACCGGAGAATCAACAGTCATTGTCTCCTACACACAAAAATGTTGAATAATAAAATATTCAGAAATACGTCTTTTGTATACTCACCTCACATTCTTTAGTTGCTGTTTCTTATAGTTTCCTTAAGGTGAACGACTTAAAGATAAGATCTTTCACATAATTAATTGCAATACAATTCGACGTGCTTGTTTCTTCGTTATTATTTTGCATTCATATGTAAATGGAGTGCATTTATAAAAAACCACTTTTTTTGATTTTCATTGAGCCGCATACAAAGTCGGTTAAAATATTTTGTGTTGCATGTTAAAAATAGGAGGTTATTCATTTCAAAAGGGTAAATGTACGATTTCCGATTCTGATGGGCTCAAGATTTTGAGAATAAATTATTTAGTCGTATTCAATACAATTTGAACATAAGAAGCACCATGTTGTGTATTTTTGCATTGATTAATGATCAATATTATTTCATCCTAAGTAAAAAAGATAAATAATTCATTGTGTAGTCATTGGGTTGCAGAATTCGCTCCGCAGATTAATGGTTCCCGGGTATCTGCGTTTTTTCTTGAGGACTTTTGACTTAAATTTCTATTCAATTACGAACGCAAAAGATGTTTTAAGATGTTCAAGAACTTAGTTCTGGCTCAAAATCATATTGAAAAGCCAATAAACTATGCTTCTGACCATAGTTTATCAAAGTTCATTCCATCGTTCTAATCTGTTTAAGTGCTTTTATTTGATTTGAAATCGATCATGCTCGTTTACGACTAGTTGCAATATCATAAATAAAATTAATGGGACTTTGGGAAAAGATATATCTTTGAGTAAATTATTTAAAATTTGTGTCAAAGATTTAATATTCATCTCGAAAAACATATAATCCCTTTTACTTTACAAAAAAAAATATTTTGAATAAATCTGTATAACTTGAGTTTCTCTTGGGATAATTTCAAGCATTATTGTCGCTTTTCTCCTAGGATTTTAGAGCAGCTGATAGAACCTCAAAAATCACAAACTTATTTAACAAATGAAATCCTCAAATCGAATTGTGAAAATTCCTAGTTTTTCGAATTGCATTTATTGGCATGATTTTATCACTTTCTTATAATTTTACTTTTTTATTTTCTGAGTGTTGGTATCACATCAAATTAATAATGATGATGATGAATGTTGCGTGATGAACGAATTCAAATTAATCATATTTATACATATATTGAGAGTTCAACATTTTATACATGCAATTTTTTAGATTGTTTAATAGATCGTGTTGAAGAAAAGGGGGTTTTGCCTAAAAAAAAATTCTGCTCACAATAATTTGATGTCAATGGCTCTTTCAGAGTATCTATCTTCACAAAAATCTAATTGTTAATAAAATAAAAAGTATTTTCTTATGTCGCTTGTTATTTTAAATCGTTTTCAAATATTGTAAGGAACCCAATTTAAATAAACCTAGTCGTAAATAAACATAACAAACTGCATTACGTAAGTTGTAAGACACATCAGTAGCCTATTGGTTGAATTAAAACCTGGAGATTTTTGGTTCATGTGCCTAAGATTTAAAGAAAAAATTATTTCTATTAAACCATTGAAAGATCAGCGTTTTTATGTTTTATATTTGATTTATCGTGGAAGTCTCATCTTCCGAAATGGTGTTGATTGTAATTTTAACAAACATTTAAAACACTTTTAATGCAAACATATAGATATTAAAATGAAATTGAGATTTGGGTTTTCTCTAGGTATAAAATACGCTATAGTTGTATTTATGTAAGGTGTTTAGCAAATAATGAACATTGAATTAGTTTCCAGCTAGGATAAAACACTTTAATTTATTTGAGGACAATACTGTTGCTCATATTTTTTTTAGTTACTACTGACTTTGCCAAGCCGCAGCATATATTAACAACCTCGTTTCATATTTATTTGAATAGGCTTGAAAAAATAAATATTGATGCAATAAATCAGCTTCACAGTGCAATGCAAAAAATACCTTGCAAGGTGATTGAGTTCAATGTGATGCAACCATGGTTACCACAACAAAATCATCATCAATTCATATTTCTCACATTCCAAGATAATCAAATCAAGTAGAAAAGTTCATCTCGAGAAAATTTGACAAGGTCGTTTATGGGTTTTGCTTTAATTTCTTTTGAATTTCGTTTTAAGATGCAGGTAGGTACTTTCCATCGCCATGCGTAGACATTCTGCTAGGCGTGTGGGGCTATAATTTTTTTTAAGTGATGACTTAATTAAGGCAATACTCACATTTCAAAAGAGATATAATACACTTGTTTGAATAGTTGTAGGATGCTTACTTCGCTTCATTTCTTTAAGGTGGAAGACTATCTCAATTTAGACATTGTAATTCTGCCTGTATTAATAGGCTCATTTAAAGAGCACAGCCAAATGAAACTTCCGACTTTTTATTACTCAATCGGGAAATGTTAATCTGATTTTGGAAAGATTAGGGAAAATCTTTCTTGGTACGAATGTGTAAAGTATTTCGTAATTTAAGAGTTACGTGTTTGCAGTGATGATCAGATTTTGCATAGATTCAGAGCCATGCCTTATGCTATTTTGCTTTTCTTTGGACATAATCAGAATGGATAATATTTGATCCCGAATAAACTGAATGGATAGCTTTTGAAATTGCAGCAGTTATACTTTGTCGGGCATGATAAATTGGGCGAAATGATGTCTTTGAAAGTTGTTAATTTTTCAAAAGGCGGACTATGAAGATTCTCTTACCTTATTTTGAAAATGTAAACAAATTCCACTAATGTGTTTAAGCCAATATTGTATTTTAATACATATACCGTTAAAGCTCACCACACAAGCGAACAGTCTCGATTTCAATCTTTATGTCCGATCTTGGGAGATGTCCGGTCAAGGGAGCATATGCATAAAACATTGTATATTTCAACACTTCATTTGCTCGTCATTTTTATTGTTTTATTCCTATTTAAATAAGTGTACATATGTATTATGAATTCATATTAAATCTGGCACAATATTCCTACACGAATAAAAAATATGAGAAAACTTCAAAAAACTTGCTTATCGTAACTAAGCTTGTTTTTGTTGCAACGGATGATCTTGGGAATGGGTTTTCAGGTTTTGAAAATGTTGAAATGCTATAAAATCGTCTTTCGCAAATTGTTTAAGACTGCTGGTTATCTGCATTTAAAATTGCTTCCGGTTTTGTAACGTAATTCAAATCAAGTTTATCATCAACGGTTTTCAATATCAATTTCAGCTACTCCTTTTGTTTGAACATATTTGTTGATTTTTAAGAAATCGCATGATTCTTGGGCCGTCCCATCAAATACTATTGTTAGTAGGTTTGCAATTGTTGTTAATATGCATTTTTCTTTTGCGTTAAATTGTGTGAAAGGGCAGCTTGATTTCATAAATCCTGGTTTACGAAAACGATTTTTGATAGTTTGTGATGTTACGTTGTCCCATGAGACAAAGAGCTCGAAGGACGTCAAATTTTTTGGAGAACTGTTTTACATTTGATGGTTTAAATTTGTGCTTCAAAATATTACCTCGGTATTGGGCGAATGGCTAGCATCTTGATGTCGTGTTGAAAGTCAAAAATATTAATTTGATGTTGTCTACGTTTATCTTTCACGAATGTCATACAACATTATCCAAAAATAGGAAAATTTTTTTTCCAACTTCCTTAGTTATACGATCATGATAGTTGGCGTAATCCTTGCCTTTTTATTTGATGTCCAAATCGCTGGTATACCTTAGATGATAATGTTTTTGAATACATGGGGGAGCAGTTTCTCCAATTACTGGTAACTTTTCTTTTTTTCCTGTCACGCTCACACAAAACAAATTGGAAGTCTTTCTATAAGCACTATCGATTACATATGTCATAGAACTGTAATATAGTGTAATGTAACACTTGATGTTCCCGTCCAATGTTTCATCAAAGATAAATGAGCATATCTTTGATAAAAGATTTCATCATATTTCTACGATCGTGTAGTGCATGCCTTAGAATTTTTACTGCCACAGCTTTTTTAGATTTTAAAGTCAACGTTCTGTTAGACAGTGCATAGAAGCAACATGAGTTTAATCTATGTCTTTTTGACATACCTTGGAAGCTTCATCAGATCGGTATTTGAAGCTAATATTGTTCCAGTTTTTAATGACCTTTCAAAAGTATTAAAATTTCAACAACCGTGGGAACCATTTAAAACATAGTTTATTTATTTGGGCTTCCTTAGGTCTCAATTTTTTTTTTTCATTTGATGAACGCTTCCTCTACTTTGCCATTTAGCACGAATTTCTTCTTTGTTTTAAAAGACTCCCGCAGCATGATTTTTCCCAATCTGTATAAAAACAAGCTGTGAGGTGCGAACCTTGTGACCCAAAAGGATAACTTTCCTGTAATATTAACATAATTTAAAAATTAATAAATATAATAACAAACAAAATAATAATACTAATAATAATAATGATGATGACAATAATAATACTCTAGAACTCGTTACAGTAAATAGAATGAGTCAATGTTAATCGTATCATTTTTAGAAGAGTCCATTTATTACGTTTTTGGTGGGAAGAGGCCTGATTGACTTCTTACGCGGAGCGTTTTGGGTGAGGCGGGGAGTGGTCAGAAGGTTGAGTTACCAAGTCTTTTTTACGTAAGTGGCTATTTTCATATTGGAAAATTGAGATTCAGGGTTTATTGAAAGCAGTTTTTATTTCTACGCCGAATTAACTAGATTTTGTGGCGTGGTGACCATTTTTGGCAGCTACGTCCAAGATCTCCATAAGTGCTGCTGAAACATTGTATTACTACTATCTCACCATTTTAGCTTAAAATAAGAAATATTTATTTTGCAGTGGATTTAAAAATAACATCTAATATTCAGTGAATAATCGATGTACGATTATATATAAAACATATAACTTCTTACTCAACACAGACTAAGAAGAAACTGAAATAATAGAACTTGAAACCAATGAAAAAGATTGATTAAGATAAAAAGATTTATAAGAAAATAAACTAAATAAAAATAAATAAATAAATAAATATAATAATGAATATTCAATATTTTTCTTCGTATATTATATAATTAATTGGCTTCTGCGAATGATTGATGAATTCAACGAGCTTATTCTAACTTTTTATTTTTATTTACTTTTAAAGCTGTATCAAACCAATTTATAAGTGTAAAAGTTTGCTAAAATTAATTTCCCATTTTGCGAAGATTTTCTAATTATATGAAAAAAAACTCAAATAAAAATAAGATTTTGTTTGGAAAATGAGTTTTCATATCGATTTTTTTCTGTCATTGTCTTGGTTGGTTATTTACCTCACGTAAATTACCTTCAAAAGAATGAAGATCTTCCAATTTATTTGAATCAAAGACTATATGTGATATAATAAATATGTATTAGAAGATAAGGTACCCAAAGCGGAAACAATGTTTATTAAGATAATGCCAAAAGTTCGAAAGTTTGAAATCTCCAAATTGAACGTTTAAGGATGTGAGATTCGGTTAAGTACTGGACATGTAATCCAAATATACAACAAAATTATGAGAATAAAAAATATGGTTTCATGTTTATTGACTATTATATTTCTATCTACGAAAACATATGTCGCGCAGTCTTCGCAAGATAAGTTGATATATAACAATAATACTCTTAAACAATGTACTCGAATGAATTTTCTTAACAAAGGGCCTATAGTAATAGAATGTATGATTATTTTAAAAACAATAATGTTCTTCTCTGTTATTTTGCAGACTCAACATGTTGATTCGAATGGTGATGCTTTTCGTGTTTATGCTAGTCAATTCTTCTTCACAAGTCAGCGCGCCACAATCGGAGCCCGTAATTGCTAAACAATGGAATCTGCTCAACTACAATTTCCAATGGAATGCACCAGTCAACGACAAGAACTTCTACAATCCTGAAAATATTGTGGCAACGGGTATTGCATTATCTTCCGATCGTATTTTCGTGGCAACACCACGTCTATTTTCCGGCGTTCCTGCCACGGTTAGCACAGTATCTCGTGGACAGTTTGGAGATTCACCTGATTTGCAGGTATGAATTGCTGGATTTAGAGTTTTGATTTAGAGTATAATGGCAAATATTTATCCTGTACTGTATTTATGTCTGCAACTTCTTTGATTGCTGTAAATCTTTATCATATATCGGAGTAAATTGGTTTTCAGTTTGCTCGTGCTTCCAGCTAAATTCGATGTTCCTGAAAGTGCTTGTGTTTCGAAAATATGTTTAGCAAAATCTATCTATCTAAATATACAGAGTGTAAAAATGCATTATATGTGTATCAAACGGATGATATGTTCATTCTATATAATATTCCAAGATATCTAGTGCTTGAGAATCTCTATGTCTCTAAATATAATCTATTTGCGGATCTACATACACACATAGCTTCTTCTATAATACAAGAGGGCCACCCTCTTGAATTGGATGAAGGATTGATCTACTATGAGCTTTTTGCCACTATTACGTCGAAAACTGTTTTCTATTAAATTATTTATAATAGTTGAATGTTTTTATTCGTCTGTAATGCCTATTTGTTGTCAGATTTTCGTCATACTAAAAATTTGATTATATGATGTCTTGAATGAAAACTATCTGAAATATCTGCGATGTCACTCATAATAAGAAAATATATGCACCTTCTGAAAAAAAGATCAATCTTTCTGATTGTTTGCAAAGTGCTACAAGAAAAACGGTTTGTGATTTCTGGAAGAGCTATATATTTCTGTGTGAATAGTTAAACAAATATTGATGCTTGTTTTTGTTGATACACATAATAATCTAGTAAACACTTTGCAATTATTTTTCAGTATAGTTTTCATTGCATCATTTTCCGGAGATACTGTTGAATGTATCGTTTCGAAAAAATTCCAATCAATTTATTATCGAGAAAAATTTTAAACCGAAATTTCTATTGAAAAAAATTTCACAGATTTTTTTATTCGATAGTATGATGGTAAATTTCACTCAAGTGATTTTTGTGAAATTTAAGTCGGCATTTTCTGTTCATGGAAATAATTACAAATGATTCATTGCTATAATAGTAGTAAAAGTAGTTTTAAGGGGAAAATCACATAAAAAGGCTATTTTTACGTTTTTTTTTTGATTTTTTTGAAGGAGAAGAACTGATTAGAAATTAATAGGCTAGTTGAATCATATTTTGAACTACATTTCAATACTTTTTCAAGTAATTATCATTAAAATAAGTAAAGTTAGAAGCTGTTCATCGTGGGGGTTCGTCGTCCGAGTCTCTCATTGCCGTGCATGCTGGAGTTCACAATTTTAATGTGAAAGCAATCCAAACAAATTTTTCCTACTATTTGTATGTATGACTTCTCAAGGAATCAGGTTTTGAGTGAAAATTTTGGAAATTTGAAAATTTGAAAATTTGCGACACGTGCCAAAAAAAATGAAAATTTTCTAGTTTTTCTCTCGTGCTTTTGCCATAAAAAAATCGTTTAATCGAAATTGTTTTTCCCTGTTCTTTGGTTTTTGAAGATCGGTCAAAAATTCGCTGAGATACAATTCACAAAAACCAGAAAAACGCATTTAAAAATAAATTACCAAAAACTGAGTATTTAAGTGACTTGTGTAACACCGCCATATACAGAGGGATACCAGGAAAAATACATGTTTTTGCTTATAGTATCTGCTCCAATACATACAAAGTAAGACAGATTGATAGAAAGACAGCTGGACGATCCCGCCCAGCTTGTCTGCGATCGCTCCATCCAATAGGCCGTGCGGTATACTCGAGCGCGCTTCGTTTCTTGCCCCAAAAATATAAGAAGGACATCGAATATCGGTCTAAAACTATCTGAGCATAGTCTTGAATAGCTAAACTTTCGATCTGCAATAAAAAAATTCGATTTTTTTAACCGTCTAATGTGATTTCCCCCCTTAATGGGGGGAGGAGGTTTTCAGTTTTCAGTATTTAAAAAGAATGAATGTACTTTAAAACAAGCCGTGCGGTGCGACCCATGAGGTCCACACGGTCAACTTCCCAGTAATATCTACATAGATATTAAAAATATTAAACACAATAATAGTTGTGGAAATAATACTACTTCAAATAATAAAAATGTACTTCTCATAAAAGTTATTGGAATAACTTAATATTAATCGTAACATCTACGCGAGCGTCAATTGATTACGTAAGGATTTTGGTGCGTTGGTTTGATTGATTATTCACGTGGATCAATCGGAGGGGGGACAGGTTACAAAGCAGTTTTTTTCATAAAAGTTAAACATGGTGCTGTGAAGACTATTGAAAATCTGCTCAAATTTTGCAAATATTAATAAACTTTGATTGACTATACAACAATGTCTTTAGAGAAGAGATTTAAGGTATAATGATTCGAATGAACTGTTTTTACATGGTGACTTTGAATGAGTTTTTATTTTTAATTTAATTTTTTTTAATCATGAGAAAAGTTTTTTCTGGTTTCTCTACAAAAATTGATAAAAGTTTATAAATTCTATGAACATTTATTATTACGATGTGCAAATCAGGTTAAAAGTGAATTTTTTTATGAAAAAAACAAATCTTTTCCAATTTTTTTTAATAAAGTGGAAAAACCGCTTTAACGATTTTTTTAAAATATAAAAACATCATAAAAATGTTAATACGCGTCGATTGACACCTTAATGATCGAAAGATTATATTTGGTTCTCGAGATATAATGAATGACGTAAATGACCTTGAACGTTAAATGATTTTTTATTTTTTATTTAATTTTTTTTGTAATCATGAAAAAAACTTTTGCAGGTTTTTTCACAAGAGCTATTTGGAGTATATAAATTATATAAACATTGATCACATAGATTTGAAAATCAGGTTAAAAATTTTGTGTTTTTGAAAAAAAACCTAATTTTCTGCACTTTTTTTAAAAAAATTAAAAAACGGCTCCAACGGTTTTTTAAAAAGTTCGATAGATTCATAAAATTGTTAATACGCGTCGATTGACACCTTAACAATGAAAATCGCATGTTTGGTTCGTGAGTTATAGCGCATAACATGGTCGACCTTCAAGGGGTGAAAACAGCAAACCCCCCAGACCGAAGTGTCCCAAATACTAATCAGCTCTTAAGATTGCAAAGACGCTTCGATTGACACCTTAACGAAGTCGATACAACTTTGTTTACGTGAGTTACGCTCGTAGAAAAAAGTGTCCACGAACGTACGTACGTACACACACGCACACACACACACATACATTTCCCTTTCTAAAAATACTTTATATATACTCTATAGACCTCAAAACGTAAAGAAAAGTTGAAAATTTCAATTTCGATTTTCGAGGCGATTACAAGAACTTCCCATATACTGGGAAGTTAATAACATTTAAAAATGAGTATTGCGAGTAGAAAACAACTAGAAAAGTAATTAAATATGCAGTAAAAATTTATGATATACTTTTCTTAGTTCTGAGCATTGCACATTGTCAGATTTGAGCATCCAAATATTTATTTAATGTTGACCAAAATGCATAAAGTACATCTGTATTAAAATGTTTGAAATCTGTGGAATGTTTTTAAAGTTGAAATTTAAATAGAATCGTGAGAGGTATAGGAAACAGTTGCTTAGTATTACGTATGATATCAAATGTTACTTAAAACCATTATCCCTATCATAGTTCCGAGAGTCATAAATGCTTGAAACATGTGAACCTTAAAATTGTTGTACTCCAGAAATTGTTTCAACAAAAGAAGAAATCATTTTTATTGTTAAATTTTTGAATAATTCATATACGTGATTTGCATATCAAATTTTATATTGGCAATTTTTTGTTGGGAACCTGTAAACAGCTTTCAAATGTGTTCTGAAACCAAACGATGCTGCTGAAAATTTTAATATCCAAAAATAAATCTGCGTTCTGAATTTTAATAAAAAAAATGTTGCGATAAATCTCGGTTAACAAATATATTTCATTAAATATTTGTTTGACTGAAATCGATTCATCAGATATTTTCTAAAAACACCTTAAAAAATATTAATAATAAATATATTGAAGAGAATTTCACTAGTTTTGCATGATCCAATGGAATAGAATACTTAGCAGTTATTTGTCATTTAGAGGCTGCTCGATGCATGCTTTCCATGCAAGAAAGCCTCCTTAGCATTAACTTCGTTACTAGTTGTAATTCTATTAGAAATGAATCTTTCGTCTTAGTAGCATGTTTTGTAAAAAAAATCATACATTACAAAAACTTATCATTAAAGTGTTAAATCAAAACCCCAATGGTTTCGAAAGTACCCGCATTTGAGTTTGTTGAGGCAATGAATGAATTATAAGATAACCTGGAAAATCGTAAAATTCCTTTCCTTTTTTTTTGGTGCATTTATCGACTCCTTAGAACTTCAAAAATGACCCTTAGAAATATCTTTTCGAAATTCGAACGTTTAATATTGTATATAAATAGCGACTTTGAGGGTGCGCGCGTTTTCGGCTCTTTGCAGATGTTCGATCATCTGTCGGTCGCGTATCGTCTCTTTCTTTCCCCTTCTCTAAAATACCGGTTTGTCCTTTATACATTATATTTGCACCTTTTTTACTTGCGCCTAGTGCTTATTTGGACTTCATCATATAAGTTGCGTGTTTTTGAAAAATATTTAATTTTGCATTTTTCACAAAATGTTTATCAGCGAAATGGAACAAAAACTTTAAACACGGCTTTCGCAAAACAACGTTTTTTAACATGGCAGAGAGATAATCTCCGGATCTACCGAACCGATTTTCGAAAAATTTGATGCCGTTTATTTGGTAGAGAATATTCCACCGTAATCCACCAGAATATGAGCAAAAATTTAAGTAACAAAATTTTGACGTTAAAAAAACTACGAAAAAGGTCCGATTTTTTACATTTTTTTTACACAACTCCGCCATTTTTTATTTTGAAAACGATGGTGGATTACGATGTAAGAGACTTTGCTTTTTGAAGTCCCGTTTAATTTTGTTCTTTCAGATTTACCAATCCATAGATTATCTCTCTGCTGTGGAGTACCGATTTTTTCAGAGCTTAATTTCAGCGCCTTCTATAAAGGAGAATAACAATAAAAAAATAAAAAAAAAATATTTTGTTTTGTATTATTCAAATATGAAATAATACTTTAATAAAGATTCATGTCAATATTTAATAAAGTATCTGAGAAACAAATTCTTGAAAAATAGTCTTTTTTCGCCTTCTAAAGTGGACTGGTTCCTTAAGGCTTACCTGCATTTCAAATTTTCATTGTTTTTCCTCCACAGGCTTACCCGGATTGGTCATTCCATACAACTAGTGTGGGAGCATATAATTGCAGTGATCTCGGTTTGATATCCGTGTATCGTCTTCGCATTGACTCCTGCAATCGACTTTGGGCTCTTGATGCTGGTGTTTCACGATCCCTTGAAGATTACGAAATAACTTGCCCACCGAAAATCCTGGTCTTTGATCTTGCTACCAATGAAGTTGTACGACGGTAAGAAAATTTATGAAAATAATACTGACGATCTTAAATGCTTATTTTTTGATAGAATTGATTTTCCAAGAGAAGTCCGAAGAGGCGAAACCCTTTTCACGAATTTAATTGTTGATGAAACAACTTCGAAACCAGAAAATAAATGCGACGATGTGTTTGTATATATCAGTGATACAGTTGAACCAGGTACGATAAGATATAAAATACAAAAAACGATAACTAATATCGGAAAAATATCTTCAAAACCAGAAAATAAATAAGTCCCACCCCAATAAGCTCATAAAACGAATATTTGTTGAAAATGCTTGTGTAGTGGTAAGTGTAGCAATAATAATGCAGCCCAATTAAAAATGATTGCCGTTAATTAAATGCTATTCATGCAGAACCACGTTCAGTTTCAAAAATTTCAAAAGATTCGTAGCTTTATAACAAATTCAAATGAATTCCCGCTGTTTTTAGCACTCCCACTTGTAATTTCCAGCCAATTTTAACTTCCTGTGCACATTCTCCGCTAAATAAATTAGTGAGTTTCATGGCTCGTTTAACATCGATATCGTGAAAAATCGAAACGGGCGTTGCACATATCTCGTAATAGCCAACACTTAAATGCGATTTTGATAGGTGTGATATTGCACACTATCGTTATACTTCAAGAAAATCTTATCGATTTTCAATATTGCTTCAAACTGAAGTATTTTATGTGTATCCTACCGTATAAATTTATCGAAAATTATAGATATGGACTCTACGATTGTCTTTTGGCGCTTGAATTTAATAATAGGACTAGTAATTTCATAATCCATTAACGATACCGTTATGCATGATACAACGTCCAAAATGGGCGGAAAATGTGCACATATAGTAAATCAAAAAATTTCCAGCTGCTACGTGATCAAACTAATTAAACATCTAACCTGTACACCACTGCTGAAAATAAAGTGTTCAGATCTTAACTGAAAATTAATCTCCATGAAAATATAGCACAAGAAATTTGAATAATAGCATGTTTTGAAGTACTACACATTAAATTGATTGTAATATATCTAGTAGGTGTAGTACGGTGTTAAAGAGTGTAGAAGACGTGATTTTAAGTTACAACTATGTACGTTCTCATGAATGATGTATTTTTAAGAGTTTTTAGTTCATGTTGAATATTGCCTGCAGCTAGTACTACGAAATTTATTAAAAACGAAAAAGAAGCAGTATATTTTCGCCTCGCACTTTATTTCTAGAATTATTTAGCATCGATTACTTCGGATATGTTCCAAAGGATACCACGCGGGTAATTGCGATTGCACCCAGGTGCATTTTGTTGAAAAGCGGTAATACTAGTATATGCTTGCAACAACAACTTTTGTAGAGGGTTTGACTTATAACACTAGCTACATACAGTGTAAGTGAATAGCCTAATTGCATTAGCTCAGCTTAAGCAAGACATTACAAAGAATTATTGTTTTTTTGGAATGTTGTTCATTTTTCTAGGCAAAAATTCATCCATGTGGATACCAACATTGATTTTGATTTACAGCATTTTCTAAATGGTTTAGAACTGAATTAAATTCTCACCGCCACGTATCAAGCTTATGAAAAAGTTCATAATTACTTCCTTGGAGCTGAGTGATATTTCCAATGGCATCAAAAGTGTTTATATTTTAATATTTATAGCTTCTCAGTATGTGGGAAGTTCTTGTAATCGCCTCGAAAATCGAGATTGAAGTTTTCAACATATCTTCACGTTTTGAGGTCTTTAGAGTATATTTAAAGTGTTTTTGGAAAAAAGTCTGTATGTGTGTTCGTACGTACGTTAGGCGATAGTTTTTTCTACTAGCATAACTCACGTAAACAAAGTTGTATCGACTTGGTTTAGGTGACAATCGAAGGGCCTTTGCAATTTAAGGTAATAGTACACATAAGAAGGCCAAAAATAGCGAATTTTTATGAAATTTTTTCTCAGCTTCTTCATGGTGATGAACATGTAACTTTTTTTCAACAATACATCTATCTTTTTGGAGTACAAAAAATGGTTTTTTAAATTTATCACTATAAAAGTATTTTATAAAGGGCGCCAAAGTTGACACCTCGAAAAGTACCCGATCGCATGGCCGATAGTTAATCTCAAAATTTGCAAGTCTGAAACAGAAAACTCAAAAAGGGTTTTAAAGACTAAAATCTCTTAAGACACTATTCATCACCGTTTATGAAAAAAGTTTAAAAAAAATTGCGGAGCTTCGATTTTTTTTGAACAGTCGTTTTTTTCACGCCAATTTTTTCCCCCAATTTTTGGTGTAATTGAGGTGAATTGTCTTGCGAAATATGTTAATAAATAAAACGCATTAAGATTTATTAAAACCGGTTGAGTAGGTTCGGAGTTTAACTAGTGGCCAGTTGAAAAAACACAATTTTGAAAAAAAAATCGCGTTTAAAGTATGGTTTCTGTTTTGAGTACCTTTTCTATACGTTTTTTAGTATCTTTTCTATACTTCAGAATAAATAATGAAACGTTTAAGAAAACAAAAGTTTCGTGTTATATTGTGAATGAATAGAAGAAACCAGTATATTCGAAAGAGGGGATACACAGTCAATGCCATGCGGCCGGAGGCGGAAAAAACGCACACGCACTTAAAACCGTTTCATACTATTCTAACGGTCGAATTTTTCAAAATATTTGAACACGTCATTGTTAAAGGTGCTAGGAGTTGAAAAATGCCAAAAATATAAATCGATATTTTGAAATTTTTGATATGGTCGGGAAGTTTTTTGTTTTGACCCCACCAAATTCATTTCTTTCATGCACTATATCTCACGAACCAAATAAAGAATTTGCACTGTTAATTAACGCTTATGAACATTTTCATGATTCTATCAAACTTTCAAAAAAATTATTGGAGCCGTTTTTTAATTTAATAAAAAAAGTGTAGAAAGTTGCGGTTTTTTCTTCAAAAAAAATTAATTTTTAACCTGATTACCACCACACAGTCATCAATGTTTATAAAATTAATATACTCTAAATGGTTTTTGTAAAAAACCATTCAAACTTTTTTTCCATGATTACAAAAAAAATCACAGTAAAAATAAAAAAAATTACTAAAAGTCACTATGTAAGAAGAGTTCATAAGAATAATATTACCTGATGTTTCTTTTTCTGAAGACAGCTTATAAATTTGTGCTGAATTTAAGCAGGCTTTCAATAATTTTTACGGTCCTGTTTTTTAATTTTAATGAACAAACTGCTTAAAATTTGAAAAAACAATTGCATTTGTGGTAATCAACCCTTTGAATGATAAAATGTTTACAAGATGAAGATGTCTTATTAAACAAAAAACGACATTTTTCATGACTGCAAAACATATTCATTCAAAAAAAAATAAACCATTCATATTTATAATGGAAAAAGGTTGAAAAAATCAATATCACCTAATTTCACTTACTCTAATAACGTGGTTTTTAGTTAGTCCTTATTTTTTTATTACTTTTTACTTTCTACTACTTTCATACGGTTTATCTGCGTGAAGATTCAATCAACCTTCACCACCCTTCCCCGCCAACAACCAAAAGCTATACGTAATCAATGGACGCTCCCTAAGATGATACCATTAATATTAACACATTCCAATTACCGTTATAAGTACCTATAATGATTATTATTTATAGTAGTAGGTATTATTGTGTTTCATATTTTTTATATGCATGTAGATATTACTATGAAGTTTACCTCAAGGGTCGCAGCTCGCGACTTGTTCTTTTTTGATTTCAAACGTATTTTATGCTTCAAAGTTTTGATTTATATATAGACCAAAAAATTTTATGTTGATAAACGTGAAAAAAAATTCTAAGATTAATACTAAGAGAAGAATTCTTTAAAATTATTCACGAATTCAAACAATGTGTAAAGCATTTGAAGAAACAGAACAGAAATCACTATAATTATAGAAAGGAATTAAAATTTTAAACGACAAAGTTCTTTCCATTTGTATATAATATTCTATTGAACACGATAAAAAAACTTCTCGATAAACTGAAACGAAAATTTCGAATAAAAGTTTTCGTCCGTTTTGAAAACTAACTTGCTGATCAATTTGAAAACGAAATTTGTCTTTTCAAATTCACGAAAAGTGCTTTGAATTTTGAATAGTTTGAGGAAAATTTGGGATGAAATATCCTGCAGTTTGACTTGAAAACCTGACCAGGTGGGCTTAACACAACGTTCTACAATGCCAAATAAGAGAACCATCTTCTACCGAGTTAAAATTTGAGGTTCCTATATAGACATTAGAACATACTTACAGATACTTTTTGAAATTTTAATTTGAAGTCTTAGTGCATATTTAACGCTCACAAGATATAAAATATATATTTTTAATCGTTTATAGCAATCGTAGTGTACGATAGTGCTCGTGATTTAACTTGGAGAGTTTCACATCCAACTATGTTCCCGGATCCTGATTTTGCCGAGTCGACAATTATGGAGCATAGATTCACGCTTATGGATGGAGTTGTAGGATTAGCCTTTGACGCTAACGCTCGCATTGTTTACTATCAACCCTTGGCGACCGATAGGTATGTTTTGGGTCGTGCAGATGTTTGTTTGTTTGTGATTTTAGTTTTATTAATTTAAATACTCAACTCGCTGCAGAATTTTTGTTTCAATTGGTTAACTTTTCAAATTAACATCGAATGTTAATATTTTGTCACTTTGAGATAATTGATCATCAAACTATTGTAAGAATATGGTTTCCTGTTTTAATAAACCAATGAATGTAGATCAAAAATAATCTGTATTGTATTTTATAGGCTTTTCTCCGTTTCCACGGAAGCACTGCGGGCCGGACCTTTCCCACGCAACCAAGCTGTACCGATAAAACTAGTTGGCAAAAAATCTTCACAAGGTATAGGCCTGCTAGTTTCGCCCGTCGATGGAACAATTTTCTTTAGCCCCATCACTGAAACAGCCGTTGCTTCTTGGAATCCTCTTACAAATGAGCAAAGGTAATATTTTTTTCTTCTTTTACGCTTATCAACAACTCATCTAATATCCAATTCATTAGGGTTGTGTCGTACGATCCTGAGCGTCTACAGTTTGTCGCTGATATGACTATGGCAGCTGACGATCCAACAGGACTATACGCTGTATCTTCAAAATTCCATCGCTTCTTCTTGAAAAATTTGAATAGTAACGAAGTGAACACGAGAATAGTGAGAATCGATATCAGTGCACTTGGCCAACAATACTTTCCAACAGGATTCTCAGGCAACGGACTTGGGCAACGCCATTTTCCTCAAACTCCCGGCGAAGTAACGCCCTACGGCTACGATACGTACTTCCAACAATCAAATCTTCCCATTCAATACGGAGTACCTGGTTTCCATGCTAAAAGTGCAAATCCTTTTGCCCCATTCAAGGGCTCAGAGAGAATCCTTTCCCAGACAACAGTGAGGCCAAGCACATCCTTTGCGTCGTTCAACCATGCATCGTTTGGAGCCTCGTACAAAAATGTCCACTAAAGTAAAAACGCATAGCTTGGAGATTGTATCCAATCGATCGCTCAACATTGTAAAAATCTTAACACCTTAATTTATAAACAGTGTGGTTTGAGTAAACATATCTGAATTGCAAAGTCTTGCTCTATTCTCATAGTTGTTGATTGCTCACAATCGTATGTACATAAAAATATATTTGTAAAGCGTGTAATAACCGAAGCTCCCTCAAAAATTACTTTCAACTCTAAACCCGGACATGAGTTGCTCTTATTCGCATGCACTCTGCAATGGTCGTAGGAGCGCATTGAAAAATACTCAAAAATGTAAGGAATTGCCAATTTTTTGTGCATGAAATACTTAAAAAAGAAATAGTCTCGAATACTGAATTGTTGCTTTGTAAATAGATCTTTTAAAAGCGTTTGTTCGATATTTTATATTTTATTTATACACTCTTTAGATAGAACACATTTAGTGAAAACAAATAAATATATTTCACTTTTAATGTTACAGCGTTTTACTTGAAGCTCAAATTTCAGATGTGACCCAGGAAGTCAAAATTGCTAGACCTTTTTTGGTTGGACTAATGGTTATTTATAGTCGACGATGAGAGAAAGAAAAATACCCATTTATTTACTGACAATTCAGAGTCCGTTACAAATGCTGATATTGTGTATTGGAAACACTACAAGTGTGTATTCATTTAGGAGTCAAAATTAAGAAAACTGATTTAATGACATTCAACCTGAAAAACTTATAAATTTTTCAACAGTTCGTTTTTACCAAAATGAAGTTATTACTAGTTCTCATTATTATTATTTTAAAAAAAAAGGACGTACGTGAATCGCCTGTTGTCCTGTAGTTTACTTTTCAATATATGGGTCATTCCTTATACGAATTAATATCTCGCGAATTAAACACTGTATTGATGTGTGAAGGTGTCAATTGAAACTTACTAGAATTTGGATGATTGCAACAGATTTTCAATAAATTTTCGTGAGACCATTTTTAATTTAGTACAAAAATTGTTTTTTTCAAACGAAATCATATTTGCATTTGGTTGGCACTGGGAACTATTACTTGAAAGAGTTCTAATCGAGTGAAACATCAAAGTTATTTAAAAGTTGCAAAAAATAATATAAAAACAAAAAACAGTAAAAATGTGGTGTAGGTGCACAAGACTAACTTTCCAGTGGGGTGAATAAAGAAACTTTGATTTGCTTTTATTATTTATGTTTATATATTCTATTATTATTCTAGAATACTATAATTTTTTTAGCCATAAAAGCCATTCGATAGTGGAAGACGGCCTCGTCATCTACCAAAGTCTCGACCAGATCCAAAATCTACCAGATCCTAAGTCCCCCAGATCCAAAATCCCCCAGATCAAAAATCCCCCACATCCAAAATCCCTCAGATCAAAAATCCCCCATATCGTAAATCTCCCAGATCCTAAATCCAATATTAAATTTTTTATAACAATATCCAATATTAACTGCATTAGCGTCTCTCCTCTCATTCTACCAAACCTGATAATATAAGTTTGGAATTTAAAAAATAATCTTGACTTTTTTCAAATTGTTTTTTTTTTACAAATTTGATCAGAATTTTACTACAACACACAATAATGACTATGAAGGTATTTGGGATCTGCACGAATTAATAGTGCGTTTTACCAGTTTTAAAATTAAGCAATTTTTTCCAGTTTTTATCCTCAATAAAAAACGGCTAAACCGATTTTGCTGACTCATTCAGTTCTAAGTTACGTAATTATGCGTCGAATGAAACCAGCATCACGTCAATGTGATCTTTGGTTCTTGAGATAATCGAGACGAAAAATAATTCCAAACGCACATGCGCACATTCGCACATACGTACATACACACTCACAGACATCTCTCTAAAAACGATAGGTTTGGATTCTAGAGACCTTAAAACGTGGAGATATGTCAAAATTTGGGATTCAAAAAATCGACCCCATTACAATAACTTCCCATAGGGAACTCGGAAGTTAAAAATTCATAACAAAATTTTCAAATCGGTTAAAAGCTTCAGAAGCTCTCGGTTCTATTCAAAATCATTAACATAATTTATTAAAAATAGGATTCAATCGCTACTAAACTCACAATCCCACAAAATAAAAAAAAATAAAAAATCTATTCTCCCTTTACTTCCCTTGTGCGAATATCCCTTTACTCACCGACCACTGTTACCATATTCTCCCTTTATTCCCCCTTGTGCTTATATCCCTTAACTCCCCGACCCTTCTTACCCTATTCACCCTTTAGCATTTTGAGAAAATGTTCCCAAAGTTGAAACTTGCCAATCATCTTACAATCACACGCTTATAAAGCATATGAAAATATTTTTTAATAACCAAACAATGCTATTCTGCGAACAAACTTTTATCAAGAGATCAAACAAAATTCATGCCAACAGACCAAGAAGCGCTTAATGTCGCACGTAGACCACATTTTTTTAAGTTTGAATTTTTGCATTTTCTTTAATTGAATGGATTTGCTTAGTGGAGCGTAGCCCGTAGTAAAAAAAATAGTAAAACTTTGCGTGTTACGTAATATACATATGGGTATTAACATTTTCGTGATTCTACCAAATTTTTGAAAAAAAATCGTTGGATCCGTTTTTTAATTTTTTTAAAAAAAGTGCCAAAAATTAGGGTTTTTTTTCAAAAACACAAAAGTTTTAGCCTGATTTTCAAACCTAAGTAATCAATGTTTATATTATTTATATACTCCAAATAGTTCTTGTGAAAAAATCAGCAAATTTTTTTTTCATGTTTACAAAAAAAATTAAATAAAAAATAAAAAATCATTAAACGTTCAAGGTCATTTACGTCATTGATTATATCTCGAGAACCAAATATAATCTTTCTATCATTAAGGTGTCAATCGACGCGTATCAACATCTTTATGATGTTTTTATATTTTAAAAAAATTGTTAAAGCGTTTTTTACGATTTATTAATTTTTTTTTAGAAAAGTAGTGTTTTTTTCATAAAAAATTCCATTTTTAACCTGATTTGCACATCGTAATAATAAATGTTTATAGAACTTATAAACTTTTATCAATTTTTGTAGAGAAACCAGCAAAAACTTTTCTCATGATAAAAAAAAAATTAAATTAAAAATAAAAAATCATTCAAAGTCACCATGTAAAAATGGTTCATTCGAATCATTATACCTTAAATCTCTCATTCTAAAGACATTGTTGTATAGTCAATCAAAGTTTATTAATATTTGCAAAATTTGAGCAGATTTTCAATAGTCTTCACAGCACCATGTTTAACTTTAATGAAAAAAACTGCTTTGTAACCTGTCCCCCCTCCGATTGATCCGCGTGAATAATCAATCAAACCAACGCACCAAAATCCTTACGTAATCAATTGACGCTCGCGTAGATGTTACGATTAATATTAAATCATTCCAATAATTTTTATGAGAGGTACATTTTTATTATTTGAAGTAGTATTACTTCCATAACTTTTATTGTGTTTAATATTTTTAATATCTATGTAGGGGAAGTTGGTTGGTTGTACTGGGAAGTTGACCGTGTGGACCTCATGGGTCGCACCTCACGGCTTGTTTAAGTTTGAATTTTTGCATTTTCTTTAATTGAATGGATTTGCTTAGTGGAACGTAATCTGTAGCGTGAAACGCAGCAGTGGAAGCTAAGTGAAGCGTCCCCTTACTTAGCAAAGACATACACCGCCGCTGTGTGATACTCAACCCATTTGTTATCTTAGGCACCTGAATTTCGTGATGTCATTGTATTGCTATAGCCTGTTTCAACTGCCTGGATTACACGTATTTATGGATTGACGCATATTATTTGTTTCATGGCATTAGATCGTTGTATCAATTTTACACCTCTTCTACATCTATAGTAAAAAAAATACCCCTTTTATATCTACTGTGTAAAAAAGGTCTAAAATTGATTGCATGCACGAATGGCAAAAAATTAACATTTCAAACGATAGTTTTCACGTAAAATAGCTTTAAAGTTGCATTCTAATCACTACTCATTTGAATATTCCTTTTCCCGATGCATGCAAAAACCCTGAATTCTATTATAGTGTTTAATGTTCTTTTTCGTATTTTACTCGATTCTGTTCAATTTTCGTGAATTTTTTTGCAAGTTTGTGGTTGCTCCACTCTTTATACATCTCGTCGTCGTTTGTTCTTCCGTTTTTGGTAGCCAATTAAAAAAAACAGAAAAATTCAAAAAATTTACAATTGCCGAAACTGTAAGTGGCTCTATCATTTTTCACTCATTTTCACAACCAACAATTCATTTAGCCTATCCTCAAACCACTCCTCGACATGCCAGTTGTGTGCTGTGCACATGCGGAGATTAAGGGAGACGGACTGAATTGTTGAAAGTATTTTATGTATCTTTTCGGACTGTTTACGTTGTGCTAAGATATTTTATTAAGTAGATACATATGTTGAACAGTTGCGGTTTAAAAAGAATGCCTAAATATTTATAAAAGTTATTATCAAACCAAGGAAAAGTCGATGAAAATTCATTCGAAGCGGCGAACAAACTCTTCTTAAGAGCACTGCATTTTCTTTACATATTCTATCAAACAGGGTGAATTCAGCTAGTAACATCTATGACAGCCTTGTTTTGATCCGTGATTTTGTCCAAATTACGTTCTGGAGGTGATTTGGAACTGTATGTAAAAAATACGCAGTTTTAAACCCAATAATGGTCAAAACCACGAATGGAGCCAAATCTATGCGGTTTCGTGGCAGTGTAAATAGGCTATTAGCATTCGGCAATGTCAACGAAAAATGCTTTCAAGGATCGTTCTGCGTCATAGATCTGAGAAAATGCTGTTACATACTTATGGTGGATGTATCACGGAATCGCGATTTACCTCGCTAGAAAAATGCTAGTGGTGCAGTGGCGGCTCGTGGCATAATAAGTACGTGAGGCGAAAAATAAGGTAAGATGATTTTCGATACAAACCGAAAATCATAAAAAAAATTCAAGCTTGCGGCTGGCTCAAGGTACCATTCAAAATGATACTGTAACGGAGGTTATTATTATATTTTGATACGATTTGATTTTTAAAGTTATCTGAAAACGATATGTTTGTTTAGGGCTATATCCATAGTTATCATTAATTTTTTTTCGTCGTTGGAAGGTGGAAATCTTCAAAAGATACCGATTTGCTCCTGCTTATCGGCATGTCGAATTTTTACCGACTAAAACCACCTCCGGCTTCTCCAACCAGTCATCCATCACTCTTCGGTTGGACGGTTCATGTGCAATATATTCCCTAAGTGGTTTTTCATTTTCTTCGTACACTTCCCAGACGATTTATATCGGTATAAGGGATAGTTTGTTACAAATGCATCATATTCTCAATTTTTGGCTAAAATTTGTACAAGGTGTTAATTTTCCTAATACTAGTAACATTATGGAAGTATTATAAATGTTGATGCAATTCACAATAACTTCCTTCCAACTTTTAAATTCATAACATGCATTTAAAATTTTATACATAAGTTTTTTCAACGTTGAGATGCGAAAATCTTTGCAATTATGGTCAACGTTCGACATCAAACAAAATAAAAATGAGAAATAAACTGACAACATCTGTATCCTTTTCGATCATTATCGATTAAAAAAACAATTCAAACAATTTTATGAAGGATTATGTAATTTCTAATTACTTCTTATATATTAGATTAATTTGCCTATCTTTTAAGGCAGTAAACTTTTGAATTATTAAATTATAAAATTGGCTATTCATTTCAGTTTGTTCTAGTAAAAGTTCTTTTTCAATTGACATAATTGACAAAGCGGAAAACCGCTCTTGAGATATGGTATTTCGCAAATGAGTTTTAACTCGCTTTAAGCATGAAAAATCTCTTTCAGCCTGCACAGTTGTGACTGGGATAGTTAAAATCAATGTTACGAGTATTTGTACTTCGGAAAATATTGATACCAGCCCTAAATCGTTTAAAAACTTAATCATTTCAGACAAACTAGTTTCATGAAATTGTGCATCTAGATAAATGATACTTAACTCGTTTTTAAGACGATCCATGTCAAACATGTTTGGGACGGTTTTTTGTAGCGAACTCATTAAATTAGTAGGAAATTGTGTTGAAAACTCTCTATACTTGGAGGTATCAAATAGTGATATAAACTCTAGTTTGTGAAAGTCATCAAACCTTACTTTAATAATTTGGAACATAATGCAATCCAAAATTTCTTAAAATAATACTTTCCACTTCTCGAAAAAGTAACCCTTTGCGAGATGTATTAAATCTGAATCTAATCTAATCTCTGTGTTCCCGATCATGTCTTGAAAAACTTGTCTGAGATTCTCCCAATTATTTGCGGTAAAATGTACAATTTTCAATCTAGAATACCATCTTGTGTCGCAAGATTGAGGAATTCTTTTCTTTAGTATTCCGTCCAAAATAGATGTACGTTTGTATGATTTATGAAAAAAGCTGGTAAACCTTTTAAAGTTGCAAAAAACACTCTACTTTCTTTAATATAGTTCGATCCTTGTTGCAAAATCAAATTCAAACGATGTGCAGCACAATGAGTATAAAATGCTTGAGGTGCGACAGATTTGATTCTTGTTTTTAAACCAGTCAAATCTCCAGCCATAACTGCAGCTCCATCATAACATTGTGCTACTAATTTTTGTCT
Organism: Oxycera nigricornis; assembly: GCA_963942545.1. Lineage (NCBI taxonomy): Eukaryota > Metazoa > Arthropoda > Insecta > Diptera > Stratiomyidae > Oxycera > Oxycera nigricornis. The sequence continues at coordinate 31,621,494 of OZ012660.1, forward strand.
GAATGCAAATGGTTCCAAGACACTAACTAGTACGCTGTAAAGTGCACTGGCTCTTGAATCCAAGCTAACATAAAAAAATCCAAAAAAAAACCTTCTTTGAGCTCCGCGTTCCTGTTCACATACCTTATTGTTATACAACATTGTGCCTTTGTCACAATGGCTGTCGTGTCATCTACTATTACTGAAAAAAACAGTGCATCTGATATCTCTTTTATTATGTAGTCTTTTAAAAAATCTTCAATACAAAAAATCAATTCATACCGAATCGTTTTGGATTGCCCCGTGAAAACATTTTTTTCCTTCTAAATGTTTAACAAGTTCGCTGTTACACCGGATCAAACAATTGAATAATTCCCTGAAATTTCCTTTATTCAGAGAAGTTTCAGATTCATCATGCCTTCTAAAAGCAAGTTCCTGTTTCCCTAATAAAATGGTTGTATCGATTAGATAAGTCATCAGCAACCGATTTTTGCGGATATATTCGTTGTATGCTATCTTAGATAAACAAGCGTTTTCCATTAAAGCATCTTTAATTGCTATCATGTTTAAACTCATCCTTACAATACTTAGCGAGTTTTGAATATGCTCTCGAGATGCTTCATGCATTTTAACTGCTCTCGAAAAATTATTAAAGTCGGCATATCCATCGCTAGTCCAGACGCTTTTCATTTTTACTAATAATAAGCATGGCCAACAATACAAACGTTCTTTGAAGGTACTTCCACAAATCCATTTGTGAGTTTCATACCAATTTAATTGAAAAGAGCGTTTATATTGACGACCATCTTTTTTATCACTACTTAAAATACTTATCTTAGGTGTGGGCCTATTTGTGTGAATGATTTCGTGTTTTTCAATATCATGCAATGGATTCATGCTCTAGATTTTAATCCCAACACTAATCACTTTAAAAAATACGATTATTACATACGAACATCGATCGCACTCTGAAACCGATTTTTGCGTTTTTCTTTACACCTACTATATTTTCTTTCCAAATAACAATCAGTGCTGTCAGTGTTGAATTTTGGAAATCGATCAACAACTTTTCATTTCCAGAAAGCATAAAAGTTGCAAACTGAGAGCATTGATTTGAGCAGAGGCGAACATTTCGTCGCCTCAGTTCTAGCCATAGAAACGAATGGATCGTAGGGCAGCCGTTTCTAAAAATAATCCCATTAAAGCTGCGAAACTGAGGCTCCAACGGTTTCGCCTCATGATCAATTTTGTGTATCGACAAGAAGTAGAGAATGATACATATGGAAAGTTAGAACACAAGCGTGTATGTTACACTGCTATATAAGTACATGTGGGTGTGCAAATTTATTATTTAATGATGGGATGGGAGTGCACAGTGGCTTGACGGCTTAGTAAAATATTGAATTATTTATTGTATTAGCAAAAATATAAGGTGAGGCGCCGCCAAAGTTGCCTCATCTGACGAGCCGCCACTGTAGTGGTGAGTGTCCGAGTCCGGTCTTAGTAAACGTGCCTTTGCATTCGTTTTGCGCACTAACAGGTTAATAGGTGAGGCTAATATGGCAGTAGTTAAATGAGCCCTAAGGATGCTCTCTAAACTACGTATGAAGGATAACGCGAAGGAGGTGGGGGGTAAGTGTTTCGTCCGTGAGCTCGAATCGAAGGCGCTACAATTGTGCCCATGAGTGTCCTCAACCGCGATGTTTAAGCGATTTAGGGTAGAACGACATCTCCGGATGCCGAAAACAATTTAACTAAATAGATTTCACTCGCAAAAATTTATGGGTTCCGCATGTGGCCTGCAACCAATGCCGTTATTTGAACGCATTGATGTAAACGTTTTCAGTCCAAACAAATTGTTTAAACGTCGAATTTTTTCTTCAAATTGTTGCCAATTTTAAGTATTGAATAAAATTCAAGAAAGAAATTTCTTCAAAAAAAAATTAACTAAAAACTTCGCTGTCCCATGAATCATAAATGATTAATAAGATGCATCTTTTACACGCTCATGTTTCAAATGTGTTTCATTAAAGATACTCTGAAGGTTAGATCTAAATTGTAACATAGGGACTTTCATCGCTTTTTAAATATATAGGCAAAGGACGGTTTCCGATCAATTTATTAACGAGAAAGCTTTTTTCATTGAATTTTTGAAGTGATGCATGAAACTATGATTTGTTCCACTATTTAAATAGTTTCAATGCAACAAAAAGAAGAAAATTTTCATCAACTCATCAAACGTGGAGGATTGTATTGTTATTCACGTCATATCATCAATAAATCAAATGTGATCCATTTTTGTTGAGATTAAGTTATATGATCATAAAAAAACCTTTGAAAAGCAATTTATGATGCCTTTTTCATCCGTAAACTAGATAACAGATCAAAATGTAAACAGGTCTTTTTGGATCAATAAACATAGTTTTGGATATTCATATCATTACTATGAAAACAGTGAAATTGTTAAAATTGTTTATAGTTAGGAGATTATTTTTGCAGAAAATCGAATATCTGTCATTATCGAAGATCCGAAGATATTTTAAATTATATCGGAACCGTCTATTCAAAAACGTGTCAAACTTAGTTAACTACTTGGGACTTGTGGCATTAAAAATTTTCAGTCACAAAATGCTAGCGTTTGTCTACAGACGTTAATAATGTCCAATTCAAATCATATTTACAACTAAAACTGCATGATAATTCTTAGTAACAGCTTCGATGGAAACTACGTAGAAGCGTTTGAAATTTGGTGTTATTTCGAAGTGTTGAACATCATTCGGACAGTGTAATATCGAGAATTGAGGAGCCATCATTTTGGTCAATTTGCGTAACGAAGATAATTTCTATGGTAAGACAAAGAATAAACGGGTTGAAATAGCAGTTCAAGAGTCTGGTAGAGCTACGAGCGTCAAAAAATTATAGGGTTAAGGGAGGAAATACATGTAAAATTTAAAAAAAATGCTAATTTTTGATTGATTTAAACAATACATGTTGTTTATTCAGAAGACTTTAAACACAAAATCATTAAAGTTCATGTCTGAATATACTTGAAAATATTTTTGTTATAATTTTTGAACACAAAATGGCGGCGATGTGAGCGAATGAAAAAACCACCTCAAAAAATGTCTCGTACAACTTAACGTCATTTCCCGAGATCCTGCAACATTCAGAAAAAGAAAAATATGTAAATGAGATGTATATTTCATAAGTTGACCAATAAAGCTAATGAAATAAAAAAAATTAAATTTTTACATTAATTTTAGATTAAACAAAAAAAATCGATTATTTTTCCAAAAATCGCGTTTTAAACAATAATAACCAAATTATTTCTCGAAAATTACAAAAACATGTACGTTCAACAAAAAGATAATACTCTTTTGTAGATGTGGTATAAAGTTAAGCCGGATCGGTTCAATATTTTTTGAGATACTTTGTACGGAAGTTGAAAAAGTACTACTTTGAGAAAAACGCGTTTAAAGTTTGCAGTAGACAATAACCATTGAATATTAGTTTTTATTATAACTTACGCGTTAGTCAACGAGGTCCTATTTCCTTAGAATTTCAGATTTATAAGAATATGGTAGGGATACACAATTAGACCACCGTCCATAGCACCGGAGAGAAAGTAGGCAGGGACGCGCGGCAGGTGTGCTCGACTTACTGGGAAACGCCGCGCTGCCTATAATGGACTATAACTCGCGAACTAATACGAATATCGTTTCAAAACTTTTTTTGGCGTATTCTTAGAGTATTTGCAACATTTTAATGTAAGAAAGAAAAAATCGATTCGTTTGAGCAGTTACATTTATTCGCCCCCTTCCCCCTTAATAGGTAATTTAAGACCCGTGTGTCATATGTTACCATAGTTTGGATCATCTCATTTGTTTCTTCTCTTTTCAATCTTATTTCGCTGGAAAAAAACTGAGCTAACGATAAACTTAGGTTTTTTAAACAGCTAATTAGTTAATCTAATTGAACCGCTTTTCTATACCTATGTGGGATAATTTTTTTATAAATTTTTGTTTTTCCAACGTCAATGACATCTATTTGTAATTAACATAATCGTTTGATTTCATCGGAATTACAACAATGTCAAGTTTAAAACGACTGTAAACAACATTTATCTCTTTTCGCTGGCGGGCCCACATTTCACTGGAATCTAAATGCACTCATGTGGAATACTCTACCTATTTTGGAATCTCTTGTGGCTTTGTATAATTCAGTGTCAAACACCTTCAATGGTAAAGCCCATGCCTGAACAGTATGATCTTTAAATACTGTGAAAGAGATTAAAAATCTTCTTGTGTTTTAAAAAAGTGGGTAGGTGGGTCAGACATATAAATTGATGAATGCAGAAGTGTGAAAAACAACGTTTGCTTTACAATTATTTATTTTAGCTTGTGTTTATCTTTCATTCATATTCACAGTCTCGTATATAATATGATTAAGATATCAAGGAATGTCGAAAACATGGCTATATTATCGTCGTTCTGATGCAAATTAAGTTGCCCTTATTTTCAGTTCGGTTATTTGCTATTATCCGAAATGTAAGAGACTCTTGCGTATAGAATAATAATGAAGACAGTGTTAAAGGCAAGATTACTTTTTTTTGATCATGTATGCCACATCAAAAAGATAAATATGGTCAATGTACAAACAGTATTTGGAAGCTTCGGAGTAGCATAGCTTAAATAGCACCTGTCACGCATGTTAAACATGAGAGCTTATAGATTTCTATTGAATGTATTGACTTGTAAATATCAGAAAACACATTGTTGTATACATTGAAAAAAGTAAATTCTTGGTAACCGTGTTATTGTATATAGAAGACAACGTAACGTTCAAATACAAGATCATAGCCAAATGTTTCTCACATTTCCATTCAAACGTTATTTGAAATAACAGTTAAAGTTTATTTGGTTGCCGTTGGTGGTACTGATAAGTAGATCAAAGTGTAAGTATGGATTTTTTCATATCAAAAGTAAAAGAAAATTCTTAAAACTAGTTTGTCCTTATGTTTACCTGAAATATTTTGGAGAGACGGCAAGGACAATAACGTAAGAACAGAAATGATTATTTTTAAACGAAATGAAATGCTTGTAAATATGCTGAAACACAAATTTTGAACATTATCTTGGCAGTTGATCTTTTTTAAAACATAGTTCACATATTTCGAAAACGAGAAGTGATCATCTAAATTATTTATTTACCTGGTCAATAAAGTTTTGCAAGAAAAACTATTGGCTGATTTGAACATCTGCATACATCCTTACTGTGAAATCGTATTTCTTTTGTTTCGATTGGATCTTGGTTTTTTTGTGACAGTATTTTCAAGTTTAACATGTCGATTGACTGTTTTCGAGGTCCCAATGCATGCGTTTTGGAATTCTCATGATTTAAATTTTCGAATTAATATTTTTGCGTAAGATACAAGCGGGATTACTACCAAGATTAAGGACAAATTCATGTATTCAAACGTATCATCCAAACAAAAACTAATTTCTGAAAGCGAATCAGAACGATTTCAAACCTCCGACCTACTCGTAATTATAATCGATCGAACCAAAACAGATTGTTTTCAAGCCTGCCACTTTTAAGGAGGTATCAAACGAAGTACGATTTCTAACATAAAAAGATCTAAATGAATGAAGAACGTTGGAATTCGTTGAAACGAAATACAAAAGTGTGCTACAGACCTTCAGCGCTTCTTTTCAATGGAGAATGATTTAGTTTTTTGCAATGACATAATAGACCAGGGCGGATCTGTGAAAAACGATTACATTTGGCACACATCAACACACACATCAACACGCATACTGATTTTTGCAGGAAAAGTTGTGGAAGAACTCGTATAATAATAATTGATCCATACTCCCTCTCAAAAACGTCGAGAACATTTAAAAAAAAATCGAAATGTTTAAAATTTTTTTTAGAAAATCGTTTTTCCCTACTTTTCTCACTCCTAACTTTAAAACTTTTCATTTGAAAGTAAAGTTGTGTGGGAATAAAAGTTGCTCGATAAAATTTTCTACAAGATAGGATTGGTTAAAAATTTGAAAACATTTAACCCTTGCAGCAAAATAGCAAAAATATTAAATATGGGGAGAAATACCTTTTATATTTGATTTTTTTACCACTTAGAATACACTAAGGACCTTTATAATATGGCATCCTCAGGATTTTTTTGCTAAACTTGGTAATAAACTCTAAAACAATGCCGGACGGCTGCGGATTCAGTTGATACAAGCGTGACCCTGGTCTTTAAATGCTGTAATGAATACATTAGCTCTTTAATAAAATTCATAAGCCTGGCGATTATTCATTGAATCTTCTAAAGTTAGTTTCAAATTTATACCAATTGCCCTTGCTACCAGAAAAAAGAATCGAGCATGTAAAATTCATTTTGATAAGATTCAATACGATAAATATATGTGGAGAATTTGTGAAGATTAGAATGTCGTTGCTCTTGTTTTAGGGTTTACTTATTTAGGGGTTTCTCTCCGAATGAAACAGGAGAGATAGAAAAATCGCTTATACCAGAATAGCCGAGTGTTAAAAATACTTTATAATAAAATCTGATTATATGTTTTAACGCCTTTGTACATTAAGCGGAGACAAAGAATTTTTTTGCTAAAGTCATGGACCGAAATTTTTCTGGATTGTTACATTTTAAAACAAGCCGCCAAATGCGACCCTTGAGGTCCACACGGTCAACCCAGTAATATCTAGATAAACATTAAAAATATTGAACACAATAATAATTTTGAAAATAATACTACTTTAAATAATAATAATGAGAGGTATTCATAGCAGTCACAGGAATGAGTTAATATTAATCATATCATCTACGGGAGGGTCCATTGATTAAGTAAGGTTTTTTGTGGATGGGTGATGATGATTGATTACCACAAATGCAAATTTGATTGAAATTTTGGTAGTTTTCAAAATTTAAGCCGCTGTTTTTAATTAAAAGACTGCAAAAACTATTAAAAATCTGCTCAAATTATCCAAACATTTTAAAACTTTGATTGACTTTAGAATAAAAGATATAAGGTATTAGAATAGAAGATAATAAAAGAGTAGAGAATAAAAGATATATGGTAATATCATTCGGAAGAACCCTTTTCATAAGGTAACTTTTAATGATTTTTTTTATTTTATATCGATTTTTTTTCAGAATCATGAAAAAAGTTTTGCTGGTTTCTCTTCGAAAACTGATAGGAATGTATAAATTTTATAATCATTTATTACCGTGTTGTGCAAATCAGGTTAAAAAATATTTTAAAAGGAAAAAACCCTGAGTTTTCGCATTTCTACTATTAATTAAAAAAACCGATGAAACGGATCTTTATATTGTTAAAATAATCAAAAAAAAAATTTAAAACACGTCGGTTGACACCTTGATGATGCAAATATTATATCTGGTTCGTGAGATATAGTGAATGGAAGAAATGACCTTGAAAATCATGATGCCTGTTAATGATTTTTTATTTAATTTTTTAGGTAATCATGGGAAAAAGTTTTGATGTTGTTTTTACAAACACTGCTTGAAGTATATAAATTTTATAAAAAATGAATACTGTCTTCCGTAAATTTGGTTAAAAATTTATTGTTTATAAAAAAACCTAATTTTTTGCACTTTTTTTCTTAAATTGAAAAACGGCTCCAACGATTTTTTCCCAAAATTTGATTAATTTCACACAAATGTTAATACTCGTCGATTGACACCATAACCATACAAATCGTATGTTTGGTTCGCGAGATATAACGCAAGACAGAAATGACCTTCAAAGGGGCAAAACAACAAATCTCCCCCCGAGCGAAGTACCCCTAAAACTAATCAGCTCTTAAGATTGCAAAGACGCTTCGATTGACACCTCAACAAAGTCAATACGACTTTGTTTACGTGAGTTATACTCGTAGAAAAAAGGTCCACGAACGTACGTACATACGTACACACACACACATACATCTCTCTTTCTAAAAACACTTTATATCTACTCTATAGACCTCAAATCGTAAGGAAATGTTGAAAATTTCAATTTCGATTTTCGAGGCGATTACAAGAACTTCCCATATACTGGGAAGTTAAAAATCATAAACTCAGGGATGCTGAAATGCATGAAAAGACATGTTTGTAGGTTTTCAAATAAAGCAGTTGATGACGGATGACATGTTTAACCCATTTTTTGGAATCACCGATCAGAGAACTATAAAAACGTAGTTAACAGTTCTTAGATTTTTACAATGCGTTTTGAGATGTAATAAGTATTTAATAATATATTTCTTACATTCACACTTGAATTTTTTTCGTGCAAATATGAGAATCCTCAGCGAAGAGCATTGAGAAAAGTTTCCACCAGGGCATTTTTCCAATAGGAAAGCGTTGTCAAGGGAAGTGGAGTTATGTATTCTGACGGATTATTGTTGGAAAATCCACATGTCTTGCAATACCTGTAAATGATCTCCTCAAGGGCTGTGTAGCTTAGGCAGCTCAGTGCGAAGGAGGGGGTTCTTTGCAGGACAAATTAGATACCTGGACCATGCAAGGACGGATAAAACGACTAGTATTCATTTTTGGTGACAAGATCGTGGACCTAAACTTGATCCATATGCCTCTCATCTACATAAGAAAAATCGTTTAGCAAAATAATAATAGCATCAAATAACATGCGAGGTGTTCTAAAAAAGAATTAATATGTAATCTGTAATTAGCTGAAATGAGGACTTCATCACAACCAAAAATTCACACAACGTTATAAATTATAACTCTAATATTTCTGATGCTCAATCTTAGATGATCATCGACATTTTACGGATATAATTCGAAATAACATTAACAATTAGATGCTCATTGGTATCGTCAGCTCCACGATCCCAGAATTATTTCCAATAATAAAAAAATTTAATTGTGTCTTAAACAAAGAATATCGTTTGTTTGTCCACCACATTTTTGTTGAAACCAGTTAAACATGAGATAAAGTTGTTCAGGACTCTTTTCTACAATAAAAACTTGCATATTTATAATGAATAGTCCAGCAATGCTTTACTGGAATAAGTTGATCGGGGTTTTTACTCTATTATGATCTTCACTCCTATCAACGTCGGTGGGACGATAAAACCTGTTAAATTTTAAGTGTGCCCTAAACGACAAGCATTGTTTGAATTGCATAATATATGTGAAGTCTACGACTTTACCTGTTTTTTTAGGAATAATCGATATTTAATTCAATGGTTTCAATCAAATTCTGTAATTGGCTATAATTCAAATATCAAATTATTACATATTTTTTATCAACATCAATAGGACTACGACGCTCAAAGCTAAGCGTGAATAGAAATCTTCACTGTTTTCTTTTAGAATCTTGGATAAATTCGATGTTATCTTCACTATATCTTCCACTTTTTACTTTAACCACTTGTCTTCATGTTCGTGACAAAAACTTCCATCATAGTATCAATAACAAAAAACTTATTAACTTAATCGCTGGTCTTGAAAACACTTATAATATTTTCTAATGATCTTTAGACCGCATCTAATTGAAAAGCATTTAAGACATTTTTAGCCATCAGGTTGCCGCAACGTAAACGGTTTGTAGGATTAACTTTTTAATCGTAAGATTATTAATATATTCTTGATGACAAGTTATGTGGAAAATCCAAATCGTGATTTAATGCCCACAGGTCTCGAAAAGCGAGTGTGCTGTTCCCCTTCTTTGTGGTGACTACTGCGATATTTCCGTAGTCTTCATTTTAAAATATGATTTCAAAGTGTGGGCACTAATTTTTCAAGAATGAAGTTTAACAAAGCTTTCAAAATACCAACCTTTAAAAAGGTTTCTAGTGGATTGAATAAAATTAGAGACATAATGTATGTTGGTGTGAGGCAATATAAGGAAATATCATGTTTGGATTTTATCCACCTTTAAGCTTGTGTATGAATGTATGAATGGGAGGAATCATTTCAAAAATAACACAAATACTTATCACTGAATTTCATCCAAAGCTTAGTAAGTTGTTGCGAATAACTTGCAACAAGCCCCTGCAATTTTACATGAAACAACTACACTTTTTTAGTTACCACAAGTTAGTAGCCTTCAAGGAGCGTCGCTGCCTCAGAACCATGAGGAGGTCGGTTCGATCCTCAGAGTTGCCTCTAATTTTTTTCCTTCCATTGTTTTTCCTGGTCGGGCTGCAGCTTTCAGTTGGAATGCGGATGAAAGGTCAATGCCAAGTAGCGGGCTGCTGCGACCTGGCATTTAGGAAAAATCTGGAATCCGCATCCAACTGGAAGCCAGCGGGACCTTTTGCACCCGGCCCCAAAAAGATGGGAATGGAGTGGAAAAAAGCTGAGGTAGAAGAGGCAGTTGGTTGTGGAAGGAGAAAGTGTCCAGTTCGATAGTTAGAAAGAAGGAGGCAGTTTGGGAAGTAGAAGGTTCCGGATCTCCGAAGATCACTGGGTGTCGAACTTTTTTGGTGGAATTGAAGTGTATTTTGTGAAGCGGGAGTCAAACTAAGAAGAAAAAACGATTTAAAAATTTGAGTTTTTCTCGCCGTATTTGATGTTCATGGTGGCGGTATCGTGAGTGAACATTGTGTAAAACGTCTTCAGCAGTACATAATTGGGCAGATAAATTCTAAAATGAGGAATTGATTAATGAAATCTTATTATGATTCTTACAATTGGGCGGAAACATGCGCGAATTGCCGAAATTCATGGCAGGTGCTGAGAAATGTGATCGAACAACAACATTAGTATACATAAAAACAATATGAGAAAAATACAAAATTCCAATCTTGTAAAATCTGAGCATAGCCACAGTAGAGAAATTCAAAAATCATAAAATGTGGTCTCAGTGCGACCCTTGAGACCCACACGACTAACTTCCCAGTGGGGTGAATAAAAAAGCTATAATTTGTCTTTATTAGTAATTATTATTATTAATAATTACTATTATTAAACATTATTATTCTAAATTATTATAATTACTTTTATTATTATTATCAATTTTTTATCCAACCATAAAAGCTTTGGTAGAGGAAGACGTCTACACCACCTGGCCTAGGTAACCTCGTCCTCTTCTTCCTTCTTGTCCTCCTTTTCGTACGCATCCTCGTCCTCCATCTCGGCCTCGGAATCCACAACTATTATTGAGGGTATTAAATTATTATTTACAATAATCATTCTTTATTTGGGTGTTTTAAGCGTCTTTTGGTGGTGTTTCAAGATTATTAAAAAGTCGTGTTGTTGCTTTTTACCAAAATATTTTGTATTTCCTCAAATACGTATTTCGGTTGCTACTTGTAACCTTCTTCAGTGTTTTGTACACGAGTTGTAACTTGACTTTTTAATAATCTTGAATAATCATTCGTTATTAGGAATGTTTGACCGTTACTGAATAATTATAATTGACTTTATATGTACAATATTTAATTATAACTAATATTATTTGATTGTTATTAACAATATTAAATTATTTATAACAATATCCAATTATTAACTGCATTAACGTCTCTACTCCCATTCACCCAAACCTGATAATATAAGTTTGCAATTTTATAAATTAATCTTTATTATTTTTTTGAAATAACATTTTTTACAAATTTGATCACAATTCTGCTAAAACGCGCAATAATAACATTACTATGAAGGTATTTGGTATCTGCACGAATTAATAGTGCGTATCAACAGTTTTAAAATAAGCAATTTTTAGTCATTTTTTCAGTTTTTTCATCCTAAATAAAAAACCGCTTAATCGATTTTGCTGAAAAGTCATTCAGTTCTAAGTTACGTAATTACGCGTCGAATGAAATCGGTCCCACGTCAATGCAATCTTTGGTTCTTGAGATAATCGAGACGAAAAATAATTCCGAACACACATACTAACATCCGCACATACGTACATACACACTTACAGACATCTCTCTAAAAACGATGGATTTGAATTCTAGAGACCTTAAAACGTGGACATACGTCAAAATTTGGGATTCGCAAACTCCACCCCATTACAATAACTTCCCATAGGGAACTGGGAAGTTAAAAATAATTTCACTATTTCCATTGTTTGATGTGTGAAGTGACTTTCATGATCCTTTTTGGTTTATTACATCATATTTGCGAAAAACCTTGAAAAATCGTCTATGTTTATAAAATTTTCTTAAATAACTTTTGAACTAGTAAATGGGCATTCAGTGGAAGCTCTAGCTCAATTCTTAAGGGTGAAGTAATTTAGGTTTTTATATAGTTAGCAACATTACTACTAAGACAATTAATCTGTAAAAATTGAGGTATCCAGGGACTACGACGTGAATTTGATTGATCAGTAAAAACACGGTTATAAACGGGTTGTGTGATGAATTTAATTTACTTCTTATTTGGATGTATGCATGAACAGTTCGTTTTGGCCAATAATTGTAGTGAAGACTTCTCTGTAAAAAAAAGATAATAATTTCATTGCAAAAATTTTTTCACAACGCCAATGGTTACTGAGAACTTGGTGATTTGCCGTAATATAAATTTGTAAACTGCTTGATTTACTCATATCTGGGCATTTCACGAAAATTCGAATTACAACGGTAAAGGTCGTTTTCATGCAAAAGTTGTTGGGATAGTGACTCCCTCGTGGTTGCCAATACAAATGTTGATCAAATGAATGAATTCTTATCATATTTTCCATAGACGCGATTTTTGTTGAAGAATAATCCATATAGGATTGTTTGTCTATTCTTCAGCTATCACATACTTGGCGGTAGAACCTGTAATTAAAAATTTTCTCAAACGAACATTAGCTATGTATATGTGTATGTATGTATATTGGATAACCACGTGGAACTAAAGTGTTACCAGGAAATGTGTACATTCAAAGTAAACTAGAACAAAAAACTGTTCGATCAACTGGAACGTTGTAGAATATTTCCACAAGTGTACATTTATAATCTAAAATGAATATTTGAATCCATTTTTAAGTAAACAGTTGATAAAATAATTTTCTACTTTATTTTCCCAAATTGAAAACTGAATTAATCTAATGTTTTCCCAGCTGTATTGGGATATAATTCACCCATGTTTACATTTAAAGAAGGTCATTGTTTTGCCTCGACAATACGGTTTAAATGGTTAATGCGTATTTTGTTTTCAATTAGTGATGAGCAAAACAAGACCAAGACCATCATAGTCTAAGACCAATTCTGCTAATAATATTTTCAACACTAGAAGTGTTGATTATAAAGCTGTATAAAGAATGATAAAAAGAAAGGAAAAATAGAAACTCGGAAACAAAGGTTTCTTTATTATAGGTGCATGAACGTTCATAATTGTTTCAAATACATGAAAAATCTCGTTTGAAGTTTTAGCTGATGTATCTATCAGTTACGATCCGTTTGGTTAAAAGCTTTGTAACTTCGATCTCCCTCGAGCCGATATTCAATTTTCGTCAATTTGCTAAAAATAAAAACATCAATTTGTCCACATTTACGACTAGGTGTAATCCCTAAAATATATTTAAAACTAGCTTTTTCAATTCAAAGTGGAGAATTGAAAAATATTTAAAAATCTTTTTGTTAAGGTGAACAATATCATAAATATAATTTTTAAAGCCATAACAGAGAATAGTACTTTCCATAAAATTACTCTATTTATTTCCATCCGTTTCTGCACAATAATCTGTAAAACCCTTATTTGTTATGCCAATTGTATTGCTATAGGAATATATACGCTTACTTTTTTTTTTTTTTGGTTTAGAGTATTTTCAGCATAGAAAAGAGAATTTAAATATTACCTTACTTTTTCTTTCTTGCTAGGCTGTTTTTCTAGCTACTTTCCGGAGCTTCTCCTTTTCTAACCGAATGAACGCTTAGAATGCATAATCGCAAATCTGTCTGACTGTAAGGACTTAGAAAAAAATATTTAAGAGTATTTCCACCAGAGCAATCAATCGCAAATTATGATATTGATCGGGCGAATTCCTTAAATGATGATTGATAGTATAACACACCCATTTCTTGAAAACCAATTACCAACTACAAACTGTTGGTACATGCAACATAAATCTTTGAGTTCCAAATTTTAAAATTAAACTCGCTTGTATGGATAAATATTGCATGCAGTATGCTGTTATGTTCAATATTGAAGTAATAAGTGGGTTAAGATTGGGTTAAGGTGGCGGCTGCATTTGTTAAAATATTTTCAAATATAAACCTTTTACTAAAAATTTGCACTTGGACTTGCGATGGGTTTCATTCCATGTGTTATGGTAAAAAGTCCATTTTTTACAAATGATAATTGTAAAAAATTATATTTATTATATTATTATATTTTATGTTGCATACGAAGAGAAAACAATAAATATACATGTATAAAATTCGTATTGTTTAATATTTTGTTAAATGTGCGGACATTTTTGGAAATAATAATCATAGTGTAAAAAATTTTCTTTTGTATTTCTATAATTTGAAGTTTTTTTTAGTTTGAGGGCTTAGCACAGTGTACACAATAGAAAATTAGAAAACTCTTGGTTGGTGATATTTCTTATCATACCAGTCAATGATACCCTGAATCATCATTCCTTTCTTTTTTGACTCGATTTTACAAGACCCCGTGGGAATGTTAAAGTTTTAAGCTACGTTACAGTACTTCAACTGCTCGCTTCACTGCATTTTCATTTTTTTTAATATTCAACTATAGTATATAATAAAATTATATTTGAGAGAAATTTTGAATTAATTTGAAATGGGGGCTACATAATTTATACATAATATTTGTGTATATTTGTCTAATTCACTTCAGTTTGAATTTCGTAGAAAGACTAATTTTGCAGTAATTTCCAAGGAGCTGAGCTGCTGCTTTGTAAAAGCTCGTATCTGCAGGGGTACCTTCGCAACGAAACCGTATCTTCGTTATTTACGAATCTACATTTATCGATTGAATTCTGAAATACAGCTTAACACATTATTTAAATTGAAATTTCAATAAAGTTTTTAGATAAGCGGATCTTCGTTTATATAATAATTTATGTGGGGTGAAGATCGATCGGAAATCGGTGAGTTTTTAAATGTTTTCCAGTCATGTGCTCCACACTGATGTTCAAATTACCTTGAATGTGATAGAATATTTCGGTCTACAAATATTTCCATTCGGTATCACAAAAACTAACATTTCGCGCATTTTAAAGTTCATGATGAAAATTATGACGATTTTATCTTTGGCTCTAGATCCACTCAAACTTTAGTCAAAAATTTGGATTCAGATCAAAAAGTGAAATGCCTACATCAAAGCAAAGCGATTCTGGGTCCGCGGAATTTGCTACAAGTAAATAATTTACCATCCATTTGTTTTAAACAACGCGTTGAACTTTTGATTTGCAGAATTATAGCTAGTTGCGCAAGGAACACAATTGTAGAATGTTAACAATGTTCTTTGTTTCATTTACCATTTGTAAGCAATTAGGGCCAAGTGAACGCAGATAACATAGATTGCCGCAAGCAGGATTACTCGCATCAGCGTTGTTTAGCTCAACCTTTCCAACACAAACTTAAATATTCTGCTTTGATATTTAATAAAACCAAACAAAATTCCAAACTGAAAACGTTGTGACTTTTCTCTCTGAAAGTATCAAGCGAAACTTTTTATACGTTACCAGCTTAAGGTCCTACTTTTTTTCTCGGCCTCTTACGCGTTAAGGTGATACCACATTCGGAGATATTCGACGCATGTTAATGTTTGCCATTAGCCGAATAGTTGGCAAGAGTGTTTCCCAGCACCACACACACATTTGTTGTTTTCCGTATAGCCATTCTGGTCTAACAACAGGAGCGACTCGCTTAGGTTAACACCGCATGAGTGAGTATCCACTTGGAAGTGTTTCCCGAATAACAAATCTTTGGTTCGGCCACATTCAGAGGAATTAGACGAATGTTTATGCGTACTTCGACAAATACTTGCGAATGTGCATCTCCCTTTAATCATAGAAGATCACTTGAAATGGGTTCATTTTCTTATCGTTAAAATATTTTCGACAGCGGAAGACGATTTTAGCTCAAAATACCTGCCAAACATCTTCGGTTATCATTCTTGTGTGTAATTACATATTGCAAAGATTCAATCGAATTGAATTTTTACAGGCACAGCCTATTTTATCGGTGAGATCGGTAGTTGTAGTTTTAAAGGTTAAACAGCAAAATTTGTCTGCGAATGTACTCTGACATAATTTTCCGCTAGAGGTAAACGACTTCGAGATCATAAGAAACGAATCATAGTCAAGTGGCTTTGAAGCTGAAATTCGTACTGAACCTGTAAAATTGTAGAAGAATAAACACTCCAGCCTACCTCGTCGGCAATTTTAAATATTATGTACGGGCACTCCATTCAATAGTACCTACGGAGATTTGAATGTGTGCTACAAATATAAACTGGTTAGATTGTTTGAGGCGTTTCTTCGTTAGATTGCAATAGCGGGCTTTAACACTTGATCGATGATATTTTTAGTATGATCTGAATAAAACATAAAAACTTGACTTTTAAAATAGCAGTTTTTATTTTATTGCGTAAACTTAAATATGGTAGAATAGGAATGTAACCGATTTTTTTTATAAAATGTTAAAAGCACGAAGAATTCCAAACGCTGACCGCCAAGACTTAAAAGTAAAAAGAATCAGGCGTAGAAGCTTCTGCTACAAACAACACTTTCCCAAATCAGCATGGGATTTTTTGGTACTGCAGAAAATACTTGCAAAAATATTTTTTGTTAAGGATAAAAGTTCCACCAGACATCGTACTGTGTAACCCTTGCTTAATGTGGTTCTGTAATTCCTTATTTTAATGCGATTCTGCAAACTTAATTTGAGAACCTATCCAAGTTCTTAAAATCACATTCAACTGATGTTATTTGACTTTAATTTCACAACAATTATACCTACATTGGATGCATTAGTTTACCGTACAACATTCTTACATGTTCTCAATGCCTTTGTTTTTCAAGAAAATACAATTCAACCGTTGCATCCAAAGGCGTTATTGGCAACCGGAACTGAAGAGTCTATATTTTAGTTTAAAAATGAAAATTCATGCATGTAATCAATGCATTCCTTTTCAATGAATCATTGTATCCGTGGCAGCCAAAAGGTTGCGATTAATTGCAGCAAGATACCTTGTTGTCTAATATTTTAGTTTTTAAAAATGTCATAGATCTGCCACAAAGCAATCTTGCATCCTTCGAAGTGTTCGTTTTTCATGAAAATACCTTGCAAACGACGAAACAATATCTATTACGCAACTTTATAGCCTACAACTTAATTCTATATCAATCATTCATGCATTTGATATACCAGTTTGCCATGAAAAATTCTTGAATATATTCGGTGCATTTATTTTTCATGAAAAATCCACACTTCAGTGACGAAAGCTGCTCAAATGAATGATGACTCTTATTGTACTACCCACAAAATATGGTTCATGTTTTTTCTTCATAGAACATTCAACTGCTGGCTATTGGACTATCAGTTACAAAATTTGATGCACACATATTTGCCACTTGGGTAAATAGTTTCACTCCTTTATGCGAGTCAGAACAGGTTTTCTTTCAGAGGTTCTATCATTGTGTTGTATTTATGTATGCCAATGTGTGATTGCGAAAGTATACTGTAGATCGGAAACGTAAATATTTGCGAGTGAAATGATCCTTCAGTCGAGCCTTTTAAACATGATTAGCAGTGGTTGTATTCATAGCATAAAGAATATCTAGCACGGACACTCTGAGTTGTTAAAAAAATAAGAGACAAATGATGCAAAAATTACCACTTCATCGGAGAGAGCGCTCTGGTTTTCGTGTCTAAACTCGCACGTGAATTAACAAATGAACACACGCAGCGTAATTTCTCCAAGTGGAATTGGGCATATGTATTGTGGCGAGGCCGCAATAGTGTGTCAGTAATCCGTGTACGTATACACGCCGTGACTGAATTAGTGTGCGAATAACATGTGTACCGATGCAAATCAGCATACTAATACGCGTGCAAAATTTCACATGGAATACATATTTTTTATGCTATGGGTTGGATTGAAAGAATAGTGGGGTCAAGTGTTGTGTAAACCATAGCATAAAGAATAAATAGCACGGACACTAGAGCCAAATTGCCGCAAATATGTTATATATTTCGTCGTGTGAAATTTTGCATGCGTTTCAGTGCATCCCCGAACTGATTGCTCTATCGAATTTGCTTTAACGGATAATATCTGTTTAAAATTTTTGTTTTATATCTATTTTTACTGCCTTAAATAACGTAAAAATATTTCAGGAGAAACATTTATAAATACTTTTTTATGCCAATTCATTCAAAGCATTTGGCAAAGGTGCATTTTTAAAACACCTGTGATTTTTTCGTGGTAAATTCGGCCTCATGTTGTCATATAGCGTTTCAATTTTTTTTGTGCTCTTATAATGGATCATCCATATATTACGTAAGGCTCCAAAGAGAAGGAGGGTTTTTTGAAAATGGTACTAAGTTTTACATAGAGGTAGGGTGGGTCTTGCAAATTATTACGTAACAAAATTTAAAATTAGTTAAATTTTCTTTGTAAATTTAAAGTCAAATTTTAAATATATTTGCCTCGCCACGAGATGTCTACAAACGCTAGGAGCGATAAATAAAATTTAGATGCAATGTTAATAGTTTATCATTAAAATATTTAAAAGTCTGACGAGGGTACAATGAATTTGTTATGAAACAAAGAAGGGGGGGGGGTCCTTGAAAATGTGACTAAATGTTACTTGGGGGGAATGCTTACCAAAAGAAAATTCGCGTGGTTTTAAAGTCAAAAGAAACTTACGATGCCGTTTCCATCTCAAATAATACAAAGCTCGCAAAGACTTGATTCGTAATTACTAACTTAGTGACAACTTCATTTTAAAATTTGGGTACAATTATTAAAGTGTGTTCTCAAAAGCTACTTTTCAATTTACTATCTTTGTTTAAACACTGTTTTTTGTTCAAATCGAAAATTTTACAAAACAGCAGATTTAAACTTGATTATAGCTATAATATTATTCTCTATAAAGTTGGTTTATTTTTTAGAAAACGAGTTGCCACTTACATTTATTGAGTATTCAACAATGGTAATAAGCAGTGGTGGCTATAGCCCAACTCCTCAGGGAAAGTCATTCAGGTTATATCACCAAACCACCGCTCTTGTTAGATGCATCACTATTTACCCAATCAATTTGTGTTTAATGTTGTACCCTGGAACTAGATGGGGATGTATGGCTAAGATAATACAGCTCCCAAAGTTCAAATTTCACTGTACAGTATCTAATCTAAATAAGTCGCTAATATTGTTAGTTTCATCCAATAACTTAAATAAATTTTCAAGCAACAAATTACAAAATTAACATTTTAATGTTACATCTATATATAAATGAGTTTTCAATTTGACGCTCGATTTAACTCTTCCATCAATTTTTGTAAAATTATTTACTGTTTTCTTGAGAATTTCAAAACCGGCATAATTGAAACTGGCTGATTAACTTCAAGTCGATTTTTTGTCCGTTCAATATAGACACTTTTAAGGGGTTATATACAGTTGTGATGGATGAAAAAAAACAATTTTTTTATTGCATATTCCTTAAGTATATACTCTCGAGAATAGTCTCACAAAATTTCATAACGATTGGAGCATTAGAACCGAAGTTATAGCTATTTATAGCGCAATACCTGTACAGCGGGCGTTGAGCCGTGCAGCTGTCGGCTCGAGAGAAGCGGTTCGTCGACTTTCGCCGCTCTATTGTATTGTTGAAAATGTTTGGAATACATACACTGCTCTTCCTGTAGATGTTTTAAAAGCTATTAAGTCAATTTACAAAGATCTGACGAATAAAGAACTTCTTGAAAGATGCATCGGTGAATTTACCCAAAATAATAACGAACGTTATAATCAACTGATTTGGAAAATTTCGCCAAAACATCTTCCAGGCGGCTCAGTAGCCGTTGAAATTACAGCAGATGCATCTGCTTGTATATTTAACGACGGCAACATATCTTTTCTGAAGATCTTGGATGCACTCGGAGTTCCATGTGGTCGAGATTCTCACGCTTACGTCACCAAGCAGGACGAATTCCGTATTACAATTGCTGAGCAACGCGCGCAAGCAGCCACTAAAGAAAGAAGGATGGCTCGTCGACAACAACAAATCCACGATTTTAAGGCTGCAAATGATGCAGAAAAACTACTATATGGCCCTGGAATAGGCGACTCGATGTGGGTTGAAATATATTTATTTGAAGTATGAAAGAAACAAACTGGAAACTTTAAACGCGATTATCTCAGAATCTTGTTTTTTCGAAATTACCTTTGCGGTGGACACGATTACTAAAAAACTATTAATCCGATCAACACCAAATTTATACCACTTATTTATTATGATAGTAGCTAGTAGCTGAACGAAGGATTTTCAATTTTTTCGAAAACTTTCTTTTTAGAGCAAAACATCGGAAATGTTATACATTAAAAATGTACATTTTTTGGTACAACCGTCGCCATTTTTTTTAAATATTTTTTTTTACAAATCCTTCGTTCAGATACTAGATGATAGAATATACTAACAGAATTTTTTTGGATTTTTGATTTCCGATGAACCGATCTCAAGATATGATGTCCACCGCAAGTCGCGTCGAAAAAAAGGCGTTCCTGGATTTCGCCTATAACTTTATTATTATTCGATACTTTTTGAAGAAAAATTCAACAATTTCTTAGAAACATGTACTGATCGACGTTGACAAACAATTTTGAATAAATATTTTTTATGATGTCAAAAAAAAATCGAGAAAATTTCATCTTTTTGCGTGGTACAACTGTATATAACCCCTTAAAGCAAAGCAGTTTACCTAGCCGTTCAAACTTTTCATACATCACTTTTATTTTTTGCGAAATTAATTTAATTTAATAAAAGTTTTGTATGGTAATTTAATTTTGGGTAAGCGTAAAAGCATTTAGAAAAATTGGAAGTAACCTCTTTGTTGCTTTCACCCACGTACACAACCATTGAACAGACAGAACGAACAAGCTTCTCTATTATGTAGGGTGCTTAAAAGAAGCAGAAATGTTGAAAATATAAATGAGTTGAAAGCAGTACGTACGTTACTTCCATATCCCTCACCCTATTGCACTGAGTGCGTAAAAGAAATGAAAAGCAAGCGGAAATCTGTTGTCTACTTTCCCATACGGCAAGTAGAATATTCTGGTGCTTTCATAGATTTAAGTAAAAAGTGGCTCAGAATTTTTTAAGAATATAAAAAATACATTATAAAATAAATTTCAATATTGAGGCGGCAAGTAATATTTCTCTCACTTCTGTGGTACAGGCGCCACTGGTAATAATCAAGTTTTAATTTCCTGTCTTATAAACTACTCTATTGCGACAAAAGGTAGTCTTGAACTAAGATATCCAATTGCCAAGAGCGTGTGAGAGCTATTTACTTGTGATGGTTTGTTGACAAGCGTCCTATTCAAAACAGGGAGCACGATTAATTAACGATTACGTTTTTTGTAAATAAATTAAAATCGCTTCTTGTATCGAAATTTATTTTATTAAAATTGATGATAAATTTGCAAAAATCGATAGTTTTAATATCAATTTGTATTTTAGCGACAAAGCTCATGTTAATAACGAAATAAAATTATTTTGTCCTAGATGCTACCTTTTAAAAAATGATCGCAATCCGAAGTACTACACACGATCCCTTTTTTAAAATTTAGCTGATGTAAGCTTGAATTTATAATTAATAAGGTCTGAAAGGATTTTGTGAAGAATATATTTGTTCAAAAAGTCGTGTTGTTGGCGTTTTACTGAATCTTTCCAATAATGAGGTCATAAATATGTAAGCAAATGAAAAATTCCATTTTCCGATTCAAGGATTATTTGCTTCCGATTCGTACCGGTTTCAAACGTATCTTTGATTCCATCTTTCATCATATATTCATGATTCGTTTAATTCAATTCAATTTCTGTTTGTTGTTGACTTTGTGGTTCCGCACCTATGAATAAAGAAGCAGCCAATGCTGAGTCACACCGAATTTGCTTTGTGAGAATCCAAAACTGTGCATATCAAACGGGTCATAAATAATAATTTTTGCGACAACGACGTCATTCGTTTGGCACTGGAGTCAAGACATCATTGCTGGGGTAAGCTGTAGTAGTTCCCAGTTTTTATGATCGAATCAAAAGCGGATACATCCCCCATGACTGGTGGTTTCCGAAACACAATAATTATAGAAAACAAAAACTGGATTCTCTGCCCTCTCTAAACGCTTCTCAGCATCTTATCTCTGTGTACCAGAATCATCCCGAATGTTTAAGCCAATCGCGGAGTAGTTGGTTACTTTACATTTTCACACATGGGGTATGTTAACTTCTAATTAACGGAGAACAGTTTGTTAAGAACGTTCAGATTGTGTTGGGTGCTCTTCTGAGCTTCGTTTCAAGTGAAAACTACTTAAAGCCTTCAGAAATCGGAATATAATTTAGTCGCGATCGTGGCTTGAAAGTGTGCGGTTTTAACACGGATTCAAATTCGCCAGAAAGAAGATGCATGGCGCGCTGTATTTTCAATAGTGCTAAAACATAGATACGAACGTTGTTTTGAAGTGGTTTTAAAAGTGGAAATCGTCGCTATGAATGATTCAACCTGTGGAATTGAATTGTAGAAAAACACATAAAGAAAAGAGAACAATTAGACTTTAAACGTGCACACTACAAATTAAGAGTTTTATGTGAGTTTATGTCGAAACAATAATTTCTGAACTACCAAAACATCAATCATTTTGCAGAAAACACAAGATCAATTAATATTTAAACGTTATGTGTGGTGATTTTCATGAAAATGCAATGGGTGCAATAATCTAAAACAACAATAAAGCGGATTTTGGTTCAAACATTTAAAATATCAAGGAAAACGTCTTTTTCTGTCTGTAAACGTATTTCGGTTTTCTTTTTCTTTCTTATGTTACTAAGCTGCATTTTTTTGACTTTTATTTGCCTCGCCAATTACTCTAAATGGAGTTGCAGCCAAGCTAATTGTTTTGTTAGCAAAGAGTTCATATATAGTACGCAAACGTTTAAACCATGTGCTTCTTCAAAGTAAATTCTGTTAGTATCATGCATAATATTTCTTCGATGTCTTCGTTGTTAGGTGCTTCAATCGGCTATTATCGGTGGCTTCACATTCGATAGATATAAATAACCAACTGATAAGGAATTCACGACAAAATCTCCCTACATATTTATTCTAGTGCAGACCAGTCAAACCGTTTTGTCCACGCTAAGCATTAAAAAATTCTTTCGTGACATGTTAATTTCGTGCCCCCAACCTTTAAACATGTAATCTGCTGCCACCCACCTATAAAATGTTCATTAATATCATGCACCACCTTGTCGATTATCCTCATTTCGAGCATGTATGAATTATCAGTATTGCGTTGCTGTTTTTAATTATAATTACAATTCATTTAAATATTGCGTAAAATTGCTTTTCTTTTAAATACAGTAGCTGCAGCAAAGTAGAGTACAGCTCCAGATTCTTAAGCTTTCATAAATCAAGCTGCTTCGATCTAAAAATCATATGAATGTTTATTTCGTGCTTACTTAGATTCAGTTACTGATCCAGCCAGACTATTTTATAGGTAATTGCCGTCTCTCAACGTGTGATATTCGCTTGTACTGTCTCGCGAAATAAAGGAACAGTGAATTTTCATTTAAAAAAATAAAGTATTTCAACACTCTAAACTGACTTCCCTTTTTCAAGCACACTTTTTCTATACTCTGCACGGGCTTGCATCATATCAAACCTTTTATTTCAAAATAGATTAGTTTCCATTGTGATGTATTTTGCACTCGAGTAAGTTACATTTTCAACTATTTATTTTTTACGCAAACTTGAACAACTTTTATTTCAATTCAATTCAATAATACTTGCTGATGACCATAGGAATCGTAGTAAGCTCAAAGCCAAAGAAATAATTTACCACAACAGCTAAAGATTATTACGATATTTTCAGTTTTTCGTATCGGCAAATAATAAATTAATCATTTACGAGGTTTTCGCAAATCATTCTCCCAATAGATGTCTTATGGATAAAAAAACATTAGGTGTAACTAAGACGCATCAACTAGGGTACCACATTGTAATCGTCCAAAAAATAAGTTGGTTGCGTGGCTCTTGATGTCGAAATACTTTCAGACAACCACAATTTAAAAAAAATTTGATGAATTATAAGTTAACCTCTCAGAAAATTCAGCAAGATCATTGCCAAGGTCATCTGTTACAGCATGAGTTAAATTGCTATTACTTTCTCATATGTTGCTTTTTAACAGTAGGAAGCGTGTAGATGAAGTGTGTTCTAGTGTTTTTTCCATAAAGAAAAATTCGATGGGTCGTTGACCATTTATCATACTAAGATATTTTTGATAGTAAGACGGTTACAAAATCTTTATTGAATTGTTTCTCATGGTGATAATCGCTTATGCAGGTTTCATTGAGTATTTCCTAAAATCAGTAAAATTTATGCAAACATCGCTGCAGCTAATGTTATATGGAACTGACAATTTATTTGTATGAATATTCTGTTCAAATAATATTATGTTACTGACTGAACTTTCGCTATACTTAATATCAAGTCTGAATGTTACAGATACGATTGTCAGGCCTTCGAAGTGGTTATCGCAGTTTAAACGTGCAATGTTAAATTTCGTCAATGTAACTGAATTTGTCGTAGAAATATTAAAGTTTTGAGATTAACATTACAAATACAAAAATGAGGAAATGTTCATTGATGAGCTGAATGTTAAAGTACATTAGCATTAAAAGTCTTGAATCGTTAATTGAGAAGATTTTATTTGAAGTTACGAAAACTTAGCCTTGTGCAAGATTATAAAGATTTTTTTCCATATAAAATAAACGACGCAACAGAATTCAGTTGAAATTTTTCGTAGCTATGCTCTTAAATTCATTATACTGCTTTTTTAATTTTTTTTTTTTGCTAAATATGAGAGCAGACCATGTGCAGACTCTCTAAAATATTTGGCATAAAATGAGTGGTGAATAGATGCACCATAAGAGTTTGATTAAATGTTGTCCAACTTTGTTTGGAAGCAAATAAAATCTACGCGCCTCCCGGTAAGTAACTCAATGAACAGTATTGGGTCCACGTTTTTTTTGTTACTTCATAAATTCACGTTTTTATTTCAATCTGAATTACGACCTAAATCGTACCAATGCATGGTAAGAATCGTGCAGGCTTCATAGTTTTAAATAACATCTCGTAACTTACCAAACATAGACAGATATTGATTACAAGTAATGGAAATTTTAACAGTTCCACAAACATGCTACAAAAAACCCTTAAAAGAAACTTCTCCAAGTAGAGAAAATGCAGAAGAACTTGAGCGAACAAACTATTATGTTGATATTTGTTTAGAAAATTTATTTTTTAATCTTTCTTTCTTTTCTATGGAGAGTTACTTTAAAAAATATTTAGAAAGCGATAATATTCCCGTTGTAATTTTGATGAGAAACTCTGAACAAATAAAGTTTTTAAAATAAATATACGTAGGTACTAAATTAATCCAGAAAAATCGTAGATAAATGTAAAACTTCACATTAAAAGCATGAAAAAATGTTTTTAAAATCTTTCCCAAACGCATTCTTTGAAAAATTACTTTAGAAGAATTTTAGAACAAGTGACAATGCTTTGAAAAAATTGACATTTTGATGATAAATTTAAAAATTTAGAATATGCAATCCAGACATGATGCTGATCACATTGCTTTCCGAGGGGAACGAATTGATCTAGAATTAAGTTCCATAGAAAATTTTATCCCTTTATCCAAATTAGAATGCTGTCGGATTGCCTTGAATTACGATAACTTATCCACGTTTTTTGACTCAAAGACATTTTTATTGAAAACGAAATTGAGCTTCAATGTTTAATAAAAGAACGAAGAAAAATATACTTATTTTAGATTTTATCATGATTTTTAAGTATCAAAAATTGTTTTTAAAATATTGTTTACCATACGGACAATCTGAGAGCAATAGTTGTACATATAAGTAATATATAAATAATTTAGAATTGCGCTTTCCTAATTACCTACCATATTTTAATTAAAAACTAAGAATTTTCAGGCAAAGTCGTAAGTCATAAGATATTTCATTGCGCAATCTTTCATGTGTGCATAGAAGTATAGGAATATCTCTAATGATCTTTGCATTAAGAATTATTTGTCTATAAACATTCACTATTTGATTTGACTACGATCATAAACCACTCAAGTGATGACGGCATTCCCAGTTTTTTTTCATGAAGAACTATGGAAAATTGTAAGTTCTGTGGTATATTTTTATTAATGACCTAATGGAAAATTCATTCATCAATCATTTTGTTAAATGACAAAAAAAATGTTAGGAAAAATGACTGAGTTTTTTAATTATTCGAATAATTTTTATTCCTAAATCCAACAAATAGTATATCGAGATCAATTTGTAACTCATAATAATACTAAACACACTTCATTTTTATTTGTAAATCATTAGAAATTTCAGGTTTAAAATCACATAAAAATAGTTACGATAAATTGCTGCTTAGTGTGACGGCATGAATTTTTTTCATTATAACAAATCAAAAATTCGAGACCCTTTTCTTGATTGAAAACTCAGAATCACAATGATGAAAAATGGTGAAAATTCCACTAATGATAGTTTAGGTTTTTTTGAACGGCAATCGATTTATAATCTGTTAATCTATTGGTAAATCGTTGATTATTACAAGTCAGTATTGTTTGTAGAATAAGCAATATTCCAATTCAAATAATGATACTCTTATTTGAAGTGGAATATGGACAGGAAACAACATCTTCCATGAACTTAAAAGATCAACCACAAGTGTCTAAAATTTAATTGGGATAGATTTATTCCCGTTTGTCACAGAGCTCATCAATTTCTGTAGATAATACTTTTTAAAAGTATTTTGTTAAATATATGTGTAGTATATATCGATAATATTGTAGTATGCCGATAAAAATATTTTAGGAAGAGTAAAATCAAGTCACATTTTTTCCAATCTTTTACTATTTAAATTTAAATCGATGTGATTCACGCTTGAGTTTCAAAACTATACCAATCATTTTTTCCTATAGATGTTTTAAGGGTTCGAATGAAGATATTTTAAGAATTGATGCCAAGAATTATATGTTTTTTTTCATTTCAACTTATTGTTAATATTAGGCAGTAAGTCTGTATGTAAGGAGATTTAAGTGTTTGATCGTAAAACTTCTGGTTCTTTGATATACTTTATACTAATTGTGCCCGCGCCTTCTTTCGAGTCGATTCTACTTTCAAAGATATTATCTGAAAAGACATCTTTGCAGTTGCCTTGCTAATGTTCTCAGCAGACGATATCATCGGCTACCCAAGTTTAGAGCGCCTCGATGAAAGTTTTAGCCACTAATTTTTTTTTTTGCATTGTGTTCTATTTTAGGCGCGAAATTTCAATCTGGAGAGACAATTTTTGACTTTTGTAGAATTTTTTTCATTTTCCGGGTTAAGTAGTTAATCGAAGATACGAATAGGTTCACTAGTTTCCGTGATGCGCACCCCGACAGCTAGACATGAGAAAATTCCAGAAATGGAGTTTAGGTATTTTTTTAATTACGCCCAATGTACAAGCTTCGACCCGACTTCAGTTTTATTATGGTAGGAGATATTTTTGTAGATAGCTTACATGCGATGCAATAGCAACACAATAGTGTTTGCTATTATCTGCTACGAGTAGTAAGACAAACACTTTCAGCCAATTTTACACTGCATCCGATAAGGACAGGCTGTACCCCTACACCTGCTCAAAGTGTGTTAGTTCCAAGAGCTAGAAAAGCTCATAATGTATCAGTGCATTTTGTATGTTGAACCGATTTTTTGCTATTGCCGGCCGGCTGTTTGCGAATTTGCGAGCGTGTGTAGTTGTGGTTTGAATATGGGAAAAAGTGGTTTTAAAACGGGATTTTGTGAGAAAAGTGAAGAGCCCAAGTGTTGTGTTTGAATAGAGAAGAATATTGTTCTAGTAAGATCAAAAATCACTTGTTTTGAATAGTATCGAAATATTATCTTTATCTTTTATTCGTTTAATAGAATTTTTAGCGATAAAATAATGAGTTTCAAACAAAGATAGTTTTTTAATAATGGAAAATAGATAGTAAAACGATCTATTAATATTTCATTGCTAAAGTATCGTTGATAAATATTTAATGGATTTTTAAAAAAAATATCTTTTTTTTGCAGATCAGCAAAATGATGAAAAATATTGTTGCATTTTTGTTTTTCATCTTTGCGACACATGTTGCCCCAAGCATAGGCCAAAGAGGTCTACGGACGGTGATGGAATGGAAGGATCTCGAATATAGCTTTCCATCAAACGCGGATCGGCAGCAAGCAATCAGTAAAGGACTCTATGTTCATGGGAATGGGGTTCCAATCGATGTAGATGTCCACTATGGTGGTAAGATAATATGATCTTCTTCTTCATACTTTTTTCCACGAGTGGTTCTTGGGCCGCCGAAATGAGAAACAAGCCGTGAGGTGCGACCCATGAGGTCCACACGGTCAACTTCCCAGTAATATCTAAAAAGATATTGAAAATATTAAACACAATAATAATTATGGAAATAATACTACTTCAAATAATAAAAATGTACTTCTCGTAAAAGTTATTGGAATGACTTAATATTAATCGTTTCATCTACGGGAGCGTCCATTGATTGAGTATTCATCGGAGTGGGGACAGGTTACAAAGCAGTTTTTTCATTAAAGTTAAAACATGGTGATGTGAAGACTATTGAAAATCTGCTTAAATTTTGCAAATATTAAAAAACTTTGATTGACTTTACAACAATGTCTTTAGAATAAGAGATTTAAGGTATTATAATTCGAATGAACCCTTTTTACATGGTGACTTTGAATGATTTTTTATGTTTAATTTAATTTTTTTTGTAATCATGAGAAAAGTTATTGCTGGTTTCTCTACAAAAATTGATAAAATTTTATAAATTCTACAAACATTTATTATTACGATGTGCAAATCAGGTGAAAAATGAATTTTTCTATGAAAAAAACACTACTTTTCCAAATTTTTTCAATAAATTTAAAAAACCACTTTAAAGATTTTTTTAACATATAAAAACATCATTAAAATGATAATACGCGTCGATTGACACCTTAATGATGGAAATATTATATTTAGTTCTCGAGATATAATGAATGACGTAAATGACATTGAACGTTTAATGATTTTTGATTTTTTATTTAATTTTTTTCATCATCATGAAAAAAATTTTTGCTGGTTTTTTCACAAAAACTATTTGGAGTATATAAATTATATAAACATTGATTACTTAGGTTTGAAAATTAGGTTAAAAATTTGATGTTTTTGAAAAAAAAACCTAATTTTTTGCACTTTTTTTAAAAAAAATAAAAAACGGCTCCAAGAATTTTTTTAAAAATTTTATAGAATCATATCAATGTTAAAACGCGTCGATTGACACCTTAATCATGAAAATCGCATGTTTGGTTCGTGAGATATAGCGCATAATATGGTTGACCTTCAAGGGGCGAAAACAGCAAACCCCCCCGACCGAAGTATCCCAAAAACTAATCAGCTCTTAAAATTGCAAAGACGCTTCGATTGACACCTCAATGGAGTCGATACGACTTTGTTTACGTGAGTTATGCTCGTAGAAAAAAGTGCCCCGAACGTACATACGTACGTACGTACGTACATACACACACACACACATACATCTCCCTTTCTAAAAACACTTTATATATACTCTATAGACCTCAAAACGTAAAGAAATGTTGAAAATTTCAATTTCGATTTTCGAGGCGATTACAAGAACTTCCCATATACTGGGAAGTTAAAAATACAACACAATACTCATATTTTTGATTTAAATTGATTGTTTTATTTCGATTCTTCCAGCAAATGATTTATCGCGAATCTTTGTGACAATTCCACGATTTACAACTGGAATACCTTTTACACTTGCTACGGCTACACATCTGAAAGGAAAGGACGGACCACAGCTTCAAGCTTATCCAGACTATTCATGGCACTCGAGCCATGGTGAAGATTGTATGGGCATTACTTCAGTATTTCGCGTTGCGGTAAGAGATCTTAATGATCATTTTGATTTATCTAAGATGAAGTAATTTTCAAAAAGAATTGTGATATTGCTAGAATTCTATTCCCAAAGTAAAATATGTTTTTTTTTCAGATTGATGAATGTGAAAGACTGTGGGTACTGGATACCGGCCGAATAGGCAACGTACAACATTGCTCACCACAACTTCTGCTGTTCAATCTTCGATCCAACAAATTGATTCGCCGCTACGTATTTCCTCAGTCACAATTTAAAACTGCTGTATCACTGTTCGTAACACCTATAGCGGACGTGCGTGATCCACCACCTCGCGGATCTTGCCAAAAAACAAAAGTTTATATTGCAGATGTGACAGGATTTGGGATAGTCGTCTATGATTACGAATCGAATGCCTCGTGGAGAATTGAAAACAAATTAATGTATCCCGATCCTGATTGGGGAACATTCACCATCGCCGGTGAGAGTTTCGATTTGATGGATGGCGTTTTAGGTATGAGCGTGTCTCCCGCGAAATCCTACAGTAGACATTCATTGGACGACGAACCTACAGACGATGGAGCCAGAGAAGGAAGATATTTTGGCGGTGGAGGTAAGATTTTACATAATTGAGTCCATATTTTGAAGAAAAAAATGTGAATTAACGTTACAGGTGGTTTCTCGAACTCTAAGCCAAATCGCAACAGCGCACGATACTTATACTTTAGAGCGTTGGCTGGTGCCGTTGAGAATCGCATTCGTCTAGATTTAATTGATAACAGGACGATTTGGACGGATCATCCAGATTCGCTTCCAAGAAACTTTGTCGTAAGTAATTATTTATTATTACTACGAGGGTCATTCAATAAGTAACGAGACAAATTGTTGTAGTTGAAAAACCGTTTATTTAATCAGTACAAATTTTTTGCTACTTTTCAACATAATACCACCAACACTTATACACAATTTTTTTGGGAGCTGTTTTAGTCAAATTTGCACGTAAATCTTGACTTCTTCGTTTGAGCTAAAAAATTTTGCCACGTAGCACCTCATTAAGAGGACCAAACATATTGAAATCTGATGGAGCAAGATCTGGAATATAAGGAGGGTGTAGAAGAATCTCCCAGCCCAGTTTTGAATGCACTCTTGAGTTATCTGTGCCGTATGCGGCCGTGTATTGTCGTGAAGCAAAATCACACCTTTTGTCAAAAGTCCACGACGTTTAGTGCGAATGCCAGGCTTTACTTTGTTTTCCAGCATGTAACAGTAATGTTGGCTGTTGATTGTTCGTTAGTTTTCCAGAAAATCGCAGAAAATAGAGCCTTGTGAGTACCAAAAAGTATAAGCATCACTTTACCTGTTGATAGCTGTGTTTTCAATTTTTTCCGCGTTGGAGAACTTGTGTGCTTCCACTCGAGGATTTGTCTTTTCGACTTATCCTCGTAATGGTGGATCTACGTCTCATCGCACGTTATAATTCTTTCAAAAAAGGCTTCTTTTACAGTTAAACATAGGACTTTCAACTGTTGACTGATTTGAAGCCTTTTTTCTTTTTGGATGTCCGTATGTTGTTTTGGCACCCACCTCGCGCAAGTTTTCTTGTATAGCAGCTTATTGTGAATGGACAGTTCCAACACTTGCATTCAATTTTTCTGCTATAAGTTCAACAGTGGTACGTCTGTTACCTTGGATTATCACGTCAATGTGAGATTCAAGGGAAGAAGTTGCAACTTCGACCGGTCGTCCAGTTCGCTGCTCATCTCCAACCTTTTCGCGGCCACTTTTAAACTCTTCCATCACCTTGTAAATGTTCGAACGGTTTGAAAAATTGTTCCCATGCACTTTTAATATCCTTGCATGGATCTCACTACCTTGAACACCTTCTGCTACTAAAAATTTAATCACAGTATGTTGTTCTCTGGCCGCACAATTGTCAATCGGGCTTGACACGTTGAACTAATTGATTTATACGTTATGTTTACAAAATCTTACCAAACAGCTGATCAGAAGTAATAACAAGGATGCCAACTTGAAATCTTAAAAGTTTCGTATTGAATTATGCAACAATTTTTGATCTACATCAATTTGTCTTGTTACTTATTGAATGACCCTAGTAAAATAAGAAAATTTGGTAAAATGAACAGTAAAGAGCAGAGCTGTTGAGGTATTTGGGTAACTGAAAGATTCACGAACAGAAAATTAATTACCAAAAGCTTCTCGGTTGAAGTACAAGTATATTTGAACAAATTGTAAGCATTAATCGATATATCAAGAGTCATGTAGTACTATTTTTTCTCATGTTGATTTACCATCCTAGAACATGAGCATGCATTGTTTGAAACCCGCTAGAAGTAAAACATTCCAACTTACTTTTTCTTTTATCGTCAAACTTAGAGAAGCTGAAAATATAGCAATTATTTTATCGTTAAATGTTCAATGAATTTTAGTTGAAGGTGTGTTTGCAATTATACACAATGAATAAAATTACACGGAAATAAGATCCATTGCGTAAATTTTAAATATGTTCTTCAAAAATTATGTGTTTTAGCAAATAATAATAAACAAAGGTACTTGTATGCAGGACTTTTTTGTCCTTCCCGATATCTAAATAGTCATTGAATATCTTATCCTTATGTTATAAATGTTGAAGACTATCATTTTGTAATCATTTACAATATTTCTCCTTTAGACAATCGGTACCCGAGGCACACAAAGTGCAGCTTCTGCAATGGATACCAAAGGGAATATGTATTTTGGCCTCATGGACGACATTGCAATCGCTGCCTGGAATACTAATACACCGTACAATCGAAACAACTTCAAAATCGTGGCCCAGGACAGAAATACATTGCAGTTCATGAGCGGAATGAAAATCAAGCGAAGTAGAATCAATACCGAAGAACTTTGGGGACTGTCATGTCGCTTCCAGGTAATATTCAGTAGTTACTATTTTAATTGGTAACATCTTTTGATACCGAACCTTTCTGGTTTCTATAGAAAGTATTTGCCGGAACAAAAAATCCGGAAGAAGTGAACTTTCGGATACTCGGGTGCAATGTAGACGAGCTTTGGAATGGTGGATGCCAAGTTAACAATCCAAGAGATAACATCGTTTTCCGGAGTAATTGATGCGGTAGGTTAAGTAGTCTAGTATGGTATGAATATGTCATTAATTTACAGTAGATAAGCCTACACATCATATTGGTCATTAAGATAACGAAATAAAAAAGTGCTATGCAAAACAAAGAATTTGATTTGAGAGTAAGTCCAGTAGATATGGACCCATAGGTAAAAAAAAAAATTTCAAAGTAGCTTAGTACAACAATCTATCAATGAATTTAATTATATTTGTAAAAGTGCACATGAAGCGTTTGAATTATTGTAATTAATAAATTATGTAAAACCTTACATCGCGAGGGTGAGATGAAGTGCCAAGAAATGGTGGAAATCAATATAAATGTAAATAAGAAGTAACGTAAGTTAATTAAAGAAACATGATACTTCAAATATGCGATAAGTTTGGAGAAAAAGGTCAATTGTAGTTGAAACATTCAAACAAATGTATCGAAACAAACTTTGGTGATGTTCTCTAATCTCTACTGCATCTATTGTAATGAATTTTTAGAAGACAGTTTGAAAATAACACGCGCGTCATGCTACAAGCTCAAAGTATGTATAAACTTTGACCCATCTAAATGGTCTTTCAGCCAAAATTTCGGAAATTATCGTACAATATAACACCAATTAACTCACTGATAACTAAAGTGAATATGCACTGCTTCGCAACAGCATTCTCAAGTGAAAATTCTGTGAAAACCCATTTAACTCACTGGTCCATCTCTCCCTCCATGACCCTATATATATATCTATTGTTGGATAATTAAAATTGTCATGAATATTTCGGAAGAAAACTTCATTCAATTAAAGTAATAGTAATAAAAGTAATAATCAAAAAAAAGTACAATTAAATCAAGATCGAAGTTTTACACGAGTATCAATTTCTTGTTCATGTACTCAAATTGCTTTTTGAAACACGAGAACACTATATGTTGCAACAGTAGTGGCGTACCCAGAGGGGGTTTACGGGTTCAAACCCCCTTTTTTTAAATGTATTTGTTGACTGTAACGTTGGATTCTAGATCCTGTTGCAAATGATGAAAGAGAAAATGATTTGTATTCCTTATTCTCAGCCTCAAAGCTTGAAATTGTGGATTTGCGATTTTAAAAACGATAATTTCGTAAATGGTAGTCGAACTCACAGAACAGTGCAGAGATTTTATAACGAACTAACCTCGTCATATATATTTCTTTTCGGTAAAGGTTAAGATTATGGCTCTCACCCCCGAAGGGAGTGGGAGTAGGAAAAATCAAAAAAGGGGGGCTTCCCTACTACTATGGCATAAAAAGTTTGCGGCGGTCACGGCTCCATGAGAAGTTATGGGTTATGGTTATTTTGCCTATTCTTTAGAGATCACATGAAATCGTAAAATTGATCTCAGAAGTAATTTTTAGACATGTATGAAAGTCGAAAAAATTTAAAAAAAAAATTAAAAGAATTTTTTGAGCAAAAAATAAAAAAAAATAAAAATTAAAAAACCTATTTTTAAAAAAAAAATATAAAAAAATGATGAACGCCATTTTTACCGTAAATATAATATAAATAGGAGTAATGCTTTGGAGACACGTTTTGCACGTTCCGCCTTCTGGGGTGGGGGCCATAATCTTAATCTTTACCTTTTTTTCCTTTAAGTTAAACTGCGCAACTACTCTCTGTGATCCGTTTCAAAATTTTCGAGTTGGTAAGTTTTATTTTCTTTAATATAAACTCAATCGTAATCCTAGAAGCACTGAGATAAATA
This sequence comes from Oxycera nigricornis, assembly GCA_963942545.1. Lineage (NCBI taxonomy): Eukaryota > Metazoa > Arthropoda > Insecta > Diptera > Stratiomyidae > Oxycera > Oxycera nigricornis. The sequence continues at coordinate 31,656,502 of OZ012660.1, forward strand.
ATTTTATTTTTAAATGTGCATTTAAAAAACGGATAGGCCTGGAGGTTTAAATTAATAAGTTTCCGTAATTTCCCGCTGCAAGCATTTTTGACGTCACGCGGTATAATTCGAGCCATTGCCACGTGCAGCAGAAGAGACGGAAGTATTTTTAGTCGGTAAAAGCCCGACATGCCAAGGAGCAAGAACGACTCCCAACGTTGAAAAAACATAAGTAAAACAGAAACAGACATATGTATGTATGTATTAAGCAGAGACAGAAAATAAGCTTGCGGTCGCGACCGAAATCATTTAAACAATCTTTTAGACCATAGTGGATGTACTCTCCAGTTCCCATAACCAATATTGGCTTTTCACGCGGTGTTCTCTTTAAGGTTCGTCCATCTTTTGGCAAATCTTTAACAATTTCCTTCAAAATTGAAAGCAGCTCATTCAAAGCAGAAGACTTAATATATTGTGCTTAACACTCCATTGAGCAATTTTGTCAGAAACACTATGCCTTTCGGAAATTTCGGGTAATTGCTCATAACTTATACCTAGCACATTCATAAGTTCATTAGAGTTAGTATGGCTTTTACTTGGATTAGGAACAGGAAGTTTGGAAAGGGGAATTTCAGCCGTTTGCTAAAAGTTTCCGCTGTTTGCAGGTTCAATAATTGCCCTCAAGCAGCTAACTACTTCTTCTGCTTCCCTCTTTACACTCCACAAACTCATTTGAACACAAATTTCTTCAACAATACATTTTTAATTACTAAAATATAACTCACCTTTATTACGCCAAAGTCCCTGATTTTCAAACACTTCACTTGATACAACAAAACCACAACGTCTAATCTAACCTGCGCGTTCAATGAATGAATATCACACAACTTAAATTTCAGAACATTCTCGACACATGTGCAACAAATGTTACAATTTTCTGAAAATCGAGCATTTCCGATCACAAAAACTCGCAAAATCTTCGCTGTCTTTCACCTATAGTGAATGTTAACATTCGAAAACATTCACTTCGAGGTGAACCTTCGCTTTATGGTTTGCTGGGACCCTATCGTGTCGTGTCCTGTCACCTACGTACATGTTTTCAGCATGAAAAACAGCTAAAATTTGTTTTTTGTACCATTTAGTCCTGGCTGATGTATTTTTCCTGCACTTTTTTCATACTAACCATTTTCGACTCAGGGGTGTAGTGTTGAATCCGAATTTCGTCACTGTCGTTTTTCCATGTAGTGTATTAATATTTAATAGTTTCTTACGGCGGTCTAACGACAATTCTCACGAGCTATACAGTGCATATCAGGATTCATTGTGTGCGCTTGGCGACAATATGTCTAGCCTTCATTTGTGTCGCGTACATTACATGTGCACAGTTATGTAAATTTATGTGCCATAAACAATTGTAATCAAACAGTAAACATCACAAGTCATCACTCACTTGAAATTTCCTTAAATTCAAGTGGGCCATGATTTTTGGGCGAAAAAGACAATTTGTTTTTAGAATAAGGGAACTATTAATGATTAATCGAGTAAGCATAATTGTAACAAGTAGTAAGCAATCGATCTTTATAACATATAAAAGGAGAGCGTGGATTCATTCCTACACATTCTAAGCAACGTTGCGGAGAGCGCAGCTGCATTAAGTTACACAGTAATGGAATCATTAAAATTAAATTGGGAACTATGCCAATAGATAAGTTGTGCCTTTAACACGCCACCAAAAATTCTTTATTAAGAGCGGCACATCTATTTGGAATGCCGTTAAGTAAGTTAGCTGGAATCTCGCTGTCGTTTTTTCAGTAAATAATTTTAAATATTTTTTTTTCTATTTAAAGTTATTGTCTATTATTCATGGTCTACCAGAATTAAAACAAAACTGTTGCAACACTCATCTTGAAAACAGGCATGAAGTGCTTGAAAAACTTCAGATATTTTTTTTAAGTGAGCAGTTTTGAAACCCAATGTGCTGATATTCTTCGGAACTCTAGGTGAACTCAGATGATGGTGTGGACACTTCTAACACTGATTTCTACTTCCTCGACAATTTTTGTAGTATTGAAGCGACGATCATCTTCAGTGTGTTCCCGAATAGTTGCAATTGTGTCCTGGAATGCTGGGCCTGTTTTCAGTGACTCATATTTTCAATTTTTCACGGCCCTCATTAAATTCTGCACACCAGGGCTTCACTCGCCACCGGTTAAACGCCTTCTTCGTGAGTCAAAAACTTCATAACAATACGTTGTCCAACGACCTTTCGCTCATTATGAGAACAACTATAGAAAATTATGTTGAACAAAAATGTTGTCTTTAATATGTGTAGAAATATGTGAAGAGTCATTCACAACTACGAAAAAAAATGTGAAATACAAAAATTTGTGAAATACAAAAGTATCAACAGTATGAAACTGTACGTACATTCATTCATACGTAGCGTATATGTTTATCAGTTAATGGGTACATTTAATGTAGTGATTTTGAAAGTAGTAAGTTCTAAGAAGAATGTCAGTTGATTGGAATTTTTGTAGATAGATAGCATAATTGTATCGTTTGAAGAGCAGCTAACAAAATAGATTTACAATGGGGCTTTATGGAATCTCATTCATTATTTCAAACAAAACAAATTAAGATTAGAGATACAACAAAAAGTCGGCTGATCACTAGGCAGTTGCATTGACGCTGAAGTTGGTGAAAAGTTGATATTCCTTTTCCCGATGCATGCAAAAACCCTGAATTCTATTATAGTGTTTAATGTTCTTTTTCGTATTTTACTCGATTCTGTTCAATTTTCGTGAATTTTTTTGCAAGTTTGTGGTTGCTCCACTCTTTATACATCTCGTCGTCGTTTGTTCTTCCGTTTTTGGTAGCCAATTAAAAAAAAACAGAAAAATTCAAAAAATTTTGCCGAAACTGTAAGTGGCTCTATCATTTTTCACTCATTTTCACAACCAACAATTCATTTAGCCTATCCTCAAACCACTCCTCGACATACCAGTTGACTTGCTCTGCAAAACCCTACGAAAATTGTTCAAAAAACTGAAAATTGAAAGAAAACAATCAGGGGGTTCACTTCAAACTTCGCACACTATATTTTAAAGTATTTAAGTAGAGAAATAACCTATTATCAGAGTTTAAAAAATTGATTTGGAGATTTGGGAATCATTTTTTCGTTTGCGAATATGACGCAAATCGACACACTCATATTCAAATGTGCACCAAATTGTCAATAAAATTGTCTTTGCTGCAATAATAGGTTATTTCTGTCCTATATAATAATGATTAACAGAATTTATCTTGATGAATGCTTGCAAATGGATATTTCGGCCAAGATATTACGCGGCACAGTTTGAATTTTTATCTGTAGACTGCGTGCGTTCTATACCAATATGGCGGGCATTTTGGTTTAAAAAAATTTACAATTAAAATATTAACTTTAGACTTCAATAAAGATGTACATAAAGTTTCAAATTGTTATCAGTTTTTTTTAATCGAAAAAAAAATTTTAATCGAAAAATTAAAAATTTGTGATTTAAGCATTTAAACACAGTGGTCCCTCAAGTGTTTGTTGAATTGATAAAGAAGCTTTACCTTATTTTATCTCAATTTGAAGTAACTTTATGAAAATTAATTGATAAAATAAAGCCGAGAATATTATAAATATGTACAAGGGCCAACAAACAGCAAACGTAAAATTTGACAAGAATTATAATAATTATTGCATAAAACATTTAATCTTTTGCATTCCTCACCAAAATTTCAATCACCTACCCCAGCAACTCCGTGCCATTTTTACAGATAATTTTATAATTGCGTTTGCATAGTTATTATATATAACAATTGATTTGTGTGTTTATATTCTTAAATGGTGTGATACCTATGAAAATAATCTCCAACATGCATCCTTGGCCCAGATGTCTTAATAATAAGGGCTAACGTGTCTTTTACCTTTATGTTCTCTGTTCGAATATACTGCACAATCTCGTTTCGCACCTTTTCATACTATATCTAGCTTTCCGTTTAGCCTGTTCCCAGAAGCAGAACTTGAAGCATTTCTACGCTCTTCAAAAAAAATCCCACTTTATTGATACACTTCTTAGAAGATCCTCAAAATCCATTTCAATTATATAAGGGAAACAAAAATTTAATAACTTCGCTGTTTGAATGTTTTATACGAACTGGGAAAAATATCGCACTTACTGCAGAAAAATACTCGCAAAATAATATGTGGATAGCTCCCTAAAAGCATTTTTGGTTGTTGAATGTTCATTTGTTGTTTTTTGGATGGGCATCAGTGGATTCCTAGTTTACCTTAATATGCAACTGTGTAGGTAAAATGCAAACGGTTAATGGGTCTATCCTCTTTATCATTTTCAAAAAATTTTATTGCATTTTTGGATAGTATATATATATGCAGAAATATGATATTAAAATTTTATAAGGATCGGAGTAGTCTAACTGTATTTTTGGGCAACTTTCACTTTGTCACCCGAGCGCGATTCTTCATTAAAAAAACGTTTAACCGCGTTTTTCGACGCCGCGTTGATGAAATCTCGAGAACTACTTAACCGATTCTCACCAAATTTTTACCAGGCATTCTTTATTACAACAGCGCGAATAATGGGTTTTCCGAAATTTTGATTTAAAGTATTTTTTTGGCCAAATCGATCAAAAAAGGCATGTTTTTCGTAATTTTTCGAAAAAGTTCCGCCATTTTGTCAATTTTGCAAAAATCAAAAATCGTTTTATTCGCGCTATAGCTATTAACATATTGAACCTAAAACTATTTGATTTTTTTTTTTCAAACCAACCATCTCGAAAATTTTTCAACCAGCATTTTCCTTGATAAAATTTCACATAAATGAGTAAAAAATATTTTTTTTTGTGTATTTCGGGAATGTATTTTTTGAGCTTAACCCCTCCTTTATCAATATTTATAATTTAAACCTACCTAAAAAATTATTGTAAACAACCCGTTTTAACATTGCTAAAATAGGGTAGATCCCTTACGATGAATTTCCATACCTAAAAACTGTTTTTGGAAATTAATATAACATTTGGCGGTGCTATTTTCGTATTCAATAAAATAAACAGTTGAAGTTTTCCAGTAGCCACATTAAGACTTGCCGCTAATATGTTCCAAGTAAATAGTCCGCCAAATTGCTTTATTCTCCGTTCAGCTGGCAGTCAACGTCAACTTTAATCGATTCTTGAATAAAAATTTATCTTCTGAAGGGGCTTGCGTTCGCACTGCTACTGTATACACTGTGGATGTGGTGTTGGCTTCAAAATAATAATAAAAAAAAGGTCTTGTGTAAGATAGTATTTATAAAGAGGGACATCTCACATGCTTCCACTTTTACTCTCCCTGAAGTAAAGTAAAATATTTTTTACGCGATATAGATGTCGTTACACACATTACATTTCTTATCTTACAGAAACAACTTTCAAAGATCAAATCAATCAGAAACTGAATTCAGCAAGTTTTCGCAACCGGATTGGGTCGCAAGAGCAAGTTTTCGTAAATAAACTTCAAGTAAATATTGAAACCGTTCAAAAATTCATGTTATCGTAGACTGCAACCGTAGCATATGCCTTGGCTAATTGGGCAGCAGCATGAATACTTGTTGACAGTTCTGGAGTATTTGACAGATTGCCACAAAGTTGTTTATCGCACATGTCAAAGATTACTGATTGCTGTTTTCTTTTAATTGAGAAATAATTCTGTGCACGCTGAAATGACCAATTTGCAAAAGTGGCTTCTATACATCGGCTTATTCCTAGGCCCATATTTTTCTGTGCTCTTCGGTATCGTCCAATCGCAATTCTTAACGGAAAGAATGTTCCAAATAGTTATGCTGCCGTTTATTTTTATTGCAATTTTCGGGGTAAGATGCGCTCACAAGTAAATACATACTTTTTAATCTTAATAAAACATTTACTTGCTATTCAGATTCACTCACTTGTGACGATTTTATACCGAGTCACCACGTTGAGCGATTGCAAGTCGGCAGCCGAAGAATTGAAAAGACAAATCGTAGAGGCACGGGAGGATTTAGTGACGAAAGGATTCCAATTTAAAGATTAGTTTAAGCGAAAGTAATTTGTTTGTTTTAAAGTTTTATACTGAATGTAAATAATGGTCTTCATATGATTCTAAATGTTGTTCCAATACATGTTTATAGTTTTCCTCCTTTCGTGTCAAATCAATGAATAATCGATAGTTAACATGTGTTGTTTCATTGAAACTTCTACCTAAAATGTGTGCTTCTTGGACTTATCTTTATTTTACTTCAAAAAAGAATTGTAAGCAGTTTACTAAAGAGAATAACGGTCCACAGAATACTAATTCAGGCAAGCCAATAGATTAAACAATTATTTTTGTAGCCACCCTTGACGCAATTGTCTTGAAACATTTACCTCTAGTTTGAATTGGTTGAAGCAAAGAGCACCCTTGCCTACATAGAGGCTGCTATGGCTTTTTGCAAAATTTATTGTAGTTTAAACAATAATCAAATCTTCATTCAATCAGAATTGTTGCCAGGGTAATTTAATTCTTATTGCATATTAGGTGTGTTGAGGGTGGGGTAGTTGCTAGTTTGACGTGTGAGTTCAAAGTGAGTGGTGGAAAGTTGAAGAGTAACAAGGTATTCATATTGTCTTTGGCATTAAAATCATACCGTTTGCTTAAGCTTGTTCCTGATGCATGTTTAAGCTGATTTTAACATTATTTATTGAGGTTGAGTACCTATTGAATATTTGTCGCAGTTTCACCAAGATTTTTCTGCTTGGTCACATCATTTATGGTAAAAATGCAGTCTTTATATTTTGAGTCGCACGTCATATAAAAGCAACATTTTATTAGACATTTTTTTTAAAGATACATAAGTATTTATGTCGAATCAAAATATTGATTTAAAACACAAGCATGAAATTTGCTGCATTTTAGTTCCGGTTTCCTTCAGTGTTTTGCTTAAAAATTTGCTTATGCTGATGGCTTGCATTTATCTCCTACCAACATATTTTTAAATCGCGCCAACAGGGAGAGGAGAAGACACGTTTGGTCGAAATATGGAGGTCGGGCTAAAATATGATGCTTACGGTTCGTACCTTAATTCCAGTAATGTGACTAGATAAAGGGTTAAATTTGTTCCCCTAAAGCTGACAGTGTTTTGAGTGAAAGGGTTTAGTAGGATTACCAAGAAGAAGACGCCTTTAAGGTTATTGCGTTGAATCAAAATTAGTTCAAAATGGATGAATCACGAATTTCCTTAAAATCAATGAAGCTTAGAACATGCTGGCAAAATCAAATTATAGACAACATTATGTCACATTTGTGTGTGTCTCAAAGTTAATTTTATGCGCTATCGAGCAATAAGAATATTATTGTAAACTATTTAATAAGGAGTAAATTTCCGAAATTTCTCAAATATAGTTTTAATTGTTTAGATAAACTTGCATGAGTTTTATTAAAATTCAATGCCTGCAATATAATGAAAATATTGTTGCGATGTTACTTATCCCACATAACTATGCATATTCTACAGCTTTTCAATATATTTTTGTTTGACAACGAAACACAATCATAGATTTTTAGTATTTACTATATAAAAAAATACTGTTATTTGTTTTTATCTTGCGTTTTTCTGACTCGCGTTGAACGTTGCAGCTGCATTGTTTCCTACAAATTGTAAAATTGAATACCGAGGAATGTTCCGGAGTTCTATGGAATAGAAAACAGTATACCTTTAATTTTTTGTAAATTTATATTTTTCACCTGCCTCTGAATAGCCGTTACCCGTTAAGGAGTGACGATATAGATAATAAAATTCTTATGTATCATCGTGATCAACGATATTTACAAATCATCCCCTGTAAACTTCTTGGCAAAAACTGCCATTTGAGCATAATACTTCGTTTTTCCACCCCATCATAAGTTTCTTTTTGGAAATGGAAATTTCTGTTTTTCGTGGGAATGTATCCCTAAAATTGGTTCGCAAATTAGCCTAAAGTAAAAGTTCGTTCAAAAAATTACGTTCATTCTTCAAAACAGTATTATAATATGTTAATTTTAGTGTACTTAGTCTACAGTGGACACAACAAAGCATATTTAGTCTCATTATGAAGCGAAAATTTGAAAGAGTATTTAATTTAATAGACGGGTCTGTTTTCAGTTGGCTGTTGAGGGAGGCGCACTGATTTTTGCAGAATAATTGACTTATCCTCCCTCTCAAAAAAGTCGGGAACATTAATAAATACATCAAAATGTTTAAAAATTATAAAACGAGCGATTTTTTCCTACTTTTCTCACTCCTAACTTTAAAACGGTTCATTTCAGAGAAAAGTTGTGAGGAAATATAAGTTGCGTGATTAAATTTTCTTTAAGATATGATTGGTTAAAAATTTTAAAACATTTTACCCATGCCGCAAAATAGCAATAAATATAAAAAATGGGAAAAGCCTTTTTTATTTAATTTTTTTTACCATTTAGAATGCAGTTAGCACCTTCATAATTTGCCTAGAAAAACTTTATAATATAATAAAATAGCACACAGTTCAATCGATTCAGTGGATGGGCATAATAATTTTGCAATCTAAACGCATTTAAAAAAATTCAAATTTTATGAAATCTTGCAAATCAGAAACTAAAGCATATAGACCTTCAATTTATTTCACATATAAAAGTGCAATTCACCTATCAAATGCACAAGCAACCTCAGGAATTTCTGCTAAGCTTGGTAAAAACTCTAAAATCGCCGGAGCCATGCTTCCATCCACTGAATTCGCAGCCGCCCAGCACTGTTCTAGAGTTTATTAACAAGTTTTGAAAAAAATCCTGAGGCTGCTCTAATGATCCAATTTTAATTTTGTAAAATGTATTTGATAGGTAAAGTGCTCTTTTATATATATAAAATCAAACTTCTGACTTGTAAGGTTTTACAAAATTTGATTTTTTAAAATAAATTTAGATTGCACAATTATTATGCGAAATCTATTGAATCGATTTTGATGAAAATTTGTGTGCTGTTGTATTATATTATAAAGATTTTCTAGATGAATTATGAAGGTCCAAAGTGTATTCTAAGTAATAAAAAAATAAAATAAAAAGGACTTTTTTCCCATTTTAATTTTTGCTATTTTGCGGCGAGGGTAAAATGTTTTAAAATTTTTGACCAATAATATTTTATAGAAATCTGAATTACGATACTTTTATTTCCGCACAACTTTGCTCTAAAATGAACCGTTTTAAAGTTAGGGGTGAGAAAAGTGGGGAAATTTTTGAACATTTCGATTTTTTTATTTATGTTCCCGACTTTTTTGAGAGGGAGGGTAAGTCAATTATTGTTATATGGGTTATTTCACAACTTTTTTTTTGCAAAAATCAGTGTGCTCCTTCTTAACAGCCAAATGTAGTCGTTTTGTTACAGATTCGCCCTGATTTATAAGTACAAATTATATCCTCGTATTTCGCTTGGCTGCAATAAGCTACGTTAACTTTCTCTCCAAATGATTGTTAAGCTTTTTCTGTTCTTAGACCATGCTGTTTCAAGGACCAACAAGTTATTTTTCCGAAATTATAAAACAAATTGTTCATTTTTTCTTGAATGAAATTCACATCAAAATTCCGAGCCGTTTAATTATTGTTAAGTCATAAGCTACGTATCCTTTTTTCAAAAATGCTACCTAGGTACCTATCATCGTCTATATTTCAACAGGCTGATGGACTTCATGAAAGTATATTTTCTTCAGTACTGCAACTTTTTGTTCATGCATCTCAGTACTTGAATATATTTAATTATTACTCGGACGGTCGCTATTTTAGTGACACCTCTTATTTATATTTTAAATTATTATCTGGCTTCTTGAGAATTTAACTATTCCACTGATTATTTGTTAATTACTTCACTATTTTCAGCACAATTCAATTATGAAAAATAACCATATTTAATTTGATGTATTTATTTTGTCCTCGCTACTAAATTGTCTAACTGCTAATTTTTAAATATTTAATTTTAGTAAAAAAATAATTTCGTAAAACTAACTTTTGAATAATCAAATGAAGTGAACTGAATAAACTTGACAAATTATAATGTTTGTTAATGATTCTTACAAAATAAAAAGTATGTAGAAATACTCAGAAGTGTGTTAGTTATATCTTTTTCATAAATTATAATTTTATAGAACTACCGAAATCGTATTGTTCTACTCAACCACGAAATATATATTGATTCGATATTCAAATTATAGTTAGCAATCATTATTTTTAAATGGATAACCATGTCTTCATTGTATTTATTCAACACATAAGCGTGTTATTAGTTACATAAATAAGATCATTTAATGAAAAGTACAATAAATTCTGAGGAATTTATAACTTATTTTCTTTAAATCTGTTGAAAAATGTCCTTTCATTATTTTTGCAGGTGTGATTCAATTTGACTGTGAGATAGAAAATTATTAGATTTTTACTATCGATTGCGAACTATGAATTGAAATATACTTTAATGAAATGTGGTACATATTTCTGACGCCTAATTGGTGTAGAGCTTTATCTTCGAACGAGTAATTAATCATCAATAAGTGAATTTTTTTACATATCAAACCAATGTAACGGAGCATATTTTCTTCCCAGTATCCTAAAGTTGTATTTGTTAATAATATTTAAATTCACTAAGCCTCCGCTAACGCTGTTTGGAATTTTCTACGGCATGTACATACCTCATGTCCAATGTTAATTACTAAATGTAATGATGATTCGTGCATCAAAAGCGGTACTCGCTGCTGTTTAGCGGATGATATTGCAATCCATCATAATAACAATAATTAGCATCGTGGACAACCTTAATAACGTATAAACGGTAGAGTGAGCGCGAAAGCGAGATGGTACCCGCAATGTGATGATGTCAACCTGAAGATATATTGACAAAACAAGTTTTGGCTTTCTTTAGATATACAAATTTATGTATTTACTTGAACTATTTGAATCTTTAATTAGTATATAAGTTATCATACAACGAAATTCCAATCAACAACAGTGACCGCAGTGTTCGAAAGGCTGATATGAGATTGTTACTCTTTTCCATTGAATTTTGGGATATCATTTTATGTCCCTGGTTTGATTAAGTTTGAATTCTTTTAGGATGATTTATAGGTTTTCATGTTAAAAAGAGGCAAAGTGTCATGTGAAACTATTTAGCAAGAATTCATATTAAAACTCAAGTATGCACAGGTATAAGGACTGTAATTTTGATGATTTACTAGATTTTTTTCAGATACATGAATTTGCTGGTATGATGGATAGTTGTGATTTAATTAAATTAAATAGACATAAGTCGAGAAATGTCACCATAAAATAAATCATGAAGATAATTTAACACTTCCTGCACAACGTGCGAATTAATAAGACGGTGAAATAGGATCAACTAAAAGCTCTAGAAATATTTTGCGGCTGATAAAATTATTATAATTTATAAGATTACATGTTTTTGTGGCCAATTTTGTTTAAAGTGTTCACGCAAAATTTGAAATAGTAATGGAGTAAAGAAATGTATCAAATACTAGATACAAGATGCCTTCCAAATGTTCATCCAGATGATACTCATTCCAATGAATGACCGTTTATTGTTCTTATGTTAAAATTTCAGCTTCTAAGGTTTTGTAAATTTACTTTGAGCTAATAACAATATAGTAGTGTGCAAAAACTCCAAACTACAATTTATGTTTTATGTTAAATAAATTGACACCGAAATAAGTTTCATATATTTTATATTAAATAGGAAAGTGTGGTTTCGGGGTGACGGACGGCATCCTCTTCAGGTGCTGTCATTTACCATTCGCCACCAGACAGCACGACCACGGTTAGGCTTATTGAGGATTAAGCTCATTATACTTCAACTATATTAATTATTTGTATCCGCGAAGTATAACGACAGTCAAGTTTCGTATATTTAAGCATACGTAGCCATTTCCATACATATTTGGGTGTTCGAACCTCCGCTTCTAGTCGACAAACTCCTGTCCACTAGTGTGCTTTTTCTATTGGTTCGCAACTCTGTTAACACTATTATTACACATTAATGGAAGTTCTTGGTTCCAGGATTATGGCCGGTACCATATTATTAAATGGGAAAGTGTCGTTTCGGGGTGACGAACGGTATCCTCTTCAGGTGCTGTCATTTACCATCCGCCACCAGACAGCACGACCACGGTTAGGCTCATTGATGGATTAAGCTCATTCTACTAATCCTGGAAAGAAGAACCTGACTGAACCGACTGGCGACAAAATTATCTTAAAAAAATTGCAAACGCGCTTTGCGTTAAACGTGAAAATAAAGAAGTTGTCGCACTCGAAAAATAATCCACTCTTTTTGGATGTCGTTTTTTTTTTGATTATTGACACCGCGGAAATGGGATATATTGCACGACTTGCTAAGAATTCAATTTTACGCAAGTCTGTTATACGCAACTTTCTTGTACAAGCCATGGTTTCAGAGATATGGAGGTGTTCTACTTTCTTTTGTTTTTAAAATGGACCCTGGGCCCAAAAAGCACGGTTGTAGTCGAAATTCGGACCATTTTACTTTTATTTACTTACTTGATGAAGCATTTGGCTGACACTGAATTTTTACTAAGTAGATACAAAAAATAGTAATGTATATTGAATTCTGTTGCTTTTGTGTATTTTGGCCTAAGGCCGCCAGTAGATATATACCTAAAATACCAAAATGATTAATTTCATATTTTTAGCAGTTTGAAAGCATACCTAATAGAAATAAAAGCATGTTAAGCCTCTTAGGCGCAGCTAGCTGGAGATGAAAATATTTCAACTATCACTAAAATTTATTGATATTCTATTTACATAATCTCTCAATGAAATTAATTTATTAAATTATTATTTAATAGGAGAAGAAAACATCTCATCCGTAAATGTGAAAATGAAAACCAAGCGAGTCCTAGGTATATGTTGACCTTTATTTTCCAAATGTGATTGGGCGGATATTATTGTGTTATATGAGCCTTTCGTGTGCGATTTGTATTGAATTTTGTACGTGCTTCGATACAAGATAAAATCATCTTACCTTTCTTGGTAAAACACCCCGTAATGAAATTTTGTAGTACCTCTTAAATGCAAAAACCCTTACCGTGTCTAAAGAGATTTAACATTTCAAGATATCGAAGTATTCTGCGTATTTCAAATCAAGTTTTGAAGAAACCAATTTCAATAAATGTGGACAACACAAAAATCTTTTTTTTGGTATAAAATAGAATGTCATCCAAGCAAAATCCAATAATTTGATTAGTTTAATAATAATAGCATTAAGTTCATATGTGAAAATTTATTTCACTCTATTTGCCTGTTGTTTCAGCTTTCCAATCTCATCATGGTAATCCTTTTTTCTCTGCAAGGGTGCAAAACTATTTTTGTATGAAATCTTCTTTATTGAACCCGAATTACGCTTATAAGACGAAAATGTCACACACACGCATTCATCTACCAATTTTTTAAACCGTTCCCTAATATGGAAGAAATCATGACTAAATACGATTACTGGGACAAAATGTCTTCTTTTTTTATTTCAAAAATGAGGTAGGTAGGTTTTCTACGCCATCCGACTGCTGAGCTTCCCTCAAAAAAAGTTTTCATTGGGCTTTATTGTACCGACTTTATTGGGTTGAAAATTGTTATTAACGTTCACGACGCAACAAACCGAGTCTTAATAAAGCTTATCCAGAAATATTGCTAATTAGACAGTGTTTTATTGGGCAGTTTTTAGTTTCTTTTAAAGTGTGTGTTATTTCGACATTAGCAACAGTTACGCGCTAAGGTGTTGAACAAGAATAATACTATTGAGACAATAGACTTCATTCTGAAATAGCACCTAATGATGAGATAAACTTACTTCATAGCACAAGTAAGCATGCATTTTGTACCTAGGAATGGTGTAAATAATATCTATAAATTTGGTGCTAATCAACAGAAAAAATTGATATTTCATGAAAAAGTTCGCTTTTGCAGCCAGATGAGCATAATTTTCAATTTTGGGTAGCGGTTGTACATCTGTTAGAAAATCATAGCAAACATATTTATATATTCAGTTAACTTTAACTATTATAGGTACAGTACTAATAAAAAAGGCTCTTTCTAATATGTTCAAAAAAACTTTTGCTGACTAAACCCCAAGTACAGTCCCCCATCATAAATTTATTATATTGGTATGGATAGCTGCGTTCGAAGTTTATAACATCTTGACTAAAACTTTTTTTGTTGTTGTTGAGAAAGAAATGATTTTTAATGTTACTCGCTGTAACGTTGCTCAAATGAGTGGCGTTGTTACTCCATCAGTTGCGTGGCTTTTTAACTTCCCAGTTCCCTATGGGAAGTTATTGTAATGGGGTCGATTTTGCGAATCCCAAATTTTGACATATCTCCACGTTTTAAGGTCTCTAGAATCCAAATCCATCGTTTTTAGAGAGATGTCTGTGAGTGTGTATGTACGTATGTGCGTATGTGCGGATGTGCGTATGTGCGTATGTGCGTATGAGCGGATGTGCGTATGTGCGTATGTACGTATGTGCGTTCGGAGTAATTTTTCGTCTCGATTATCTCAAGAACCAAACATCGGATTGACGTGGGACTGGTTTTAAACGACGCGTAATTACGTAACTTAGAACTGAATGACTTTTCAGCAAAATCGGTTGGGCCGTTTTTTATTTAGGATGAAAAAACTGAAAAAACGACTAAAAATTGCTTATTTTTAAACTGTTGATACGCACTATTAATTCGTGCAGATACCAAATACCTTCATAGTAATGTTGTTATTATTGTGCGTTTTAGCAAAATTGTGATCAAATTTGTAAAAAATGTTATTTAAAAAAAAGATTAATTTATAAAATTGCAAACTTTTATTATCAGGTTTGGGTGAATGGGAGTAGAGACGCTAATGCAGTTAATAATTGGATATTGTTATAAATAATTTAATATTGTTAATAGCAATCAAATAATATTAGTTATAATCTGATATTGTATATATAAATTCAATTATAATTATTCAGTAACGGTCAAACATTCTTAATAACGAATGATTATTTTAAACAATAATTAAATACCCTCAATAATAGTTGTGGATTCCGAGGCCGAGATGGAGGACAAGAAGGGTGATGAGGACGAGGTTGCCAAGGCTTTGGTAGAGGATGACCAGGTGGTGGAGACGTCTTCCTCTACCAAAGCTTTTATGGTTAGATAACAAATTGATAAAAATAGTAACAGTAATTATATTAATTTAGAATAATAATGTTTAATAATAATTATTATTAATAATAATTATTATTAATAATAGTAATTAATAATAAAAGCAAATTATAGCTTTTTATTCAACCACTGGGAAGTTAGTCGTGTGGGCCTCGAGGGTCGCACTTAGACCACATTTTTACTCCATCAGTTGCGTGGCTTTTTACTCTACGCCCTCGTTTTTCATAAGAGCTAAGTAACTTAAAAAATATGCATGTGTCGAGAAACGACATACATATTTGTTTTTATCACGTTTTTTTACTAAAAGCAATTACTTATTTAGTATTTTAGTCCTATTTCTTACCAGCCCCAAGAAATTACATATCGCTTTACATTTAAATGCATTGAAGTGACTCTGGAAAAATAGAAAACCATATTCATCATCGTTCCTTCATTCTTTGTTTGATAAATGTTGAAGTAAAGTAAGCGTTGCTTCCAAGCCTTTCATTATTAGCAAATTTCGGTTTTCTTACCTTTCTCTTTTTTTATGTGACATTTTTCTTCGTTCTGGCGTTCGGTGGTTGCGGAAAGTGGAAGTAATCAAAACGCCGATTACTATATGATTAATTGTATATTTGTGTAGAAAGTCCCTAACCGAGGAAATAGTTTAAAAATCGTTAGATATACTGCTGTGGGATCTGTTTTTTGAGGGTTGCGTAGTTCTAATCTGTCGTCCGCGTTCAAGTTCAAGTTCCTTAATCACAATTTGGTTGTGCAAATAGTGATGTAGCTAAAAAGAGTTATTTCAGTATGAAAACCGAAATTATTTCACATACGGAATTAGATGCGTAGCTATAAGCATCTGTTAAATAAAATCATCTTCATGCAATGTAAACGCTTTGAAATGTTTTGAAATGCGTTAACCGTAATCACGTATTTTCGTGATAGCTTAAATAGTTGACTAGTTCGGGAAGTGCGTCAAAAGAGTAACGATTCTACACACGACTTAAGCAACTAAAAAAAGCAATATCAACGCTAATTTGATTGATTGCTGCAGCGAGTGGTGTCGAATTGCTGGAGTGCTGGATGCGTGCCGTAGTCAGATAAGAGTGTTTCAATTGCAAGCGTTATACAATGATTATGTTGTGATGTCGCGAGGAAAATTTACGATGTGGTAAGCAATATGAGTCCATTCATGAAGCGATGTATTTATTTGGTAATGAATACATCGTTTCAATATCTGAAAGATGGGTTCCTGGTTAGATTTGGATTGGATACATCATAACTGTTACGACCAATAGTCACATAAAAAAATAAAAGTGTAATTTTTGAGAATTCAGTAAATTTGAGGTTCCGACAGACACATGTGCCCCCAAATTATTATATGTGATAGCACACGGGATTTATACCTATCGATTAAAAATATGAAATTTTTTGAGTAGTTTCTGAGAAAAATTGCGTACAAAAGTAAATCTGACTTTGACGCTTTTGCAACAATCTAAATTGCTTGAAATTTTCATGATTTGTTAGTTAGGATATAAAAAACATACAGTGAATGTTTGCAAGCGATTGAATCGTGATTTCGGATGCTGCGAAAACTTTAAAAAAAAATGAGAAGTGCCAATTTCTGAAGAGTTACATATATCACCTTGAGGTTTTGAGTAAATTTCATTCGGCTTTTTCGGTAAGTATCTCAAAAGCGACAATTCGACAAAGATACTTGTGAAGGTGTTTGGTACTATGTATTTTTAGAAGAGTATTCTATTTTATTAGCTCTGGAGAAACTTCGAATTCTTAAAGTTGTTTTGTACTTGACGAACGTGTTTTAACAAATGAAATGAACAAATGAAGTTTGTCTATAGGTTTTTAGATGGTTTTTTTATCTGACTGGGTACGTATGAATATTATCATAATTTAGGTAAATATATAAATAAGGAATGAGAAAATTTATAATATGTTTAAAAATGTTATAGCTGTGTCAGAAAATTTTCGTGAAACGTACAAACTGAGCATGAATCGAAAATGACAAAAGTTGTTTTATTGTGAACGCCTTTTAGTGAATACATACCGAACATTAACTAACTATTAGATTCATATGCTGTGTAATCTATTAAAAATATATTATGATTGTTAATAAAGTAAATTGTAAATCGAGTAAACTGGATACGAGTTACTTTTCAATTTATTGTTTGTTTCGACATGAAAACTTTATGTGGTTACGTTATTCAAGTAGTGAAAACCTGTAAAGCAGTATCAATTAATACACATGAGTTTATGATAGATAGAAGAAATATGTGTTGATACAGTGCATAAATGAGTGATAAATCAATTTTTTTCATTATTTATGCATCAAACTTACCGCGATTCCTTAGTTTCAAATCGAATTAAGCGACGATTCAGAGTATGCAAGCACTGACTGGCGATTCTGATAGTATTCCATGTAGGCATATGAATGTGTGGGGCTTTCTTGCGGGCTCGTCTTAACAGCACACTTGCTTAATTCTTAACCGATTTAGTATTAAAGTTAGTATGTGATGTGGCACGAAAACCAACTCGAATGGATTGATCTTTGTGTGAAATGATCAAAAACAGACTCAGCGCTTTCAAATAATATTGCATGAGATGCAGGCACACATATTCGCATCTTTTCATGGGAGAATTTATCTACAGCTTAGTATTGAAGATATCTTTTGAGACGCTACGTTTTGTCGTGAACTCGTGAGTTGCGATGACTCCGGATCCATCGCCCGTGGCCCGAACCAGTTGGTGAGCTCCTACAGTACATAGAGCTACCAAACCAGTTAATCATCGCATAGTAAGCAGTTACGTGTAACCGCCATTTGTACTACCGCGCAGTTCTTCGTTAAAAGTCCTCAAGTGAAGTTGTTTTTGCACCTTACAGCGATTCACAAGGTGCGATAATTACCTTCGTAGTATTTCCATTTTTGTACTGCGGAATAAGTTATGAGAATATTTTCGGGATTGCTTTTATTGTGATTTGCGTGCTTCTAGTTATTTATTAATTGGGCTAGCATGATGACTTGTCGATTATGCTGTCTTACTAATTAGAAGCAAGAAGTCTTGTATGAAAATATTCAATTTCGAATTTCTTTGTCGTCCTTAGAAAACGTTTGATTTAGTGCTGCATAATTAACTGCAACGGAAACGACTCCACCACAAAAGATGTTGCACAAGTTTATTGGATTATTTGCATTGGTGGCGCTTTGCAGCGCTCAAAAGGTGAGTACGAATTGGGGTTGGGTGGATGAGTGTGGTGTTAAACACCAAGAATGCTATCAGATTCCATGCTTTGTTATTCAGCAACCTGTCGTCTGTCGATTTACTTTTAATTGAGTGCTTTCAGTGGTGCACGACGAATCATCCAACCTAACCAACCCACGTAGTTCACAGGTCAAATGGTTTTGGTTGATTGCTTTGGCGACGCGACTGGGGGAGATTGTTCTCGGTTGAACAGTATTCGATTTAATTTTCAATTATTTGCTAAATGTGACACGTTTCTAGATATTCGTAGAGCATTTAATTGGTTCTGAATCGAACGGAATGATCCATGATTTCTCTAAAGTGAGTCATTCTTTCGCCTGCATAATCATAAGCTACGTTGCAACGAGACATGTGACCCGACCCATAAAATTGCTGAAAATAGTTACGAAAGGGTGTTTTGAATTTATCAAAGCATATTACTCAGGCATTTTGGCAACTCTCCAAGTACCTACAGCTTTTCAATGTCGCACTGCCGCAAACGTTTCGTTTCTATTTTCGAATTTCTTTTCGATATCGACCAGTGGAAAAACTATTATGGAGAAATTACTGTATAGTGTGTAAATATTTCTATAGATGCACTTTCTATTAGTTGTAGATACACATATGCTAACCTGAGTGCCATCAAAAAGATACATGCATATGTTGGTACATATATGCATATAGGTTGAAGCAACTCAGGTGTGAGCCTCGTACTGGTCAAATGGACGAATGCAAACTCAGAAACGAGTTTAGATGGTGAGGTCTAATTTCACTTGTTATTCATGCGTCACAACGGGCCACCGAACTCTTGGTCAGGTGAGGTTCCCTCCGTTGTACGGATACTGAAAAAAAATTCGGCATAGTAGTTGACGACAGTTGGTACCTACCATTTTGATGAAACCCGGTCGTGCATAAAATGTTGTAGCTGTAGCCTTGTCGTAGATGTTAATATGATTAACATGTGCATATTGAGACAGCGCTTTCACAATGGAATGAAAGACGTTGACTATTGTAGTCAAAAAATACTCGATGAGTCAGATAGTCTTTGTTAATACTTACCGATTCTCCGAAGGTGGTAGCCAAGAATGCTGCGCTCAATCAGCCGGCCGGGTCTTGTTTTTCTGTTGAGTTTATTGGCATTGCGCAGACCATAAAGAAGCTAACCGGCTTTGGGCGTGGCATTGGAGCTTGGGTATCATTTTTCGTTACAAACAAAATTCGTTGACGCGCGGTTTGAAGGAAAGAACATAATTAAATCCAGCTCTTCCTTGGATACAAAATTCCCAGCAGATGACAAAAAAACAAGCCGCGAGGTGCGACCCTTGAGGTCCACACGGTCAACTTCCCAGTAATATCTACTTAAACATAAAAAAGATTGAACACAATAATAGTTTTGAAGATAATACTACTTTAAATAATAATATTGAGAGGTATTCATAGCAGTAACAGGAATGAGTTAATATTAATCATATCATCTACGGGAGGGTCCATTGATTAAGTAAGGTTTTTGGTCGATAGGGACAGATTGATTTGATTGAATATTCACGCGGATCAATCGGTGGGGGCCTTTTCTACGTTATTTGTTATTTTCATATCGATGCTTGAAGGACAAAAGAGCGTTAGCAAAAATGAATGCAGTTTTTGTTATTACGCCCACTGAAGAGATTTTGTCGCGTGATGGTCATTATGAATAGTTGCGTTCAAAATTGCCATCACTTCGGCATAATCACTGAATTAAATTTTTCACGATTTTACATCAATGAGATTAATAATTAATTTTGAATTTGTGTTCTTTAAAAATATTGAATATGCAGTCAAAAATAGGACCAATTGCATGTAAAAAGTAAAATGTATCACACATGATGATGGAGTAAGTAATTGAAACCTTACGATTACTAAAGAACAAATCTACTAAAAACTACAATTTTTTATTTGATGAAAGATTTTTAAAGCATATGATCTTGCATAGTATTGACTACAAAACATTTTACCATTCAAAGCGTTGATTACCAAAAATGCAAATTTGATTGAAATTTTGTTGGTTTTCAAAATTTAAGCAGTTTTTTTTATTAAAATTGAGACACTGTAAAAACTTTTAAAACCCTGCTCAAATTATGCACATATTATAAAACTTGGATTGAATTTACAACAATTTTCCTAGATTAAAAGATATAAAGTAATATTCGTATGAACCCTTTATTCATGATAACTTTGAATGATTTTTTATTTTTAATTTAGTTTTTTCATAATCAGGGAAAAAAATTTGGCTGGTTTCTTTTCAAAAACTGATAAGAATGTATAAATTTTATAAACATTTATTACTGTGTTGTGCAAATTAGGTTAAAAAAATATTTTTTATGAAAAAACCCTAATTTTAAGTATTTTCTTTTATTAAATTAAAAACCGGCTGAAACCCTTTTTCTATAATGTTAAAAACATCACAAAAATGTTGATACACGTCTATTGACACCTTAATGATGCAAATATTATATCTGGTTCGTGAGATATGGTGCATAACAGAAATGACCTTGAAGATCATGATGACTGTTAATGATTTTAAATTTTTTATTCAATTTTTTTTCGTCATCATGAGAAAAAGCTTTGATATTGTTTTTACAAACATTGTTTGTAATAAACAACATCAACAACAGTATATAAATTTTATAAACATTGATTACTTCTTCCTTTCTAAAAAGACTAGACCTCAAAACGTAAAGAAAAGTTGAAAATTTCAATTTTGATTTTCGAGGTGATTACAAGAACTTTCCAGATACTGGGAAGTTTACAAGCGAATATTGTGTCATAATGTGTCACATTTTTGTACTATAAGCGGAATAATTAGATATTATCTAATTTTCGGGTCTTTGCAAAGACTCGATTCCAGAAAAAAAATTTACAGCACAGTTAAAAATGAAAAGTTGCTATGGAAAATTTGGAAAGATGTCTCGCACTCTATTGAAACTGAATGGCTAGATTTTGTTTAATTTCGGCCGCATTGACGAAGCAAAAATTTGTTTTTTCAATCTTTCCAGAAGTTCAAAATTTTGAATTTTACGTTCAGGGAACATGCAATCAATATCGAATGAAAATTGACTAGCAACGATGGTACCAAAAACAATTAAAAATTTATGTATGTCACGCTCAATTATCTTAGCAAATGGTTGAAGATATTGTCACCAAATATATTCAACAGCAATAATTCGAATGGAAAATTTTGATAAATTTAAGCGCAAACTATGAAGAACAGGTTAATTGCTTTTTTTATGACACGATTACCACTAAAGCTCTGTGTCAATCTACCTAAATAATGAGTGCCAAAAGAGAACCTAATACGTACTCCATGAACGTTCTTGGATTTAAAGTGGATTGCTCCACTTATGTAAATATATTTACATTCTTTTCACAAGTATCTCATCAACAGCTTTGATGATAGTAGTACTCGAATAGTAATCAAATAACCTTAATTTAAAACAGCTATTCCTTAATCCCGCTCCATGTTTCGCAAACAGAAAACAATATGTTGAAGCCAAATATAGAGCAACTTGTTTTTCTGAAAATTTCATTCGTATTACGATTGTTTCAACAATAAGTCAATTTTCTAGAAAATTATACCATTCATTGTAGACAATGAAGAAGGTATACCAATGATGATTGCCAGATTTTTATTGCTATATTACATTTGAAAAGTGGTTAGACTAGGAAATTATGATGGCCCATTTTTGCGCATTCGATGTAATTTCCATTATTACAGATTTGGGTCTTTTGCTATGTTCTGTTAACTCTGTCATTGTTCTGGCTATGAATACGTACTCTAAATATGCATGCGAAAGCAATGGATTCCGTTAACTGGAAAAAAATCTTGTTTCTATTGTTTTGAGTAAATTGGTAAGCATGATTTTTGGTTTACTGTACTTATTTCGTGTTTTAAGGTCTTTAACCGATCTGTGGAATGCCTATTTACAAATTTAGTTTTTCTTTTTTGCAAATAATTTGAACTACTGTACAATGACAACATGTAACAATTTTTTTTCAGTTTAATGCTCATCAGCGTGATTGGTTATGTGTGGAATCTTTAACTTTTCTTGTCGTTTTCTTATGTAACTGAATTTTACAATGTGGCAAAGGTGCCTAGCAGTTTTCTATTAAGGGGGAAGTACTCTTTTGAACCGGCGAAAATGAATCTTTTTTTAAATGTATATGTTTAAAAAATAAACTATCAAAGATATTGATTTGAAATTTGAATTGTATATACATATATTGAGATTAAAATTTTAAATTCACACATTATAAAAAAATTACAAGCCGTGAGGTGCGACCCATGAGGTCCACACGGTCAACTTCCCAGTAATATCTACATATGTAGATATTAAAAATATTAAACACAATAATAGTTATGGAAATAATACTACTTCAAATAATAAAAATGTACCTTTCATAAAAGTTTTTGGAATGACTTAATATTAATCGTAACATCTACGCGAGCGTCAATTGATTACGGAAGGATTTTGGTGCATTGGTTTGATTGATTATTCACGCGGATCAATCGGAGGGGCGACAGGTTACAAAGCAGTTTTTTCATTAAAGTTAAATCATAGTGCTGTGAAGACTATTGAAAATCTGCTCAAATTTTGCAAATATTAATAAACTTTGATTGACTATACAACAATGTCTTTAGAATAAGAGATTTAAGGTATTATGATTCGAATGAACCCTTTTTACATGGTGACTTTCAATGATTTTATATTTTTAATTTAATTTTTTTTGTAATCATGAGAAAAGTTTTTGCAGGTTTCTCCACAAAAATTGATAAAAGTTCACAAATTCTATAAACATTTATTATTACGATGTGCAAATCAGGTTAAAAATGATTTTTTTAAGAAAAAAACACTTCTTTTCCAATTTTTTTTTAATAAATCAAAAAAACGCTTTAACGATTTTTTTAAAATATAAGAACATCATAAAAATGATAATACGCGTTGATTGACACCTTAATGATCGGAAGATTATATTTGGTTCTCGAGATATAATGAATGACGTAAATGACCTTGAACGTTTAATGATTTTTTATTTTTTATTTAATTTTTTTCGTAATCATGAAAAAAACTTTTGCTGGTTTTTTCACAAAAACTATTTGGAGTATATAAATTATATAAACATTGATTACTTAGGTTTGAAAATCAGGTTAAAAATTTTTTGCACTTTTTGTTCAAAAAAATTAAAAAACGGCTTCAAGAATTTTTTTTAAATTTGCTGGAATCACGAAAATGCTAATACGCGTCGATTGACACCTTGATGAAGCAAATCGTACATTTGGTTCGCGAGATATAGCGCATGACAGGGTTGACCTTCAAGGGGTGAAAACAGCAAACCCCCCGACCGAAGTTTCCCAAAAACTAATCAGCTCTTAAAATTGCAAAGACGCTACGATTGACACCTTAACAAAGTCGATACAACTTTGTTTACGTGAGTTATGCTCGTAGAAAAACTGCCTGCGAACGCACGCACGCACGCACGTACGTACGTACGTACATACATACACACACACATACATACTTCTTTCTAAAAACACTTTATATATACTCTATAGACCTCAAAATGTAAAGAAAAGTTGAAAATTTCAATTTCGATTTTCCAGGCGATTACAAGAACTTCCCATATACTGGGAAGTTAAAAAGAATGGCGGCCGTTCCGACCAAGCGCTTGAGCTTGATAAAATAACGGTTTGCGCCCCGTAAAACCTCAAGAAAATATTCATACGTAACCATATAAAAAAATATCTGTTAGTCTTGAGTATATGATACTTCACGGGCCAATAAGTAAGTTTTTTGCGATTTGGTGGACGTTTGACTATACGTCCAACGATTTTTGACTTTTTTTCGGTTAATAAAAGGGTTCTAGAATCGTCAATTTTTTTTGGCTCTGACCTTAGGCTCGTGCAGTAGTTAAATACTTAATTAGAATGTGTGGAAAGTTTCAAGTAAATAGGATGAGTAGTTTTTTCACAAATATACGACCTGTAAACAGTGTGTTTTGATAAAAACGCGTTTAAAATTTCTTTGGTTTACGAGAATTATTTCGTCTTTTTCGACTTGAAAGCATTTTCAATTACAATTTTTGATGTTTACACCGTGAAATTTGAATATGCACTTACTTAGACTTTGTCATATAACTTGTGTGTATTTTATTAGAGCATAATAGTCGAATAGCACCATTACATAGCGGCAGATTGGGGCACTTTATGGCCGCTTGCTTCCCAAAAAAGTTATAAGGACTTAAGGGGACTACGAACGTCAGTTTAGTTATCGATATTAAATTTTGTACAGGTATTTTTGAGGTGCTTTTTTAACGAAATATCCACAAAAAAATTTGAATTTATTTTTTAACTGAGTACTTCTCCCTTAATGAAATTAATTTGGAAACTTTCTTCAAAGTTATTCAGGGTGAATTTACACATAATCGGCCCGGAATTTTAAATTTTATAGAATTTATTGAAGTGGAAACAAAGAAAAGCACAGTAATATTGCGAAAAATACTAATACTAGTAAGCTTCACGGCTTTTCGTGGAAATTTCAAAATAAAATTCATACAAATCCAAACGCAATAAAGTTCACTTGTTTTTTGCTGTTAATGTCTTATCAAAAACAAATCGTTTATTATTATTCTCATGTGCACTTCATGACTTCAGACACACCATGTGAAATAAAATTGACCAATGCAACTGGTGCCGCTGAAACAGCATTACACCAGACGTGTTTAGTCAATCTTTCAGCTTTCATACCCTGAAAAATTATTGTGGATTGCATTGTCCAATTGCAAAGTAAATACTTTGAGCCAATTATGTTTTCTGTGTGACGAATTCGTGCGATTGCCTAGAGCTAACAGAAGCGTATAACGAAAACTAAAGCACGAATTTCCTATACCAAATTTTCGATAATGTCTTAGCTCCCTTTTCCATTGTCATATCATGAAAACAGATCCGCTCTGGTCTATTATTTGTTAATTCTAACGAGGATTTATTTGACTGAAATTTTTTTCGGTTCTACTTAATGTACATATACATTCTAGAAAATATTTTTTTCATGAATTAATATATCTTTTCAACACATTGCAGTAAGTTTTTTCTCAAGTTATTTTTTGACGACAACCTTTTCTTGAAATTTCAACTTAGCTAGTGTAAATGATTGTTGAAGCATATGCTCCAAAGAATTATGTTTCCAAGCTTTTGTAGAGTGACATTACTTGAATAAACGAGTTAAAAACTTAGATAGTCGCTGCAAACCTAAATTTTGACTAAAACTCTAAAATTCATGGTGTTATGAATCACCATAAGGAGAACACTGTAAATTCGTTCAAATCAGACTTCAAATAAATATTATACAATATGTTTACGAAATCAAACTACAAAATACTTGAAGCCGAGTTTTTTGTCTAGATAATTCCATTGAGGAAAAGTAACGATCATTGAATAAGTGTTTTGTAAAAAAAAATGATGAATTGCACTTCATTTAACTTTAAAATCGCAATGAAGGAATTTGCTTACTACAAAAATATAATTGTGCTTATTCTTTACATAAATGATTTTAGTGGAAAATATTTAATTCAAAATATCTGCTCGATATTGTACTACAGAAAATTCTTTTTGTTTTTGTTTTTGAAAGATAATATGAGATAGTGCAGTCCACTTATAGGTTTTCTTTTCTTTATGTGCTTGGACCAACTTACATAAAAACGAATACTTAAACTATGACGAATTCTCTGAGTCGGAAAACTAGATTCTAACTAGTTTTCAATGAAATATTTTTAATCATTCAGAAGAAAAACAAGGGATTTGTCAGAGGTTTATCTTACCTGGAAACGATATACACATACATAAGTATGTATGCATAAACTTCGCGCTGATATTTGATTCAACTATATGTGCTAATCAAAGTGTTGACGAACAAACTAAAAGAATTAGCAAAGATTGCAGTCCTCGGCTTCGCCTCGCGGAAAGATTTGATGAGTCAAATTTAACCTGGATAGATGCAATCTAAACATACAGTATAAATACATGCATGAATTCATGAATATGCTAGCATTTGTAGCTCACATGACTTCGAACGTGATTTAGCAATATTCTTGCTTGACCTAATCTTTTAGTATACCTATTTATCTTCTTTGTACTTTCTAGGAGCTTTGCTTGGTAACTGGTTTAGCATCTTGTTTATCTGCTTGCGCATATATGTAAGTGCACATACATATGAACTTTTTTGTTGAATCAGGTGTATCTATAGATACACCTGATTCAACAAAAAAGTTGTTATGACTTCTTCGATAATTACGCAACAACCTCGACTACTGATTTTGCTGGTATTTTAAGTCCGAATTTTATTTGTGGAATGAAGCTTTTTCCATTTGATTTGGATTACATGTTTTGATTGCCAGTTACGTGGTTCATGATCTATGCAATGAGAAATGTACATGCATTTATGTATGATTGGTAAAATCGTGACTGAATCCAGATGAAAAATTTAGCCGCAAATCGATGTAAATGCAGTCTGCCACTAAGATGTTTGCTGTTATATTTTACAAGGACTTTTGTCTGTTCGTCGCTATTCTGATATAAGATTCATATTAAGTGTTTTTGGTTGAAAAGGAAAATTAAGATAAAATTTCAAACTTATTGCAGACTTATGGATAAGGAGCGAAAGGTAAACAAAATGTCGCTGGTAGTGGTATTTTTGTTCTTGAGTTTTCAGAGCAGGTCAATCTACATCCTTAAAACTATTGTACCTTGAGCATCTATTAAGGACACATTATATACGTTATATTTCAGCTAGACTGGTTCATTGGATATTTTTAGATAGCACTTACAGAGACCTAAAACATAGAGTTGTTGTCATTCCCACGGCTAATTAATTGACTTTGCTTTAAACATTATTCAATAAGAATGGACAGATGACACAGCATTAAATCGTAGTTGAATTAACTATAGATTGGATTCATTGATGCTAAAATAAAGTCTACTTCATACACAAACGGCTAGCGGCAAGTGTTCTTGGTTCCTTCTAATTTTCAACTGTGTTGAAAAAAAAATCTTGTTGAAAAAAGAACTGCGATGAGAACATTAAATGAACTCTGGCAATCATATACAAAATTTAAGCATGCATTAGAATATGGTGAGGTCAGTTCATCAGTCCAAACAACTATCCTAATTCAACAACTATTGCTAAAGTGGGCCGCGACAAGCCGTGAGTGTGACTTTCAGACAAAGTAGAAAAAAACAATTCTTTTGATATTAATTGATGTTAAATTTCGGGTTGGACGATGAACTTTTCCTAATTTGGGGTCGAAGAAAAAAGCACATACCAATTTAATTTATGATTTTTATTAAGCTATGAACTCATCAAAAGAGGCGGAAAGGTCAAGTCGCCTCAGTCGCGTTGTACACTTAATTTTTATACTTATATACATACACGGAAATATGCTTAATACGTGTATGAAACAACTTTCGTTGCGTGCAAACTGTTGACCTACTGAGGGCCGTCTTACTATGAAGTCAATTAATCCATAAATGCGTATTTCGTGCGGTGATTAATGAGTAGTTTTATGCTGCCATTGACAATTACTTTTGTGGAGTTACCATGAATGGATTCTCTTTAAGGTTTGCCCGTCACAGTGGTTTTCAAAAATTGTTACTATTTTCTTCGTGACTCAATTTGATAGAGGCAATGAAAGTTTAGAGGTTCCATTCACTTTTATCCTCTTGATTCAATTACATCTCAGTAATTGTATAATTATGCTCGTGAGACAGTAAGTTGTGTACACAAGTTCATTGTATTTTTCTCTACGACGTGAAATTCATCCATCTATTTTATTTAATAAGAAAAAAATTAATTAATCTCATACCTATAGGTACGTTCACGGTCGCGTGATTCTTGCGAATTTCCAACGTTACAAAAACATTGTTTGCATTTCTGCTGCATTGGCATAATTTCTTTCCGTGGAATTAATTTATTGAGAACCATTCATTTTTTTGTTTTTAAAAATTGCTTTCAAAACGTTTCAGTAACGTTGTCAACACATAAACTATTCTGTACTTATGATTTCTTTATGTAAACAGCAGTTTCATGATTAAATTACACAACTGTGACTGTTTTGATAAAATGTTACGTAGCAATTTCACAAAACAGCCAATTAACGCCCAATGAATTTTAATTTTCAATTTATTTTCAAGTAAATCAGTCAGATTCTTGTACGAGAAAACGTTGTGTGCTTAATTACGTATCATTTGAATATTTTTTCGTGGTAAACAAGAGTTGAATTTTTTCTGCTTGGTTTGCGTCAACGGAAATTTACAGATACATTTGAGCATAAAATGATTTTTTTATTTAGGAAATTTGATCTTGAAATATTACTTACATATACATAGCTCAGCAGTCAAGATATTTTGTTCTTCCATACAGTTCATCTAGAAACTGAACGTACGAAAAAAAGCCAAACTAAATAGATATTCCCATCCGAAAAGTTGTCGTTAGTGTTATGTTGCAAGGGTGAATCATTACGTGAGATAAGATAAATCATCAGTCGAACACTATCACGTGGAAAAATTATTAATAATAAGTGCACCTATGAGGGAATATTTTTAAAAATCATAGAAGAGAAAGCAAAAAAAATTATATCTGACAAGGATAGGCTCAGCTTATGGAATCTCAGATTTGGACGAAATTTGGCACATAAGTAGAAGACGTCATGGATATTCGATCCTTAAAAAATTAGAGTGCAACACCTCCACCCCCCCCCCCCCCGTTTTGAGAAAAACGCAACTAAAGTTTTTAGCGTCGCTAATGGATTAGTAAGTTTTTGCATCTGACAGAAGCGGGGCAGTGTAGGTAACAGCGCTACTAGCTCGTGATCCAGGGTTATTGTTTTTCTTTTTGAATAATTGTCGTCGTCTTGTGTTCGATTACCGGTATGTATTGTTTTTTTTCTTGAATAATCGTGGATGTAATTATGTAGTTGAAGGTAAATCAGCAATGTTCAACTGCAAATACATTTATTTTTAGATATCAGCAAATTGTTCGTTCTTTTAGATATGTAAATTATACTACAAACTCATTGTTGAACGATTGGATTGTTAAAAACTGTTGTAATTGAAGCAAAACCATAGTTGACGGTAGGATCATTCCTTGCTCTTAAAATCAACCCTGCGGTCTTTTCATGTCTCATAGCCAATTCGACGGAAAGCAATAACCCAAGACGGCGCCCAACGTGGCTAGCCATAAATGCGTTCGGTAATTGTGGCATATAGTAGATACTAGGGACGTAATTGTTTAACAGTTCCATAATTTCGGAATGCTGTGCCAACCTTTAGTGTGGTTTCTAGCACGGCAGATTTCTAATGCGAATCATAGAATTTTGCATCAGGCACAGCAATCCGATATTATGGAACTGTTAAACAATTACATCCTTAGTATCTACTATATGCCACAACTTACTAATGAATTTGCGACGGTAAAAATTTTAGTGGCGTTTTTCTCAAAAACGGTGGTGGGGGGGGGTGTTGCGCTCTAATATTTAAAGGATCGAATATCCTTGACGTCTTCTAGCCAAATTTCGTCCAAATCTGAGATTTCATAACCTGAGCCTCTCCTAGTTATTGCCAGACGTGGGAAAACTGACAAAATAAGACAGGTTTAACCGAATCTCTACACCATATATTCATATAGTCACAGTTTAAATGAAAGCACTGCTTGGAAAAGCAGCAACACTATATAAAAAAAAGCCCACGGACTCTGCTAAAATGTATATAAGGACAAGAAAATTAACTAGGCCAATTTTGATTGAAAGCAGTATGTATGGCGAGCGCCTAGCAGAGACTTGAGAACGAATCATCCATTTTCGGCAGTTAAAAATAAAATAATATTTAAAATATTGTTGTATTGGTTACTAAAACATTGTTAAAATCGTATATAACAAGCGATTGGAGATTATCTTTACGTGTATGATAAATTTTAAGAGTCACTATGTATCGAAAATAACAAGCTTCTAAACTATCATTTTTTCCATTTGCAAAAAGTTCGTTATAATAATGATAATAATACATTTTGAAATGCATGCAAATAGTTTCAAATTTGTTATACTGCGCATAACAACTAGGTTCGGCTGTTTGTAATGCTACATATTTTAAGGTTGCAACATTTTCAATTCTCGTACCGAATGAAGAAATTAAGGTCGATAATATACAAAAATGCAAACCATACCTGCCTGATTCATCTAGAACAGCAGTTTCAGCAGCAGTTGCTGCGAATTTAATTATCTAGCTGTGTGTAGATAGCTGGTCTGGTATATTTTGCTAAATATGTCTAAAGCAAAATTTCAGCTAACCTTCATTTAGTAAATAGTTTGAAATCCTCATATGCTCATAGGGTTACGTGTGCACGTTCGTCAAATATATTTTTACTTGATCCTGAATGAATGAAATTTTGCAAGATGTGCCCTCAATTCAAAGGTTTTACATAAAACTATAACTATATTGATTTTATTTTCAGGTGCCTGTTACCATCTACTATGAATCCCTCTGCCCAGACAGTCAAGCATTCATCACCAACCAGTTGTATCCGCAACTCAAAATGGGTTTATCTGACCGTGTTGATTTGAAATGGATCCCATTCGGCAAGTCCAAAGTAAGGCAATGTTATCGCAACAGGAAATAGTATTAAAAGTATATTATTTTAGTTTACAACACGAGGAGGTGAGGTCGAATTCGAATGTCATCATGGACCAAATGAATGCTACGGAAACAAAGTACAATCGTGTGCTATTCAACACATCCAAAGCAACTCCTATGAGAATCAATACACCCGTGAAAGTCTCACTTTGGAATTCATCAATTGCTTGATGAAGGCGGGCAAAAACTTCCCTGACAATGTGTACCCAGGTGAAAGATGTGCTCGCGACCATCATATTAACAATTGGGAAGTAATTAGACAATGCGCCAATTCGACTGATGGAAGCCAATTGCTGAAGGCCAATGGTGAATTGACAATGTCTTTCCAGAATGAGCTGCAAAGTGTTCCGACAATTACTTTCAATCACGTAAGATATAAATATTTCGTTCATTATACATTATCTGTAATCATTTTTTCAAAGTTGACCCATACATAATTTCAGCAACTTTTCTTTTTACATCAAAAACGAATTTTCTCAGATTTAAAAAGTACCACTTATGAATAACTATGTTTCACTGATAAAATTTTGAGTGCTCAACACGAAACTCAAAGGACTTATTTTATCGAAAACATCTACTCTTCAATACCTCAGAGAAGAGATTACCAAAAATTGTTGGCAATGTTACGTATGTTCATAAGTCGTAGGTAATGCTCGGCGATGTTATCGGAAAACTAATAGCGTTGCTTATATTGGTCATGGACCAAGCGAGAAATTTTCGTCATCTTTCAAAATTATCACTTTTGGCCTATTGTCAAATTTACTGGACGCCGGCATATTTATATTGTACATTATTCATCCATTCCTAACGCACTACGATGCACACTTTTGAATTTCGCGGCGAATAATTTTTCAAGTGAATTATTTTCTACGATTTGGCAAATGTCTATTTGAGAGGCAAACTATTTAAGTCGTGAAGATTGGTATATATTATTCATCAATTTCATACGAGAGCTCCATTTTAAGGATTATTCCTATTGTCTTGAATACTTTTTGATAATAGAATCCCAAGCAAAATTGAAGTCGAAACAAAAGAGAAATTTGGAAATTATCCAGAATATTTGGCCATCTAAATATTTTTAAAACACAAGCAAACATACTACACCTCATTATTATGAACGCGATTTGCGAAACCAATTAGCCTAATTCATGTTATTTTTACAAATATACAATGTGTTTGTTCGCAATTTGGGTGGAGAAATTTTGTTTGGATAGCTCATAACATTCCCAATAATCACCGCCAAATCACTCTGTGTCATAACATAATAAACCAATTGTAATTTTATTCAATTTCAGCAATTCGATAAGGATACCCAAGCCATGGCTTTAACCAACTTCCGTTCAGCAGCGTGCAAGTTTGTGTCTTCACCAAAACCACAACTTTGTGCTGAGAGTGCTGGCGTTGCAACCAGCGCCATTGCATCTTTGGTGTTGGGAGCTGCTTACCTAGCATCACGAATGCTGTAGATCTCGAAGATCCCAATTTGGGTGTCTCTATATGTATCTTAATCCGTCCTTATTGAATAGAATGAGTTTGCAATTGTGAAAACTGTTTAAGTAGTCGGTGTGCAGTAATAAATGTGTTTTGTTTAAAAGTTACTATTTTTCATCGAAAAATTAATATATATATAGTCCTCAGATGTAGTTGGTATTTGATTGGAAAATAGTTTAAATGTTGCAGAAAAAAGTGCACTTTAAGGGAATTTTAAACGTTCCCCAACGCCTTGTGAGATACAATTATTATTAAATATCACACACAGACTCCTTCTTTATGTTCAAATTTTACCAGTAAAAATAAATTACAAAAATTTGAAATGAATTCGAGATTTTATTAATACCGTCAGAATAATTGCAAGTACATCTAATCTTTCAACCTACATACAAGTATCTAGGGCAGAAAAGCTAGTCCAAATTTCAGAGATTTTCCCACCGCAGATCCACGTTGGCAATATGTTTCTCTTTTCTGATAAAAATAGCCGAAAGTAAAGTATATTCATCTAAGTAATCACTAGAAATAATATTGGAACAGAACGAAATGCGATGCGATGGATAGGATCTTGGAAATTTAGATTGAAAATGCAAATCTATTGTTTGTTGCTTTTTCTTCCGCGTGTCTATTTCTACGGAAGAGCCAAGGAAGGCATATAAATCTTCGTTTCGGGAAGAACATTGCTGAGATGAGTGAAATCAATGCTGCTCCCGGTTTGTGATGATTCCAAAACTTAAAAGTCTTAGTAGGAGACTGTAAAAGTCTGATGATTGGACTTGTTAGTAGTCATTTAGTTGCAAACTTTGAAGAAGGCACCAAAGTTGCATTATAAACTATCCACAATGAATACATTGGGGAATAAAGTGATAACATCGATATTGCCGAGCATCTGTATTTATTGTCATGTTATAGTAAAATATTCAAATGCCGCAAGTATCTTTCCTGAGATAATTCCAATTTACTTTTCCATCGATAATTTCATCGGTTATAATTGCGAAGTTGCTTATATTTAAATAACGATGACCGCTTGATCTTTAACTTTTCAGTTTTGCTCTTATAGACGAAATGAAGAAATTCAATATTATCAATGAACTAAAAGAGACGTTTTTCAAGAAATCCTGTTCAATAAGAATTTTGATGCTCCATCCCAATGTTCAAATTAATTTAAAAATGTATGTAGTGATGATGGTGTTTAATAGCAGTGAAGAGCGCTCATTCTCTAAAATGTTATTGAAGTAGCCTGCAAGTATACAACAGTAACCCATTTTGAATTCTACTACATAGTTAGAAGGGCAGATTGAAATTTATTTTGACGATATTGTTAATTTCTAAACCTCATTAAGTCATGCCATTTATGGCAAAACTACGAATATCGGAAATGGCAAAACTACGAAAATCTTGAAGCTTCTCTTCAGTAAAAATTTGGAAATCTGACCGAGTGATGTGTGCTTTTTGACCACTGAATTATAAAAATAGATTACGCACCACGATTTTTCTTACAGATTTGTCATTGTTAAGCATAGAGGCTAAATTACTTTGGGATATGGACTTCAGAGATATTATGAGTGATATTGCCTTCCAAAACACCACGTATGCTGTGTTTCATTTAAAAATAGGCTCTTCAGCTGTCTCGCATTGTTAATTAAGAACTCATTAAGGTTAAAAAAAATATTAGGAAAATTTCTGTTGTGTAATAATGAAGATTTTGTTACTAATCACAAACATGTGTTAAACTATATTCATCAATTTAAAGAGCTTCCACTTCTTTCACTGCCTCAAGTTCCGGTCCTTTCAAATTCGACTGAGTGTGGGATAGTTTCCAGGTGCAAAATGATTGTGGTTTGATTGTTTTTGAAGTATTTCGAGCAGTTGCCATTAACTTGTATTAAAAGACAAAATGATGTGAATGCGAAACGAGCGATAAGGATATTTTCAAAAAAGCGATTGTAGATGTAATGCATGAAAACTCTTCGAGAAACCGTTGGTAAGAATAAACAATCGGTTTCTCGAAGAGTTTCCATACTATGTATCTACAATCACTGAAGATCTTAAAATGTGTGAGTTTGGATTGCCACCGAGGTAAATAGTAATTTCGTGGGAAGTTATCTGCAAAATTTATTTAAAAATTAGCTTAAACACTAGATTCATAAATATACTAATTGACGAGTTAGCGATGAAGCGCAAGTAGGCTAAAGTTTAAATTTGTGGGAAATTAAAAAAGAATCATTCGTTCTGGCAGCCATCCATATATAAAATTCTGATAGTGAGATTTTTCCCGTCAACTCTTCAACTCTTCAACTGAAGGAAGTATAGGTGCTCTTGGTTTTCGAGTAGAAGTCAAACCTCATCGTTTTTTGAGTTAACATATTAAAAAGGTAAATGCTTTTGCTTTTCCAGATGTAACATGGCAATTCAACTTGTTTCAATAGGGTTATAAAGAAAAATGCAGTTTCATATGCCATCTTTAAAGAAAGAAATTTACAGGATCGAAATTCAAAAAAGACAAATCTGATGAAAACGAACAATCTTTAAAGCCCGCAGCTAAAGAGGCGGAGACGGTGACATATGTTACAACAACAGACAAAAGATAAAAGGTAGGGCTCTATCGCCTAATATTTATCGCAACTGGGGCTAGTACAACATACTATTCGATCAGATGAAGAGCTTAAATTAGCTAAAATTGACAATAGTGACACCACTTACCACAATAAAGAAAAAGCAGAAGATAGTAGGCAGAGCAGCAATCGAACTAAGTATATATAAGAAAGAGCTCTATCGCAGCTGGGGCTGATCATAAAGTACTTTTTGATCAGATGAAGAGGATGAATTAGGTAAAATGAGAAACTTCACATCTAATATTCAAAACAATTTAATGAAGAAGTATTCCCATACTGTTACATGAGAACCAATGGCTTAAGGGGGTAGTACCGGTTATAGTTCTGAAAAATAATTTTTCAATTTTTTAGACCTTTAGAAGTCAAGTTTAAAAATATTTCCAAAGACATTCCCAAAAATAAAGAAGTTTTTCGCTTTGTAAGCGATATTTTCGGTATTCGAAACTTTAAACGCGTTTTTCCAACTGCGGACACTTATTCCCCGGATTGACCGAACCGATTTAGGTCAAATTTGGTGTGCCACTTTATTCAAGTATCTCTATCTCTATAGGTCAAAAATCAATCCCAAAAAATTTGGCAAGCGAAACATAATGAAAAAAAGGGATTTTTCGAAAAAAATTCAAACAACTGCTATGTTTTTTAATCATTTTTTCAAAATATTGTGGTAGATTACCACGTCAGAAACATTCCTCTTTAAAATGCGGTTTGGGTTTTGATTTCAAATTCTTCATTCCGGAGATTATCTGTCCACAGCAGGACGAAGCATTTTTTGAGATATTATCTTTGGCGCCTCCTATAAATTAGTAGAAAAATGACAAAAATAAAAAAATATTTTTTTGTAATCTTCAAAATGTGTGTTTTACCCATGCAAATTTGAAAATTTATATACAATAAAGGAGCTAAAAAATATTGAAAATTAGGCTGTATTTAAGCATTCCAACCGGAACTACCCTCTTAAAGACATTCTCGTTAGGTTCTATGATCTCATTGTATTTGGTTTCGGATGATATTAGGGTCATTTGAGGTGGTCAGATACAACTCCCTGATTTGATTGACTTGAAGTTTTATTGAAATTCCTTTAGTATACAAAGCATTATTGAAGTGATTAAAGTTAAAAGAAGTTAGCGGTGAAGTTAAGGTATGAAATAATTGGCTTTGGGACTATAAAAAATTGTTTTTTGGTAATAATTGAGGAAAGTTGGAGAGTTGAAATTGAAAATTTAGAATTCGTTGATTTTCATTAGAGCTCATCATCTCGTTGATTTAGTTAGCGGATGGTCATCGACTGGTATTAACTGATCTGGATTTATGACGAATATTTTCATTCGACCAGCATGCATTTGTAACTTTTTTTTGTTTTGAACCTAACATTTGTGGTTGGATGGAAGGCTCTTTTTGATAATTGTAATTAGTATCTAGGATTCTATTAAAGAGCTTGCACTTCATTTTTGGCGGTTATTTGTGGTTTGTTTCGGGGTAATATTGATTATCTTTCTGAAACTTTAGATAAACGAATAAATTTTCAAGGTAGCAACAAATTCTGTTATGTGAGCTAAGAGGCTCCAACAGAAAAATGTGAGATGTTTTCTTTTTGAATGAATTACACTGTAAAAATGTGAGTTCAGCTACTACAGAGCTTTGTGGAGAGCTTCAAAGCTATCAAACATATTGTAACACACATTTTTCAAGGTTTTCAAATCTAATCTCTCTATTTCTTTCTCATATTAAAATCATAATTATTTTTAAACAGAGAAATTGTAACTCATTACCTCTCTGATTAATTTCACTAAAGCGGTTCATACCGTGCATAAAGTTATCCAAAATTATAAGAATTTTTTTCTCTGCATGCTTTTGTTAAAGTGAATGATTGAAAAAGTGTACTAAAAAACTTTAGGCTTCACATAAGTTTTGATTTAAAGAGAAAAACGAGAAGAAAAAGCATCCACTACAAAATTAGTGTATCAATGTATTAGCAAGTAGTTTCAAATATAAAAGTATCCAATTTCATGAAATTGTATCAAAGTGGTATCTTTGCAAAGAACTTGGTATTTTGGTTGTAGATAAAGTTTTTGATTGAATTCAATTCCACTTCTATTCCCGCCCATTTTGATATGAAATGTTGTTGATTTTGGTAGTAAAGAAAATGATGATGATATATCTGCTTGGATTATGTGCTGTTGTAAGACTCCGTCAAGAATTTTTCTGTGTGAGTAAGGTTGAATATTTCTACATTCTTGAATAACATAGTGGTCGTTCTGCCAAGCTATAATTAATCTGTAGGTAACTAAGCTGTATTGAATTCGCACTCATAACTTCACTTCACAATTGACTTTTATTTTTAGTGCTTGCAAATATTTTACTGTTTTACGAGTAGCTTACAATCAATTGAAAGTAAAATCTAAGAGGCAAAATTTCGATAAAATACATAGTTAATAAGAAACGAATAAGTAAATAAAAGTACATAATAATCAATGCTTTTGAAATTATCATCATTTCAAATGAAGCACGAGAAAAGCCTTCCGATTCCACTCATACATATTAGAATATAAAACATAAATACGTGAGTTTTTCATATTCAAAGTTTACTCTCAATAATCTGTTTGAATTGTGCGATCTCAAAGATACATAATTTGCGGTTTCCGCTGCTGGAATATAATTTTCCCAAAAGTGAAAGCTAATATTTACATGAATGTGTCGTATCTTCAAAATGTTTAACATTATGTTTAGAAACTAAAGAACCCTTATCACGAGAAGAACGGTAGTAATTGCTTCCTTTGTATCATTTGTACCATACCCTTAATCAGCATAGACTGTTTTGAATCGAATCTTTATTCAAGAAGGCAAATTTCAGATTATACA
Organism: Oxycera nigricornis; assembly: GCA_963942545.1. Classification (NCBI taxonomy): domain Eukaryota; kingdom Metazoa; phylum Arthropoda; class Insecta; order Diptera; family Stratiomyidae; genus Oxycera; species Oxycera nigricornis. The sequence goes on from OZ012660.1 coordinate 31,694,648, forward strand.
CATTTGATTGTAAGAAAGTTTTCAAATAAGTTTTTCTATGGTTTTCGGGCCTGGAATACCATTCACGCAATGTTTATTCTTTTGAGGAGCGTTATTAGTCGTGTTTTGATGTAAATTGAGGTAAAATTATATAATTTAGACATCGAATTTTAAATATGAATAATATAAAATGTATGTACACACCTTTGTATTCGAAAAATAAATTGGTACAAGTATAGAAAAATTCCCACAAAATTATCGCCTAAATTTCAAAATGATGGTTGATTATCAATATTTTTTTTTTGTCAAAACAATCGTTTACGCATTTCTAATATTAAATATGAAGTTGTAAAAAGTATCAATATTATAAAAAAATGTTGTTTAGAAGTGATTTCACCGATTAGCTTTCTAGGTCGATAAAGTTGATTTTACTGGCTGATGTAATCAATTATTTATATTTTATCAAATAAGATTTTTTAATTCGAAAATATTAAATCCTATTAACATACTCCACATTACTCTCACCATATTAAAAATATGAATCAAAAAGATTATTTCTATGCGCGTGATGACTTCTTCGTTTTATCTAAATACTGATTGTCATGGTGCTCTCATAGGTGTAAACTTAGAGTGGCGGACTTTTGTCCTCACATTTGATGGATTAAATACTCATTGCGATGTGTCATTGTGAGGAGCAAAAATTGCTTCTTTTTAGAATGGCAAAACGTAATAAAGGGGCAAGGATAACGAGGAATTACTTTACCCGTTTGATAAAAAATTTGAACAATATCTAATATTAAGCAACCTTTATTTTAAAAACAAAATTAGTATATATATAAGTCATAGTATTACACTTATAGTTTACGTGATCATCGTGTACGTTACGTACTTTTGATTTGACGGAAATTAAAACAGAAAATACACGGTATACTATGCTTAGAGGTTTAAAACTATAATTACAATATATTGATGATTGACTATTGACCAAAATTAAAAGTAAAAAAACTATTCAAGCAAGTGTAAATATAGTTGATTCTTTTCTGATTGTATAAGTAACTTCTCACTGTTTTCAAACGAACATGCAACATAGAGAATTTTGTTTTAATTTTTAATTCATCAACTATGGCGTATCAGACCAAATCGAGCTTTGGCAACCTGTTTAAGGGTTCGTAGCGATACGAATATGCCAGGGACGGTAGCTTGCCTCTGGCTGGTGTTGTTATGGCATTCTATGTTCACCACTACCGTTCTTTTTTAGATATCTAATGAGTACTATAAGAAGGTGACGCTTTATAATTTCAATTATATTCATAAAAGGTAATAACGTATTATAGAATTTTTACGAAACTTGACATTTTGGTTTAGATTCATTTAAATTTTCCTTGCAATGGTGGCTTTTTATAATGAAGTAACTATAAGACATCAAAAATGGCTACGTGCATCATAGCTTAGCAGTAACATGTAATGGTTGGTTGAATATTCAGCAGACTTTTGAGCCAGAATCTTTTAACTGCTTCTCTTTTGGATGTTAATAAATATAAATAGTAAACTGGAAACATTCTCAGAAGTGTGGAAAGCAAAGATAGTACAGTCAACAATTTTCTACTTTGTATGAACATACATCAACTCAAGGAAATAGCTGAGAAATGTGGTTCATGCATTGACTGACCGTACTTAGTCTAAAGCGTGTATTACCTGACTTCCTCTAAAATCCTTGGGCAACATTAACAGACTATCATTAACTCGAAACAGGATAAATATTTCAATATTCTTGATGAAAAATTAGCTCATCACACAACGTGCCACTATAATTCTACTGTCTCTTCCTTCAGTGTGCATGCGTAACTCCATGCATGAGCATACGAGTTAATATGAAGAAATAACATGTTATCTACGGGAATGTACTTGCGATTTATGTAGGTGCCCACTGACGGCTTCGATGATGTTTATCGAAACTGCTATAGTTCTCATCGACTTCTAAACGACACAAAATTAAATTTCCGATTCATCCTGTTTTCACTTTGGACGTTGATTAATATCCCAACAGACCAATACCGTCGGTGTGATTACATGCCTGGTTGTTACCTGTATGTGTTTATGCATCTATGTGTTATCCGATAACATGTTATCAATCTGGGGAGTGAGCTTCATTAGGAAGTTAATTAGTCAAGCTGATGTTTAATCAGGTGATAAGTTCAAGTGCTTAGTCATGAATAACAAAACACTTTCATAAATTCTGGAATGAAAGAAAATGCCAATAGGCTAGTCGATTATCAACATGTCAAGAAAAGCTCCGAATATTATTGAAAAAAAGGCAAAAACAATTGTGAAGGATCTACCGTAAGAGAAGAGAAAGAAATGCTATTAAAACCAATTGGTATGTTTTTATATGCATTATGCAGACGCATCAATTTGACTTACACTTTCAAAACCCAACTATAATAGCAGTGGCTTCCAAGCGATGGAAGGTATAATATTTTCACTTTTCCGACAGCTTTTGCTAACCTAATGTTTTTCATCATTTAGGTTTAAAATCGAAAAAGGTAGGTATTACTCAAATGTCTATATTTAAATTAGACGAGTAAAGTAATTGGAGGTGTTGAATACATCAGAATAAATCAAAATTTCTAATAGGAACACAAGCCATAGTACCTTTCCCCCAAAACATTGCAGCGCTTGGTTTATAATTTCCTTCCAGAAAAAATAAAAACTGTTGTTGTTTCTTAGCTGCTACTTTGAAGTTGATGCTAGTTTGGAACTATAGTAATTTTTATGGAATTTTTTGATGTTCGCATTGACGGAAACTCATTTCCAAGTAAGTTAACATTGAAGCGCTTAGTTTCTGCTTTACCAGCACTATCATCTTAACTTCATTTCTAATAGTCGCTTGAATATGAGACATATAACTCTGCCAAACTACTTTCACGTCAGGACTGCATTAATTTAAATTTGAATTTAAATCCGGAAATGTCAGAAAAAAATAAACAGAAATGATTTGTAACTTCTCCAAATTGGATGCAAACAGAAAAGCTGAACTTCCATTTGGCACGTCATTTTCGGAAAATCACAGCTGAATTTCTGTCTATGAACGGGAAACATGATAAATCTTTGGTAAACATAATAATCGCAAGGATAAGATTAAATAGTTAAAACGATATCCATCTATGTTACCAACAATGATAAATAGCTTGAAAACAAACCAATAAATTAACAAACCACTTAAGCCCCACCACATTTTGTGAGAGCTTCTAAAATTATAAATTATAAAACTTCCATCAAGTACTCCTTGAAAATATGTGGCGAAATTAATGTTGATTATTTTCTTAATTTATTTTATACTATCATCAGGGTAGTGGAAATTCTTCCAAAGTACAGATTTAAACTTAGTGACGTATATTGCCGTTGTCATTTTCCTGTTCCGTTTTTCATAAGTCCTGCGCTTTCACCTGTTCACGCACTACGTCATGGTCGTGCATGTGTTTCTGAAAATATTGTGAGCTTCATCCCTTTTGCGTTTGAGTCAATATTTTGCCATTTCCTAGTCCTCTACACGCCATCCATTTCATCAGTTTCGCCGTGGCTACAAGAAATTGAAAGCTCCAAAGTCCTTTTGCTGATTGGTTATAGCCGTTCTTGCTGTAACGGAAAATTGTTATATAAAGCAACAGCGGCGAGACTGTGACCGTTCATTCATATCTTCGCCATCGTCAAGGCACGGGCTAACACCTGAAAAGCTTAGAAACAGCGAAAAGTTTTCCGTGGAAATTGCCTCGAAAGTGAACCGTTATAATCTTGTCCGTTACATCCACAATTTTCCTTGTACATCACAAAATAGTTAAATCCCAATTGGTCTAGCCATTTTCATTGGTTTCGCTGTGGAAAGTGGGAAAAGTGTTGTGTTTGTTTCAATTTAAAAAAAGGAAGCGTGTGATACCAAACGTTGCATCAATTGCAGATTGATTTCATTTAGAAACAGAAAAGTAAGTATATTTTTTTTTAGATTCAAGTATCTTTAGCTACTCGGTTTCTCTTAATATAGTTTGCGGATTAAAATGCTACATTGAAAATGTATAACATTTGTTCGATTGAAATATGGTTTTCAGGATTTTTCGGAACTACGACTTTCAAATAGATGGATCTTTGTTTTATTATTTATTAAATTTCAAACTTAAAAAACATTGCAAAAATTGAAATACCCATTGATTCTCTAAGACAATCGTACTTTTTATGTTATTAAAATGTATGGTTGGATTGCGGTTATCAAATGCTTTCAAACTGTTATATCAAAACTCACATGCAACGTTAAATGGAATCTTGTTGAGATATTTAATTCCAAAAAAATGGAAAAAATACAAATTTCAGTGTAGAGTTCAAAATCAGTTTTAAAATGATTTCGCCTAAAATTACGTTGAGATTTTAGGAAACGTTCTAGTTAAGGATAGTTATTTATATACGACACTCGTATTCCATGCAAGCAATGAACAAACACTGTGAACCTCTTAAAATTTCTAAACAGCGAAGGTTTGCATTGTTTTAAAAAAATATAGAAGTCTAGAAATGTAATTTGAAACAAGTGCATGGTAAAACCTATTGAAATTATAAAAAAAACATCAAATCATCAAAATGTGCTCATTTTGGACCGATTGTAGTTAACAGGTTTGTAGAAATCTCTTTTTACACGAGGAATGCTTCAGAACATTCAAAATAATAGTTTTTTTATAAATACATAGGACCATTGCGACACAATAAATCACATAGTAGTATTTTTCATTTTAAATATATATCATCATTTGTGGGGGAGCGGGTTACTCAATGATATCGTTTTAATATAGTAATTTTCATCAATTTATTTATGTTCGAAAACTTTACGGTTTTGTCTTTTGAATTTGATTTTCAGCTCTATTTTTTACTATAACGGAACAAAAAACAGTGTGTGTTTTTCGTCAGAAACTAAACTCCTAAACTTTATTTTAAGTAAAACTTTTCCAAACGCAAATATTTTGTATTATAATAACATACATATATTTCAAGGGTGAGAGTTCCTTCTTCTTCAGTGTGAAGAGGGAACTCTCACCCTTGAAATATATTTATGTTATTATATATAAAATATTTGCGTTTGGAAAAGTTTTACTTAGAATAAATTACTGAAATGGCGCAAAAACACCGAGAAAACGAAGAATCTTCTATACATTTTTAACGAATTGATTTCAGTAAGTCTGTTTATGAAAGTTATTAAGTTGATAAAAAAAATACCGAGCAGGCCACATTAAATGTGTTCTTGATTAGTAGTAAATTTCATTTTTAAAGCAAAGTCATTGCACAAACAAAGCATATCATTTGCTTTAAATTTATAACAACCATATCAAATGAATTTAGAATATGTGAAAACAATAAATATGTATAAGAGAACTACAAGAGTCTGATTGCAGAAAAGTTTACGCGACAAAATAGAATCAAAGAAGGTATCATGAATATATCTATATCCCATGAGAAATGGATGAAAACGATATACAAACTCGCTCAACAATTGCCAACAACATGGCAGAATTTTTCCATTCTAATGTTGATTTGATGAATGCAAAATTACAAGTTAAAACTTTTTCGTAATTTTTTTGTGCGTATCATGCAGCCGTTTACAATAGACACAAAAACCTGAATAAGTTAAAATGCTTAAATACTTGGAAAGAATATGAACGTGCCGGAGCAAAAATATTTTTAAAATCAATTTTATTAAAATTGTTATCGTTTTGTGGAAAATTATGCTAGCATACCTGTTGCTTTGCCGGCTGATTGCGCAAAATTATTACAATTTTGGACATTGTGCATTCAATAAAATAATAAGTTTTAAATATAGCTTTCAGAACACCGCAAATTCACTTGTAATATTATTCAGAAAAATTGGTGAATAAACATATTTACTAACACAGGTATGAAGTTGTTCGATTCAATTTTATGGATGTGTTCCTTTTTGTTCTTTAAAATAAATGCGAGCTTAAGATATTTTTAGTTGTGCTCATGTAATGAGCTAACTAATATTTCATAAATTGGATTCAGCTACAATAGCTAAATAAAATCTTATTTTCTAATTATAACCGTTATGATGTTTAGCATCAGACATGGGCTTATAATTCGTTCATTTGACAAATTAATTTTCTCCTAACAGCCTAACTTCACACATCTATATGGATGATGGCCTATGAAATTTTCCCGTTGAGATTTCAATACATTTAAATGGAGCACTATTGTAAATTATTAAATTAATTAATAAAGTTTCAGACTGCGGTTTCTTTCGTATGTTTTCTATTGCTCAAAAAATTTATCACATTTACAATGACCGTAAATTTTTATCTGCATGGATAAAATTCTTTGCTTTCTAATAGATATTCGTTCTGAAATTAATTTATACCAGCAATACTATAAAAACTAAGTTTTACGTGTGCTTATCAATTCAGGAATGAATAATGTAACCCTATTTTTTGAGATTCTTGTTTTGGTCACGATGTTTTTATAATTAGAAATAAAGCTTTCGACACCAAATCTATGTCTGAAAAATTATTGTGATTAAAAAAAAATTACAATAAGCTGTTAGCGAAATCCGTGAAACTATCTTAAATAGGGTTTTTTTGTTTCAATTGTTTGTAAGAATATTAAATTTTAAAACAAATAAATTTTATTTATTATGATTTCATGATATTCAATACAAAATAAATTTGCGAGAAAATCCAAACAAGGTTTATTAAATTTTCAAAGTTTTCATAAGGTTCCAATATTTCGAGACAATAACTAGAACTCCATAACAATTTACCTTTTAGTGGTATTTTTACAGCTTTTAAATGTATTTTCTACATCTCGAGCGTAAATAAATATTCTGGATTGTATTCTATATTTTCGAGATTCATGCCAAGGAGAGGTTCCTAGTTAGGAGTCAGAAGTAGGTCCTTGGTAAAAAGAACAACCGAAGAAATTTCTTGACTTTTTTCTGTCGACTTTTACAAACACAAAATGAATACCAATTAATGCTTCAGGTGGTTATAAAAAAATCACACTCTTAAAACATTTATATCTAACATAACATTTATTAATTATTTTTACTTTGTCCAAAAGTATTTATGGAGTCTAATGTTGTTCAAAATATTTGCTTCAATTGCATCTAAAATTTCGTAAAGTTTTACTAGTTTAAAACTGCTTGCTGAATATTTTGAACCTCAGTCAAAATATAATAAACATTGAATCAACATAGAATGTTTGTTTGAGGAAAGCATTTGCAGAGAGGTTAACAATAGTACCCTGAATATACACAGAAATATAATTCCCTGCAATAAGTGTTTCTGAGCAAATTTAATGTAACAGCAAATAGTTTTTACTATTTTCATTTAAAAGTTTAAAAGTATTTTTAGTTTTATGAATGCTGCATCGTAGAAATTGTTTCGAAAAAATAAAATTTCCAAAATTGAAAATGTTTGTGGCAAAATATCGACTAAAAAGTATCTAAAGGAATGATAATTTAAACGTTTTGGGAAATGAATTTGAAAGAAATTATTATCAGAAGTAAATTAAATTGTTGATGAATCGCATTAGTTGAAACTATTGTCGTAGACTATTACGTAATTGTCTGCAATTAGTACTTAACAGTAACAGCAGACAATTTCCAATTTTTTAAAAGTAAATTCGCAAATATTTTTTTCAAGTTTATTTAAATAAAAGTGGTATAAATAATGAAAGCATTAAAAGCAAAATTTGCAAACAGTTTCCCCAAAATATGTGAGTACTTTTTCAATTAATAAGCTTTGTAACAATCCATCAGTTCAATTAAACACAACGAGATAGGTTCAGTAAAATTTAATTTGTCCTCCGTGTTGTAGCAACATTTTTCCTATACTAAGTCTCAGTATTTCCATTTTAGAAAATAAACTTATGTGTGGCAACTATTTCCAAGCTATATTTCTTGGGTTATTTCTTCAACAAGAAAGTATTTTGAGCTGATTTCATCCTACAAAACAAAAAAGTTTTTTAGCTTTATTGAATTCCAGCCGAAGTTGTTGTTTTTTGCGTAAATAAGTGATATGCTTATTTTTTTTAAATTGATTAAACCCCTTCATCAGATAAGCCTTTTTGTTTCGTTTAGAAACTTTCTTAAACGTTTCACAGAAGCCGTAGGGTTCATAATTAAACTCCTACATTTTTTGAGCGTCTAGTTCATCCTTGAACATTATACATTGAATTTTTGCAATTTTCATGTCAATATCACAAGATAAAAATGTCACAGGTTTTAAACTTTCTATTTGAGGTACTCGGATTATTAACTTTAATGAAACCCCTGTCAGCAAAATAGAGATCAACGATTTTTCTGATTTTGAGCAAGGGCTTGTTGAGGACGTAAAAATATTGAAAGATTATAATTTGGGCGTCATTACCAATAAATGATGCCGTGCATTGAATGATAAACCTATTTAAAGAATTAGTTCAGACACATCAAAATTCCAGCTACCTGTTGAAATATTATTATATGATTGTCGATTAGTGAACATATTCCAGCTTATATCAAAACACATTTTGATGTTTGTGTTCAATTCCTTGATTTATCATTTTGCAAAATATATTTTTATTATTAAGTTGGGATCAAAAAATCCAATATTCCCTTGGTCACTTTTATTAATGTTTCTTAATATAAAAATTAAATTTAGGAAAACACAGCACTGTGATATACTGTATTCAAATCAAAACTTTATTACGGGAATATGATGTTCGTTCAAATTTTAGAAAAATGGCTACATCCTGAATACTTTTCAAGGCATCTACAATAAGGTTTAATAGGCTGCATCAGACTTGGCGAAAAAATGACAATATATGCATTTAAAACATGATGTAAGTATTAAAATATTTTCTGAGAAAGGTTATTCCCTCTGTGTACAACGAAAGTGAAATCCAGGCTTCTAAATTCGTCGGAATAATTTGGCTAATTTTCAGTTACAATTTTTTTGCATTGTTGCAATCATCTTCGATTATTTGCATGTTTATAATATACATTTTTACCATATTTTTGTGCTTCTTTCTCGACCGCGAGTACACTCTAATTTCGAAGAAATTTTAACTTTTCAATAAAATCTCAATGTTTAATGAATGAAAAAATTACACATTCATAATTAAAAACCCACATCTTTTCAGCATGTCTATTTAACCAGTAAAAGTTTTCCTATGCAATGTAAACGCTTGAATACATTTTCAAATTCGTGAATCTTAAATACAGATTTTCGATGGTGTGTACATATATAGGCTTTGAGATACTTTAGGATCTGATTTGTAAAGCAGCATCAATTAGATCTTTAGTTTTGATCGACTTTATAAAGTAAGTGCGAAACATTTTGATTTAAGCTACATCTACATACAATGACTTTAATCAAGCTTTGGACTCTTGCTTGGCAGTTAGTCTACCTTAACTATTTATTATGGGGTCCCGTGCAATGTTATTATTGCTAGTTTTATGAGAGTGCGTTCTTTTTGCTTATCCTTTCAGTAATTTTTAAAACTTGGCCTTTTATATGATTCAATTATTCTTAACTTTGTAACATAGCAATGTTTGTTGCATCTCAACTAAAATAATTGCTTGATGCATTTCACTTCATCGAAAATCCAAGAAAAGAATACTATGGGAAATAAACTCTGCCAGATGTTTACCGAGAAACCCTATACAATCGGTTTAAATTCACGATTCTTTTATGCCTTTTACTATATACGAATGCTAAATTGATGGAGGCAACAATTTTATCCAGATTCCATAGTTGGTTCACTACATACAAATCACCTAAATAAAATTTCAGGGAGTAACTTTTCTTCCTAGTAACATTTTATGGCCTACTACCTGGAATTGCAATCACCAACCAGATATTTCCCCTACTAAAGATAAGGGTGATATTCTTGCTTCAACTATCACTTTACATGTGTTTTGTGAAATCCATCTTCATTCGGTGGAATTTCAAAATTTCAACTTAAAACTGAAAGTCTTAATCATGATGACTAGGCTCTCATCGTCTTCTTGACCTGTAATGGGACCATCTTCCCATTCTCAAACATTTGAAATTATAAGTATTTAAAAAGTGATTTAAATGAGCGTGGATAAAATTTTACTTATTTTATGAATAGCCTGAAAAGAAACGCACAAAACAATTGATTAATATTTTTTCGAATTCTCCAACATTTACTAATACAACTGCAGATAATCAATTAATATTATTTTTGATTGAGAATAAAAAAATATAAGTTCTAACCTGTTATATATATATATATATTGAATATTGAATGAAACATGTAAGTAACGGATTAATGTCGAATGTATTCTCGATTTTTTCCCTAAAAGTCATATAATAAAAATCAAAAAACAATGGCCCATAAAACGAATTTAACGAAGTTTCTCTCTTTGAATTAACCTTCAAAACTTAAGTTTATTAAACCTCGTTTTATCTTTTCTCACTAAAAATGCATTTAAACCAAATGAATAATTAAATGAAAAGCCTAAATGGTTTTTATTAATTTGCGCGATGTATATTTTGTTTTAGCTAAAGGACATTTCACACACAGAGAGTAGATGAATTATTTGCCTACATTGATTTCTATCTTTTTAATTGACATCCAATAAATATAGTTGAGATTTTATTTATTACGTGTAGATATCTGTTGCAGCTTACAATATTCAATCAGCTTTTATTTGAAAAGTTGTTCAGCCGTTTTGAAATGTTACGTATTATTTAAATTACGTTTTATTATTAGCAATTTTCTCATCGTTGTGCAGTTTGTGCTGAATAAAATTTTGATGGTCGTATATTTTAGCCGGGAAGGATGGTGTAAAGTTTTAACAGAATCACAATTGTTTAACTTTGCCTTGCTAATCACTGGGGACAGCCAAACTTCGTGCTGATACAGGTGGATGCTATTTCGAAGAAAAATAACACCACGGAAAACTCCTGGGCATCAGCTTGGACAGTCGGAGTAATGTAATTCGTCTTTAGGTAACTGCAGTGCCTGATCCAAAAATATAAAAACATTGTTCATTTTGCATTTGCGAAATTGACCATTTTTCCTGTGAACACTTTGCTTAAATAAGCATGGTGATGCGTTAGCTAGAAGATTGGAATGAAAAAAAATCGTCGAGGGACTAGAGCCCTTATAAGCTATCAGCGATGACTACTGAACTGTTAATTAGCTTTTTAATTGCTTGATTATGCGATGATTGCATGCCACTTTTCTAGTCTAGTTTCTAATGATGTTCATTGAATTTTAAGTTCTCGTGTTTGTTGTTTTGATTCTTCGGTGTTGATTAGCAATAAATCTGGTGCAATATCGTTAGGTAATGAACGAATTTTCAAACTTCAGTCGGGCAATATACTTGGAAAGATAGCTTGAGAAATAGTAGTCTCCATTCTGACTAGAAAATTCTCAGAATTGTATATTTTATTCATAAATGTTGAAAACTGTAGAACGTTAATTATTATGCAAAAAAAAACAGCCTTACTGATAACAATTCGTTGCATAAGTATAGAAATTCCAAAGTGTATGCAAATTCGGGTCTGGTTATTTTATTTGATACCCTTGATAATATAGACTTGGTATTATTGGTATTATTGAAACCGACCGATTCAGTCCATGTTTTTTAAATGTTTAACCTGAAAAATAATATTGCAGCGAAAACGCCGATTTATTGCAAATCTATCGAGAAATTTTTAGGAAACTGTTCCGATTGGATTTGAAATCTCTTCTTGAAAGATCAAATCAGTCGAGTGACAAATCCAAATATAACTACACATAAAATCTATATTTCAGCTTGTAAGAAGCATGTTTTTCAGATTTTTGTGTTGAAACCACTTGATGGACTTAAACGAAACTCCTTACAAATGGCGACTGTACGAAAATTTTATCGAAGACGATATCTATCTAAGTTGTTTCGCGGCGTACACTCTTGCGTTTGGTGTTTTAATGAAAAATAAGAAAGACTTCATTTTGATTTATCAGACCGACTCGCTCGATATGAACCTAAAACGCAGTGGAAAAACGCTCTTAAATAAATTAATTTATATAAAATCACTCGAAAATTTATTTCTTATTTGTTTAGTTTTAAAATTTCATTAGTATGTAGCATACATTTTGGACAGTTTTCTCAAAAATGTTATTATTTTTCCATTTATATGCTTCCATGTCATCTAAAATGTAAACATCTAAAAACGTCACAGAGTACTGCTTGCACGTATTAATTTCAAATTAAACAAAACATTTTAAAGGGATAGATTGCCAGGCTGTTCAGAAGAGGAAATGTCAAGGACAATATTTGCTGAAATAAATTCAAGAGTTTTTCTGAAAAAATTATGAAAATTTATCCGAAGCTGTAATGTTCATGTCGTATTACTTTCATTTAATTTGCCACAAATATGCATTCACTATTGTAGCAAGAACAAGCGCGTGTGCTATAAAGTTTGTGATATATTTATTTTTGCATGATACTCAATCTTATAATGATAATATTTCCATTTGAAACTATATGTACACAAAAATTACATAAAAGAACAGCACATAAGCACTTACAAATCAGTTTTGAAAAAATTGGACACTGATGGCATTTGTTAATTGAAAATGTCTTAAGATCCTCTTTGCTGATTGGAACATCCTTGATAAATTAAATAGTACACAAATCAATATTAAGTTCGTAAAAAGAATTAGCACCACTATGTTAATCTAAACACTTAGTCGCTTGCTGAAACTTTTAGTCTTATTTGTTGTGGGTTTGAATCTCAATGTACCTACTACCATTTTCAAAGTAATTAAGAGTTGTTGCGAAAAGCTGGCATAAATAATGTGCAAAAAATAAGACACTAGGATTGAAAAATAATCTTAAATTATGGTGGCAGTTTGCTCTTATTGTATTCATGCACTAATAAATTTTTCTTCTTTTGTTTTTGAATTTTAAGTTCTCGTGAACTCTCTTCAATTTGGATCGTGTTAACTGACATTAGTGCATGACTTACTAAACCAGGGCGGATCTGTTTTCAGTTGATTGTTGAGGGTAGAGAGGCACACTGATTTTTGCAGGAAAAGTTGTGGAATAACTCGTATAACAACAATTGACTTATACTCCCTCTCAAAAAAGTCGGGAACATTAAAAAAATCAAAATGTTTAAAAATTTAAAAAAAACGTTTTTTCTCTACTTTTCTCACTCATAACTTTAAAACGGTTCATTTTAAGTCATAGTTTTGTGGAAATAAAAGTTACGTCATAAAATTTTCTATAAGATAGGATTGGTTAAAAATTTTAAAACATTTTACCCTTGCCGCAAAATTGCAATAAATATAAAAAACGGAGAAAAATTCCTTTTTTATTTTTTTTACAACTTACAAAGCACTTACGACCTTCATAGTTCACCTAGAAAAACACACACCAATTTTTATCAAAATCGATTCAGTAGATTGGCTAGAATAATTGTGCAATCTAAATTTATTTAAAAAAATTAAAAATTTTGAAAGCTTGCAAGTTACAAACTTTAGCTTATAAAAGTTTAATTTTTTTTCAGATATAAAAAATCACTTCAACTATCAAATACATTTTACAAACTTGTAAACCGACTTTTAGGGCGACCTCCGCAATTTTTGCTAAACTTGGTAATAAACTCTAAAACAGTGCTGGGCGGCTGCGGATTCTGTTGATGGAAGCATGACTCCTACGACTGAATCCGCAGCCGTCCACCACTGTTGTAGAGTTTATTATCAACTTTAGCAAAAAATCCTGAGGCCACCCTTATGATTCGATTCTGATTTTGTAAAGTGCAGCTGATAATGCTTATGAGCCAAAGTTTCTGACTTGCCAGCTTTCAAAATTTTTGATTCTTTTAAATAAATTTAGATAAATAGATTTGTGATAGGCGAAGAGTTGTTTTATATGCGAAAAATTCAAACTTCTATAAGCTTAAGTTTTTGACTTCCAAGCTTTCAATTTTTTTTGCTATTTCATGATATTTTAAAGATATTTTAAACGAAATATGAAGTGCATTTTAAGTGGTAAAAAAATTGAATGAAAAAAGACTTTTCTCCCTGTTTTTGTATATTTATTGCAATTTTGCGGGAAGGGTTAGATGTTTTAAATTTTTTAACCAATCCTATCTTATAGAAAATTTCATTACGCAACTTTTATTGCCATTCAACTTGGACCTAAAGTGACCCGTTTTAAAGTTAGGAGTGAGAAAAGTAGGAAAAAAGATTTTTTTTTATTTTTTTTTTTTAACATTTCGATTTTTTTTAATATTCTCGACTTTTTTGAGAAGGAGCATAAGTCAATTATTATTATACGAGTTATTCCACAACTTTTTCCGCAAAAATCAGTGTGCCCCCTCTCAACGGCCAAACGAAGTCGTTTTTTTTTACAGATCCGCCGTGGTCTATATTGTAACTTGTGAAAGTATCACTTTTTTGTTATTAATCGAAAGTCGTGCTCTTTTCGCAACCGCCTTTGACTGTATAGATAACCAGCATACGAGTTTATTTGAATTATTATTACAATAATAATCTCATTGTGCTGGATAGATTGCAGCATTTACAATTCTATTATTCATGATGATGCGTGGTGCTGATTAAGATATTACGAAATGCAACCGGCGGATTTTTTCATTGACCTTTGCCTTTCGGACGCCAAGCGCCTTCCAATTAAAGCACAATAGGTGGCTTGACTAGGTTAAAACCTCAACGGTATACTACGCAAGATGATGCGATTCGCATGCTGCATATGTACATGCATCGCAAAAATATACTTTATGAATATTCAAATTCAGATTGTATCTCGACTAACTGAATATTCAGACAATATGCAGCTGCAAAGCACCAGAGCGTACTTTTCCACCAATTCAACCAACTCAAAATTTTGGTTTGCGTTACTTTCGTGATTGGAAGCAATCCATCTTGACCGTCCAGCCAAGCGTAAAAAGATTTAGGAGAATGCTAACATTTGGACATTCTTTCAAAACGAGAAAAGTTTTGCATTTGCCTTATCTTCCGGTCTATTAAGAATAGCTATTTATTAAAATACACTTAAAAGATATCCAACCCATAATCCCATACATAAGAATCCTAGCTTGCTACGATCGTACTCAATGTTGTGTAATATCCTAAAAATAAGATATTTACGTTCGTAAGAAGATGCGAGCTGTGGTGAGACTGGAGGCAATAAAAAGCTATTAAGAGCGCTTCAATAAAATCTTACGAGCTTCTGCTTATTAAAACTAGAAAAATTATTTTAGTCAGAAGGCGAGTCTATTCATTCCCACATTGTCCTTGCATGCGTACTGCTTGTCAGCCAGAGGATATTCACATTCCTCAGCGACGCAGTAATGCCGTCCAGAGGTAATGAAGGTATCATTATTTTAGATAAAATGCAAATTTTCAGCAAGCATAAGTATTCTAGTCTCGTGTAAATTACCAACGGAATTGCGGCATTTCAAATCAACAGATCAAAGAAGGTTTCTAATTAATATCTTCATTTTTCAGTGAGGGTGGTCAATTTGGCTAGCCTTAGGGTCAGACCTAGTTAAGAACGACCTCAGGGGAAATGTTTAATACTACTAGTAAATGAGACAGAGAAGCGTTGGAAAGATTCAAATACCATAATTAGAATTTGGTTCTTAGAATGATATTCCAGCTTTGTAATCGTTTGATGTAACCATTGTCAATTCCATTGAAAACATTTGAACAAAAAATTAATTTTCCGATTTTCTTTGGATTGAATGAATGCTTTGCTTTAAATGTTCATTTAACAGCAAGGTAGTCGAAACTTATTTTAGGAAGTGATAAACTGATTTTTTGCTATTCACGTTGTAGAAATGAAATTGGTATTTGATTTTTAATTTCATTTTGTGACGTATTTGAAAAAAGGAAAATATTTATTTATTATTTAAATAAACTAGTACATTGCTTCATTGAATGATACAAATGTTTATTGCAACCACAAACCATATGATTCAAAGCGCTGTTTAGTGTCTTGTTTTATATTTTTATTAGGACTTCAAAATGTTCGAATGGAATTATCAAACTTTTTCATAGCTATGATAATGGTTAGCCGAAGTTTTAACCACGATCCAAAAGGGTCTTGCGTGAAAGATTCAAATTAAAAATACCTTAGTTATTCTAGAACTTATTCAATGCAAATTTTTAATGCTCGTATGCTGTTTTGGCTGTTTAGTTCACTCTGAACGAACTTGATTCAATTTTATTATTGCTTTAATAAAGGTTATTTTGGCAAATCATAGCATTTAAATCAGTAAATTCTGAAATGCTTGCATCTTTCTATATTATCTGGTTTTAAAAATCACCCTGGAACTTTATACACTCAAAAAAGGGAGTCAAAAGTTCTGATATAGGCAGACATGTTCAACAGATTAATCACTCTTCAGATGAGTATCCATAATTTGTTTGTTTTAAAACAATTCTTCGCGGTGTTTTTGGAAACATACCTTTAAAAACAATATCTGCCATATAGCCTTCATCTGAAACAACGCATTTTAATGGAGCATTGAAATTAAAGGTTTTGTATTTTAATGCTTCATAGAAATTGGCTTAGTATTTGTGAAACCATTCTATTTCATTTTTCTTTAAGGGGTTTATGGGCTTTGTAGATTTCAAAAAATCGATTTTGTTTTACTTATTTCGATAGTAAATATTCGCAAAAATATCGAGTTAAAATGGCCCTGTGTATACTCGTAGACACACGCGGATCTGTAAGGCTTCGCCTCTCTGTATAGTGTTTAGCTATATATATACATATATACAAACAGATGGTCGAGTGATACATGAAAATAAGTATCTTAAGTATAGTATTGAATTTCAAAAATGAATGTTGGTCTCAAAATCCTGCCTAACCGATATTTAAAATATTTGTCACGGTTTAAATTTGGAAAATCATCTCTGTCAAAACTATATGCATTTTTCTTAAAACCACTTTTTACCAAGCCGTGACAGTGATTTCTCCGAAACTACTGAACCAATTCTTCTGAAATTTTTACCGTTAATTTAACACAATTTAACGTAAGTGTTTGAAAATATTTATTGTATTTTTTTAAACCCAAAATTCACAAAAAAATATTGGAATTTTGAAAAGCTATTTTTAACTGCCCGTTATTATTGTACGTGAGTGTATAATTTTGGTTAGGATGACATTTGATTTAACACTTCAGGATCACTGTCACCGTTTAATATGCATTTTTTATATGCCAATTTTATTGCAATATCAGCATTCTATCTATGTTGTTAACACTTTGCTATCGCAAAGCAAATTTCTTAAATTTTTAAGAAAATCGTGAGCTGGCTGTGTAAAGTACCAGTAATATTTTTTTAGTTTTCGTTTAATTTTAATTATTGCGCGATGAGTAACAGTGTTCAATTAGAACTCAATTTAAGTAGTTCATAGAATTAAATAAGTTTTTATGTTAGAATTATAAATAAATCAATGCTAACACTGAGTGTTACCATACGTCTATGGTCTATACTTCTAAGATTTAAATAAGAATACCATCTGCATATGAAACGTTTCAATAGTATGGCTTACATTGTTACGCCGGGATTCATTGTTTGAAAATAAAATGAAGATTTCAAGATTTTAAAACTCAATTTCGTTGAAGATTTAACATATTAATCTGAAGATGCTAAATATTGGTTAAAAATAACATTTTCAATCCTAGCTGTCGAAGAGACAATAGATTTCATTTCTACAGCCAGGCTAGATGTATGTTTTTCTAACTCACATAAGTTGGATTGGTCCAAGAGGACGATATCTATTTTGACGATGAAATCAAAAATCATCATATCTATAGGTAAATGTAGACCTAAAAGCCAATGAGTGTTGAAACATCTGCAGGTAATCCTGGTGGAATAATTTCATTTGAGTGCGGAATGATCTGCGAGTATTTGCTTCGTTGGTCATTCTTAATTCCCAAGAGTTAAACAATGTGTTACAAACGTTTTAACATTTTGCATGTTAATGAAGGTCTATCAAATCGAATTCCAAAGCTAAACCTTCGTATCAGTATGAAATATTGCAAACAACTGATTGATTGTCAACGCAACATATTAGTTTCTTTCAATTTTGCTTGAAAAAGTAATGCCTACAGTTTTAAATCATTGGCACCAAAGCTAGTTGGAAATATTTTGTTTTGTTGGTATTTGAGCTGAATTCATCTTCAAAGCAATTGATTGATGAAAACGATGGTTAACTTTGTATTTGTATCACCTATCACAATTCGTTACATTACATTGTTTTAAGTCAATGCAGTAGACGCATCTTCTAGAACATCTTAATTCTAGTAAATTTCATTTTATTTAAATGCCGACAGTGACGTTCTGTTTCAAATTATCAATTATAAGGTCATGCATTCAATATTATTAAACTATAACTCACGTCTATTCCATAAACTTTATATTCCTATAAAGCCACAATTTCACTAACAATTTGGTAGGTAGTATCAACCTTTTATAATCACAACTTAATCTAGAAAATTGTATGCAATTCAAGCCAAATAGCACCGGACATCATGAGGATTGAAGATAATTTAATCAGTTGCATCCAAATATTTTTCATATAAAAAAAGGTTTAGCAATCGATATCAATGATCTGAAAACAGCAACGCAAGTTCATCTACTTCTGAACGCAACTAATGAAGGTTACCCAAATTTCAGTAATTTTAGGCATATGTGACCATGGAAATTATATCTTGACCGTAATTCAAACGATTTGCAAAAAACACAGATGCTTAAATTTAACAAAAATTAGCAGACATTTCGCTAGTAAAGTTCAGCAATATCAACTTTTTGCGTGACGCTGTAAACTTTGCAAGATAATTTCGCTAAAAATGCTGTCTACATAATGACAAATGAAATCTAAAAATTCACATGCACTCAATTTAAAACAATCTAAATATCTCGTACTGGAGTACCTCTCCGTCAATGGTTATTAGGTAATATTTTGCGTTAGTTTCTTTTGCTTTTCAGTTTAGAATGCAATTTAAACTTCAACAGGCTAACTTTTTAACCACCCATGGATCAGAGAAAAGATCAGCATTGGCTTCCGCTATGCCACATTTTTATAAAGCTTCTTCTAAGTTGTTTTATTAATAATTGCAATTTTCATCAAAAACTTTTCTGATACATCGAGGGAGAGGTTCCGCAAAAGTGGCAATGCTAAATTTCTTTAAAAAGTAGTTGGAAGAATTTTTTGCTTTGGGATGTATTTTTTCTTTGTGATACTATTTTAAGCATTTCTTTATTTTCCTTCCTTCTGGCAAGTTAATTTGAAAACAAGAGGCTTCAATAGAAAAAAGCCAAGTGCCAAGCGAATTGAAATGATGTTTTGCATGACTAATGTAAAATATATCAACGCCAATGATTTGGACTGCCATAGCAGTTTTTGAAGGAATTTTTGCAATATTTGATTTTGACACTTAAATCCTTGCCATTTGCATGCCTCAATTTCGCTTTTATCTTACAACTTTTTTGAAACAGATGACAATGAATTTCATTGAGAACCACACTACAAATACGCTCAATACAAGACATGTGTTCAAATTGCCCAATCTAGCTTGTAACTGTAGTATTTTATTATAGTTAGTTGAAAAATATATTCAAAAGCTCATGTAAATCTTAGCCTATTGAACCAGTGTTAAAAATTAGGAAGAAACTAAAATGAACTTTTTACACCACGGTAATCAAATATCATAAAGGATCGTGTATTTGACCTATCGTATACCTTTATAAATACCTAGCATTTATTTTATTTACTTAAACTCCTCACAATAAAGTCAAAAATCGTACTATGTATCTATCGGGATCATTGAAGTATTCTCCTTACGTAAACGATGCTTACACACTTCTTCTGGAACTGTACGATGACTTCAGGACTTGCTTCCGAACGCATGTATCCACTACCCTAATAGGATTATAGCTATCTACCCCAGTGGATATGATGATGTTGATGAAGGTGTTGGCAATTCTAATTCAACTAATCTCCAAGGATTCCTAGCTTATCTTTGGAGCTGTTGAGCGGCGTGGACGTATTCGACGGCAGATATGTACACAACGATTCCCATTACGCAATCCGTTTACCTAGCCTTACCTTGCCTTAGCGCTATAATTAGTGTGGCTCTATGACTTTAAGCGGTTCCATCAACAGGTAGATGGAGATAATTGTTTGTCATCAATTCGACCCCCGTTCACTGTGCAAGGCCCCCGTGGAATCCTCATTACTTTGATTGCAGAATATTTAATGCCGGCTGGAAAATTGCTTGTATTAATTTTTGGATATTATTTAAAATATGTTGGATTAATTGAAAACGTGTTCAATATCAAAGCAAATGCCGTTTGCCAGCGAAGGTTTCTTCTGTTTTCGCGAAAACTTATTTCAATTAGTTAAAATGAAAGGGGAATTGCTATGAACCTTGTTTATAAGAAGCAAAATCATATCCTATTTACTTTCAAGTGTGCTTAATAAAATTGCATTTCGCTGGATGTGTGCAGTTAAAAAAATTAAGGAATTTAGGCACACCTTTCTCACGGCTAATCAGAATCAATGATACGGTTTCGCTTTCTTTATTGAGGTAGTTTTGGTGTCGAGGTGCATGCGATGACTATTTCGCCGATCACCCCAAATAAAGTTTCGAATCCAATCACTATGTGATCTTGAAATTCTGCAAGTTATTGAGCTGCCATTGGCATAATACCTGGATCATAAAACACTATCGTTAACAAATGAACCAAACTGATAAAAATCGCATATATTGCTTGTGTGAAAAAAGTTTACGCATAATATACAAAGCTGGGAAACGGTAATGGAACTTTTCGATTTTATAGTGCTTTAAATCTCTCATTCATAAATATTTGTTACTATGCCAATGTAGAGGAACTCATTCGAATAGAGTTTATTTAAACTTGAACTTTATGGTACTAGTTAACATAAAACGATACTATCTGTGGCTTCAATATCTGTTGGACTAAATATTATTAACAATATGCAAAATAAACAGTAATGCTATTCAATTAGATTAATGTTAATTTTTTGCACAGTTTCAGATTTAAACATGAGGCAAATTGTGTACATTTACTTGGTGTTGATTTTTGCTGCAGCACTTGCCACACAGAGTGACGCGAAACGTAAGTACAGAAGTAAGTTGAAAATTTTCCAAAATTTTAAAATTTTTGAAAATGTTCTGTGTCGAGGATTTTGGTTATTTAAGTCTTGTATTTTCCAAAAAATTGATATGAAAGTTTAGTATTTCAAGAGTATTCACACCAAATTTGAAGTAAATTCGAGCAATATTATCGGAGCTATAGAGATTTGAATACCGCGTGGTCGGTACATGCGCTCTGCATTACCAAGCGTGTTATACGCATGCAGTGCGGTTCTACCGCGTAAAATCAGCTCCTTTCTTTTTCATCAAACATCACAACATCAAAAGGATGCTCTGATGAGGCAAACGAATTACTGTATGGACCTGGAATCGACGACTCGATGTAAGTCGCTAAAAAATAACTTCAATTCATTAAATCGCGGTAAAAAAAAACATCAAATGCGTTTTTCTCGAAACTTTGTTTTTCCGTGCGGTAGGCACGATTTCTCGAGAACGAATCAACCGATTTTGGAGAAACTACGTACAGTTCCTCTTTATAGTGTTGACTCGTACTTTGACGAAGAGATTTTCATTCGGTCAACTCGTTTTTGTTTTATACGAAAAAAATATTTTAAAAGCAATGAGAATCGGAAAAATGCTAAAAAATATGAGATGAAAATTCATTCAAATCCATTTCAAAACTTGAAATTTCCTTTTTTGTCAATTTCTTCGTTCAAGCACGAGTTAAGGGCATAAACGATAAGAATGTTTTTGAATTTTTGATTTGAAATGAACCTGCACCGAAATTTTCTGCCTAAAAAAAGGTTGGATGAGGAAAACTGCAGGAAAATTGACAATTTTCAATGTTTTCAGCTGAAAACTTTTTTACATCTTCTTGAAATGCTAAACTTTTATGTGTGGGAATTGTAAATAAAATAGATTTTTGGTTTTTAATATACAATTTTTTGAAATTGTTTTTTTTCCTCCAAGACCTATGTAACCCCTTAAGTCAATAGTTTATAAGTGCTGAAGTTGATGATGTTCATGAACTATGTCTAAGTATCCTCTTAAGTAATGAAACACTTTTCGGAGTCCAGAGTTTTGTCCGTGGAGACTTTTGGTATTTTTGGTTCTCAACTGTTCACCATTCCTCAATTTTATCTGTTTAATATTTCTGCTGGACTTACAAGTGGATTGTATACTTGATTCCTTCAATTCAATTTCGGAACTTCAAATGGCTTTTTTAAAGCAAGTTGGCGAGAAAGTCGCCTTCAATCGAAAGTGGGGGTAATGTCCCACTGTGCTGGTAATAGTCCTAAAGAAATTATTAAAATACTATCAGATAAATAAACGCAAATTTCATTTTAGTGCAATTAATTAAATTTAAAAAAAATAGGGAAAGGGATAATTTCAGTAAGATTAGTAGGCATTGTTTCCTGCTACAAAAAAAATTATTTTTGAAAGAACGTGCATGCAATTACGCTTATCTGATCGTCGTTTTTGAGAAGTTGCTGCCAACTCCAACTCTACCTCACCCATTTGGATTGTTGGCATTAAGAAAACTAAAAAATTAGAACCAACGTTCATTGATTTAAATTCAAAAAGCATGTTTCTTTGAAAATATAATTTTTGACTTTAAACACAATATAAAAACTTGGGAACAGTTTGACATACAAATATGAGTTTTTCGAAGTTTATTTACTGATATTCTATGAAGAATTGTTTCTTGAAGAAATTTACGGCAAAGTGTATTTGAAAAAAATGATTTTGTAGAAGAAAATAATTTTATTCCGGAAATTTGTTTATGCCGTTTTGTTTGATCTAATGTGTTGATTATCTTTAGCGAAATTAAAAATGTGATCCTTTGAAACTAATCAGACGAAAATCTTCAAATCACTGTTTTCTTTCTGAAGAACTTTGTAAATTAAAAAAATTGTTCTGAACCATGGCAGACTTCTGCCACACTGAACTCTGCCACAAAAAAAAAAACAAAAAAATTAATTTTGCATTTAACAATGAAAATGAACCATTGTAATACCTAATAAATGTGCATGAATGAGATTGACTAGCCTTTTTAAATTTAGCTTTGATTGATATTTCTAATTATTGAACAGCATTTTCACGTCAATCTTATTACAGTAATAAATCAAGTTTGAATTTGATCTATTTTAAAATTTCAATGTAAGCACAGAATGGTATTGAACTTAAGTAGTGACATAATTGAATTTAAAAAAAAATTATGCACAATCTTGCCTACACTCAACTTTCATCCAGCTATGGGAAATTTATTTAGTAAACGCCGGGTCCAGAGAAATACCACGCCAGGATCTGTTTCGTTTTGTAATGAAATTACATATAATTTAATAAATCCAAGGAAAACTTCATCAACGCAAAGACAATATTGTTAAAATAGCAGACAGTGAGGACCACAAAAGATGCATGCATACATTTCAACGTACAGAATAGTCAATGATGAGAACACATGGAAAAGCTTTCTATGTTTAGACCGACAAGTTTAAATTCATTCAGTCGTAGCAGGGTGACTGTTGTATAAGAATATTTGCAGAAAGGAGCAGACATATACATATCCAACAGTTTGATGCACAAGGAGTTTATGAATGGAACGGCGTAGCCTTGTTAGTCTTCAATGACATCCTTGTCTTCAACAACAGGGTACATTGTTTGGAATATTGACAGTGTTAGAATAAGATACTTACTTATACGTTTGTTTTCTGGCGAAGCAAAGATAAATACCAATGAGCAAACAAACAAAGAGTTGGAATATCCATACATCAAGGTATCGACGTAACCTAATCGTTTGAAATTGCATGTTCATTAGAACGCTTGTTTTCAGGATGTCGATTTATCCAAACAAGATTGGGATTTAGAAACGGTTGAGGATGAATCTGTTGACTAGAATGAGGTCTAAGCTGAGACACGACCATATTAAAACGAAGAGTGATTAGTTCATAATTTTAAATTTACAGTAAGAAAACTTGTTTTCACCTCATTTAACTTTAATGTCTATTTTTCAACTCTCTGTATTTAACTATAATTATTCTTTCTTCCGGATGTAAAAATTAGTGATAAGTTCACCATTATTTTCATCGTGCATGCATAGCCCTGTAATCTCTGCCATTAGGATGCATCCTTCCGAGTGAGTTTGAATAATTCAATTTGCAAATCACTTAAAATAATTTCATGGTTTGATTATGCAGCTTTTTAATTTGGCTACTTACGCATAATTAAAACATTTTATGAAGAAAATTATCCTTTCTCGGCAGTTTTCAGCAGGAAGTTTGCCTTGAGTTGATGTGGTGTTGCTTGGTGAAGATAGGAAATGTTATTAAAAGGTGTAAAAAGATGTTTGAAACAACATGACTAAGAATGCATGAGTCGTAGTTGGTGAAAAATGTGGTTTCCTTGAAATGTTATTTTTCGTTAATATTGAAGTAAAAGTTTTTGGTAGGGGAAGATGAAAGTTGGGCTTGCGAAATTCGTTTGATTAAAAAAAAATATTTTCTTAAAAAAAGTGCTACTGCACTAGAATGCACTGTAATAATAATGGTGGAGTGTTACATTATTATACTTGATTTTTTTTTAAATTTTGTCGGCTCAATAAGCATGTCTGTATATTAAGCGGATTATTTTAAGTTAATAGTTTATGTTGGCATGGGTTTAATGTCATTATGTTCGGCGCTATGAACCCATTCTAAACGGTTCAAATTATCTGTATTCGTGGTTACATTGAGATGAATTCAAATAGATTTGCAAAATACATATGCGAAACAAGAACATACGATTTGATATAGACTGATTGAGTTTTCTTTGCTATTTTCGATGGTTGTGTTATTGCTGGAGTAAACTGAATTGAAAGAAAAGATTGTCTATGTGAAAAATCTACTAAAATTCTTCTAGCGAAAACGTCGGAAACTCAATAACCCAGCTTCATCATATCAATATTAGTTGATTTTCGATTCAGGTGAAAATCTTCCGCGATGTGGATGTTTACTGCTGGACTATGCAATGAAAATCTTTCTCAACGTTGGGCGCCGTGCATTTTACTAGAACTGCAAATGAAAACAGAACATTTCAAGAAAATAATTTGTATTATATAAAAAAATATGTAAGATTTACAGAAAAAAAAATTAGTTCCATAAATTCTGGTGGGATAGAAGAAACCCCAGAAAAACTACTACAAATGGTTGAATTGAATTGTTGTCTTTCATCAGAACTAAAATAATAAATGGCATTACGAACAGCCTATGAAACAGCCTTGTGGAAAATGACGAATTACTTGAAGAGAATGGCGACTATTGCTGATTTGTAATTATATTGATGTAATAATTAGGAAAATTTCGAATGCGATTCATCTTTCATCAAGAAAGAAATCATTGATAAGTTGGTTTCAAAATACTTGAGCTTCCAACTTGATGTCTTTTTTCATCTTGATTTGAATAAAAGAATAGATCAACGTGAAAAGGTTGAGGATGTTTGGAAGCTAATAGTAATAGCAATGCTAGAAGTTTCATGCGATAAAACTCAACTCATTTCATTTTCCCTAAATAAAATTTTAAATATGCTGATTTAGATCGTTTTGGTGACAAAAGTTACATTTTCAAAAAACAATGCATTAATAAATGGAAGCAAAAATAATATTCTGCAAAAATTTGTAGCTATGTGCATAAATTCACTTTTCTAATCGCAGTAAGCTGCGCAGTTAAAAACAGTAGGTTTTTTCAGGTATTGCCAATTTTAGTCATTTCAGTTTGATTTCATTTGGGTGATGCTGTAAATCAGTGCAGTTGTAATTGAAAAATTAAAAAAATACTTTGTTCCAAAACCTCCAAATAAACCCTTAAAATCTTGTCTTGCTTATTTCCCCCCAAACTGTCGATAGAATCACTAAACCTTGGGTGGAAACCTCTGATCTGGCATCATTGAGCTGCTATCTAGAATAAACCTTATTTTATAAGAAAATATGGGCCTTCGATACGCTTGTCACAAAAATTGAAAGAAGGACCCTGCCTAGGATCGACATTTTGTGTTTAACGGGAACCTAGTTTGCTAATTAAATTTTATCTTGTCAATTTAAATCATTTACTTTTCATACATGTATACTTTACGACGTTAATTCTTATGACATTCTTGGCTGTTTACTACCAATCATAAGAAATGATTGTATGTACCTATTCTTTAATCATACGTATATCAATTATGTGCACTAATTGCTTAAGTCCCTTAAATTATCTACAATATTCAAGCGTTGTTGGTATTGATTATTGAATTTATTTATTGTAAATTACTGACATACAACCTACCCTAATATATAATTCAATTCCTTGATTGAAATCTTAATGGTTTCTGTCTGATTCGATATCCTTTCCAATTTCCATCAAGCCATAACTTATAACGATGACTTAAATCTGATTCGCATTCGGCACCAATAGGCTACAAGATTTGTGGCTATACCTTTCGGTACTGTCTATCAAAAGAAAAGCTATTTGTTATGCATTATCTTTTTATTTATTCGGTGAGAACAGGACGTTATGATTTTATAATATACGTAAAGTTTGTTGATAATTATTTTACAAGTTAGAATATAAATACTTCAATTCTAGAGCTTAATAACGAAATTTTCCATCATATATATAAACTTCTCGAAAAGTATCTGAAGTTTTTCAAAACTTTTACCATATTTATCAAATCATTAGTAGACTGGCCACATGCGAACAGGTAAGATTAATTACTCTTGCTTTAAGGAAAAGTAAAGTGGTCTCATAAATGACAATACACGGCTGAGAAAGAACAATATAGACTTTTCGTAAGATTATCTACTTCCAACGAAGTATACAAGCGTTATCGTCTGCTCGAGAAGCAAGGACTTATTTCATCATTATGATAAGTATTTGATGAAATTCATATGGATTTGAACATTTACATAATTTACATAATTGTGGGTGCTGACAAAGTTTATATCTTCTATATTACTTGGGTGATATCCAAGAGTTTCGGCTGTTCATAAGAAAAAGGACATCGTCGGCATTCCTATATATGTAAAAAATATATGATAGAAAACAATTTATTACCTTTTATAGAGGATGTCATAATGTCATCTTGTGTTTTGTAATTTTGGGGGAGCTTCATTTGAATAAGATTGTGATATTTCTTCGGAAATTGTTTATACATGACCGGCATTCGGAATGAACGATATGAACATTCTTAATTAGGAAAGATGTTCAGAGATAATGAAAAGAAAGGAGTGAAAGCAATTTATATTGAAGTCAACATTAAAATTCCAAACGTGAGTTTAAAGCCATCGTAGCTATGTTCATCAGTAAAATATAGTATTGTTTATAGGAATGGACCGACGAACATGATTTTGATGAATTTAGAAAATTAATTCATGTGCAAGCTGAAGACAGTAATGCATATAAGAACAAATGATTAAATTTTTTAAAAGAAATCGGTTATGGCGCGTAAATAAGACTTTATTTACATTTCTTTCAGTAAGCTATTACATTAAAACAGTTAACAGTCTGGCTTGAATGCTATTTTCTTTCCACATCATCACACACCATTGGGTACTTTCCTTGAAAAAGTTGTCTGGCCGTTACAAAATGGAACACCTACTGCTGTGAATGAAATGACTTTATTTCTGAATACTTTTCTAAATATTCATGAAAATATTGACTTCTCTGCAAAAATATTGATATGTTTTCATTTCAAAGGTCAAATATTTGATTTATGTTGCCGAATTTATTAATCGAGAATCAAGGAAAACATGAAAAGAAATCTAATGTTTTACACACAACTTAAATAGCTAACGAGCAAATTTTTATGATTATATTAGTCAAATAAACCATTTCAAAAGTGCCTGAAGAAATTGAAAAATTGGTAATAAATAGGAATATCTGTGAACATCATTTACATAGGTACATTATATGTTTCGATTTAATTCAAAAAAATATTTTCTTACGCATTGGGGATAACCCCTCGACTATCTTTATTGGAAACACTTTGGTAACTAATGCACAAGGATAGCAGCTCAGGATGTTTGAAGGTTCGTAGATGAAAAGTTCAAAGCTCTACTTGAATATATTTACTAGAAAATATTTTCGAACCAAATCTCAACGGTATCACAATCGCATTAAGACTGTATAGGAAAGAAGGATATTTATTTTTATGCCATCTCTTTCGAATATTTGAATGTAACTGGGAATTGTACGAGAATACTATTAAGGCTAGTAAATTTTGCTCCGTATACAAAATATACAATATGTGTGTATGAAATGTTTTTGCATATATATATATATATATATATATATATATATATATATATATATATATACATATAATTAGAAATACTTGTAGCTTACTAATGAATGAATCCTTCAGTATAAATCGTTTCAGTTTGTTTTTCACCTGATTCAATGATTGTTGAGGGAGGCAAAGAGTTCGGCTCTATAAGAACGAAAGAACAACTAAGTCCTAGAAAACCTAAGACTTGGGGTGGACGCGTAATTAGAAACAACGTATTTCACTATAAATAGGATGGGATGGAAATTTGTTATGATCAGATTGAAAAGCCAGTTGGTTTGTTTGCGGTTTGAACGTGATCTTCCAAAATTTAGATAAAATTTTTAAAATTGCCAACCGTCTAGAGTGTCCCGTAAAAATGGTTTACGGAGCACTGAAACACGTAGAAAACCGCAGCACTGCCCAAGGTATTCCCCGGTCTAAAATAGCCTGAAAGACAACACATAGTACGGATAAACAAATTGTCCGCACATCGAAATGGAGGCCATAACATCAGGTTTCGAATACTTTACTCCTTATATGAAAAAGTAATCACCATTTTTTCCAACAAAGTAGTTTCATTTCTGCTAACCAAAGGGATGCCGTCATCCATTCCGCCCACAGAGTATATAACATGCCACAAAATAACTTACGCAATAGTTGAGAGTGACGTGAATTCGCGTAAGTCCAGGTACAATTTTCCATACAAATGTTGTTGAATCGGGACCAAAGCCGAAATTTTGCACATATTTTTTTATTATTTCTATCTAGAATCACATTAGACTAGAAATCTAGAAAACTCATCTGACGACACATAGATTTTTTTATGTCACGCAGAATTTGTTCATAACACGCTGGTAATTTTTCAACTTCTCAGTAGGAAGTTCTCGAAATCGGCCCGGCTCTAATGTATTTTCGTTATTATTTTTATTTGCACAATGATATTCGCTATATACTGATATCTATCAATGGGAAGTTGTCACTGTGAACCTCAAGGATCGCATCTCGCATTTGTTTATTGCTTGTTTTTTGGCGGAAACATGTTCTCTCATATAGTTTACATTTTCCGAAATCAGCCATAAATTTTTTATTGAACTTAGGTCTTGCGCCAAGTGTGCAGTGTTTGACGAAGTTTTCTGAAAGCTGAGGGCTTATGAAATAGCGAGCGGGAAAATTCTAGAACCGCGTAACTCTGAGGTATCGTAAGTCGAAGTATTACTGGACCTTCTACATTGTTTTTGTGTAAATAAAGGCGGGTATTACATCAGCCGACAAAAATGTGCACATCTTTTCAAATAGAATGTATATTCGCGCTATAAACATAAGTAATACAGGCCACGGATTTCGCGGTGGCACACGGGTGTTGCCTTATTGAACTCCTTTGCTATTTGGTGGGAAAAAATTGAAAATGTGTATGAAAAAATACTCCCGTATACGTAAAAGTTTTCAAGTAACTTTCCAGTAAGTGGGAAGCTTTAGTAATCGGCCCGGAAATTCAAATTGAAATATTCAACATATCTTTTCGTTTCAAGGTCTTTAGAGTATATTTGACGTGTTTTGTAGGAAGAAGTCTGTACGTATGTGTGTGTGTTTATGTACGTACGTACGTGTAGCCATTTCGCAATCAATTAAAAAATTGTAAAATATACAAAAAAGCAGGGTTTTCCACCTGATATGCCCATGTAGCAATCAATGCTTATATAAATCAGACGTTCTGAGTAATTCTTGTCAAAAAAATTATTAAAGTTTTTTCCATGACTACTAAAATATATATAAATAAAAACAATAAACTCGTAATAGTCATGAATAAAATCAATAAATTGCTCCAGTAGATATTAACTCAATTCAATTACTGTTATGAATACCTCTCATTATTATTATTTAAAGAAGTATTATTTTCATAAATATTTTTAATATTTATGTAAATATTACTTGGAAGTTGACCGTGTGGACCTCTAGGGTTGCACCTCGCGGGTTGTTTATATTTGCAATGAATTCGGGGTAAAATGGCAAATATTACCTACCGTATCAATCAATGCATATTATCATTTCTAATATTCGGTACAAATTTCAATAAATTCAGGACAGATTTTTTTATTTTCTTCAAATAAAAACTCAAAGGTTTACAGTCCTTCACAAAATATTCATGTAAAAACAATAAACAATAAATATTTACATAGAATTAGGGAGTGTGCTCTGCATATTTGATGCATATTAAATGTTTTTTTAAGATCAACTGCAAAATAAGAAATGAATATTAATGCTTCTAAGGTAACATGATGAATCAGCACTTATGAAAATTTCGGACGCAACTATAAAAATGAGCACCATGCGGCACAATTTACTTCAGTCGAATTTTGACAAAATTTTCGCTTATGCCCTTTTTTCTTTGAAGTGTCGATATGAAATAAAGCTACTTATGTTAAAAAAGGCTTTGTAACCTGTTCTTCACCATCGATTGCTCCGGATGAAGATTTAATCCGATCTCCGACCCACTAAAATTACAAATGTGTAGACTATCAGTGTCTATAATCAGAACGAATTAATGTGATACAAAAGTTCAATACCTTGTATGATACAAAAATTCAATACTATATACTTTTAGTTTCAAAATCCAATATTTTATTCAATAACTTTTCACCAACAACTGCACTCTTACAACCCTTTCTTACTTACATTTACTATTTTACGAATAATCATATGGTAGCTATCTTTCTTAACTATTATAAATTGGCGACGTTTTCCCTTAAAGTAATGAATTTTTTATATTTCAAACTTCATATCTGTAGTTTTATAGTTGTTGCCCAGATTATGCGGAATGCCGACAATGCCACAACGTACAAAAAGAGGAAGGATACACGTGAGAATTACGTAACTCTAAAAGTCATGCGTAATCTAGGGACGCGAATTGTTTGTTCGTATCCATAACTTACTTTAAAAATATTTTGTCATGAGTTAATATTTTTGTGCTAGCCAAGGCTCTCGAGATACAAAATGATTTAGTTTTCGTTTTCTTTTCTATCCAACAAAGTGAAAATCAAATGGCACAAAATGACTTTGCCAATTTGCAATGCTGTCTCTCGAACATGTTATGAAGTAACGAATTACTTGCAAGAATTTATTATTATATCGGATACAAACTATTGTATTACGTGTAAAGAGGTAATTGTTTAATACCACTTATGAAAAATTTCGTTTTTATATCAACCGTGGTGCATGTGGCATCTAATTGAGCTAATATTTCGGTTCAATTGACTCAAGCTGGAGCAGTCTACTTACTACGTCCGACATCCCGGACGGTTTTGTTTTAGGTGTTGTAAATTATTGCTTCCTAATCAGTATCTAATGCTAAAAGTCAATACGGGACCAGCATCGCTGAGTAATTGTTTGTTGCTTGCAGGATTCATTGCTCCCGTAAACAACATCCACATGGTTGAAGCGACTCACTCCTGGCAAAGTGCATGTTTCACATTCAGCCATAAATCGGATTTATGGTATCTATAAAAAAATCATCGCTGAGTCAATCTGAAAAATGGAGAGGAGGAAGACTTACCAATTTATAATCACCGCCACGACCAGCTTTATTACATTTTGTTGGGTACACATTGTAAATAAATTAACGCCAGGCAATGGCAGTTTCACACACCACCCATAGATAAGTCTTGATCGTCGAAGAACGAAGCATTCTATCTAATGGGAACTTAATGAAAGTGATAAGCTTAATATAGTTCGTGTCAAAAGGAAGGTGTAATAGATAGCAAAAATTTTGTGCTTATTGCTTCTTGTGCTTCTGTTATTGTTCGGCTCTCTCTAAATTCGTAGCATTGCAACTTTTGTAATTTCGGGCAAATTAACAGCGCATATCTGATACAAGGCTTCCGTTCACTTTTCACATGTTCGGCAGAAGCCTTTGCATCGTTAAATAGAATATATATTGTGTAAAGGCTGTGATAATAACGACATTGAGTCGAAATAATAATTATAGACAGAGATTACGCTGTCAGCATTATATTTATCAGCTTCAGGAATGAAATTAATTAAGTACTCGGCGGGTTTATGAATGTAGCTAATGTGGCTCTCATGTGTTATTTTGTATTGCAGGAGGCTGCTCGCTGTACGGGCATTCGTGCTACGGAGGACACGGCAAACGATCCGAAGTAACTGACGATTTTGCACAGGATAAAACAATAGCCTACAGACAGATACCGCCACAAATGCCAGCCAACGATAATCGACAAATTGTGTCCTACGTAAGAGTGATATGCACACAATAAGATTGTCCTTTACATCATTTCGTTCATGTTTGGATAAGAATATTAAACTTCTGGGTTTGTTTTTCTTTTTCGGTTGGATGTTGCCGTAAAGCAGCTGCTGCCGAACGATGTGAGGGATCTGGATGCATACCAACGATATCGCTTGGCGAAATTGATGAAGCAGTGGGTGAGTGGAACATAATTTAATTCATTATATTAGGCAACAGTTCCGACGGGAATGCACCTCGATCCAACCACTATATAAGTTTTTATTGAAAACAAACACAGTAAGTTTTTATGGTTGCGTTCTGCTTCAGTAGCTTTAATAGATGCACAACTGGTTTTAGTTCGGTAACTTAACTGTCATTTATTTTTCCATCTGATGATGGAAAATGTTCTTCACCAAAAGGATGTGCTTCACCAAGACTTTCATATCATCTTAAAAATTTTAGCTTCAGGTACGGCAAACTTGAGTTGTATGTACAGACATTCCTGAAAGAGGTTCCTTGATTGTCTAATAAACAAGAAAAATAGATGAGAATGATATTTAGCATCACAAGAAACAGAATAAGAAAAGAAGAATGAAGTTATGAATTGGTGTCCACTTTGAAACGATATTTTTAGCGATGGTTTTGGAATACAGCTAAGTTTTACATTGCAGAAAGAAGCCTCAGATGAATACTTACAAGATTTAGTGAAAAGTTCTTCTATTAACAATGAAACTAAAATCGAGCCACGGTCTTCTGACAAGACAACCTACAATCACCGCCTCCAATTCCTTTTAATTGTTGACGAAGTTTTTTTGGTTGAAGACACGTTTCATATCCTTATGTGTGTTATCGCTAAAATGGTGATTTTTTACATACCTACTTCTTGATTCTTAAGTTTTCATTGTGAAATTTAAGAGTTATAAGGACTGAAAACTAGTTTTTATTGGACATGTTGAGACACCGTTCGATCTTATCCTTTTCGTTGTCGTTTATTGCAAAATGGAAACTTCCAATTTATAAATCTGCAAAGTTTTTCACTTGCACGATATATTATTAGAGCTCAATCTAGTAAAAAGTGTGAGGCAGCCCATGAAAGCAGGTTCCTTCGCTCTTTGTTGAGGACTCTCATGTAGGGTGTAACGTTAGAGTTGTAGATTAATATCTATATTACAAGTAGAGTATCCTTGAACACACGGTAAAATCGTCATACTTTTTGTGTGGGGACATTCAATGGAAACCTTAGGCTCTTGATATGCTATCACTGACGATGTTTGAGTTGATTATTGGAAGAGGTTTAGCTAGACCTCAATTTCACCTGTAAGTGAGATCATGCTGTTCTTGGTGCTAGTCCTGTTATTCCACTGAGTGTGAAAGTTAACTTTCTCCGTGTGCGTGGATGGTGACTGTCGCATTGCAATGTGCTGTTTTTGAGCTCATCGAAGTATTAATTTTACAAAGATCAGTTCAGCATCTAGTTGTATCTCATTGGCGCCTCATTTCTTGATTGAATCTTGCTTGCTTGTCAATTTCCTTAGTCGTTGTTTTAAGGTCGTTTTTGGGCGTGAGATGTGGATCTTTTCATGATAAATATCAGTGGATAGCAGTATTTGCGTTGATTTAAATATAATCTTTTTCGTCTAGTCAACCCGCATATTTTATGCATAGAATGGCCTTATTTGTCTAACATGAGGCATAGGAGATGGAGTTGATGCAGAATACCATCCCGTTTTGCATTCAAGGGTTTTTTGACGTTTTCAATGATATGGCGTTGCAGTTGAAGCTAGTGCTTGAGTTGAAGGCTTGTAGTATATTTCGTTGAATAATATGTGTATCAATTATTTTCACGCGATGCATGCACTTTATCCAATCTGTTTCGTAGAGAGCGGTTTTATTTATCCAAAAATACGTTGTTATAAGTATTTTAATTGCCACACTTTATTATACTTGTCAAGTTCCCCAGATTGTTCATCTGCCACCTTCGAGTTTCTCAATCTTTTTCAATATTCTTCAACCGTAATTCAATAATTGATCTCATATTTCTTTTCCATCTGGATTTTGGTCTAGAGGACATGCAGTAATATATCGCATTTTTGTTTTTGTTTTATATATACTAGCAATTTCGTCTGCATTATCTAAAACCTCTTTTATTGGTTGATTATGAACGTGGATAGTTATAAAGGGATAAATTTTTGGTGTAGAATATCTTGTTTAAGGTAATCAGTCAGTTAGCAAACGTTTGAATTTCGCTTCCACAACCTTTCAATTTAATTTTGAAAAATCAATTTTTAATTTTTAAATTTATTATACTTTCAGAAATCACGTCTCAAAATTTTATTAAGATATTTCCAAAAATAAAGAAGTTACGGCAGTGTGAGCGCGCACTGCTTGGTAAGCGATATTTTTGGTAATTGAAACTTTAAGCGCATTTCTCTCGAAAATACGTTTTTCCAACTCTGGATTGACAGAACCGATTTAAGTCGAATTTGGTGTGCCACTTTATTCAAGAATTTTGTGTGGGAATTTACCTTAATTTAGGCCAAAAATCAATCCCGAAAAATTCGTCAAGCAAACCAAAGTGAAAAAAGCAATTTCAAGAATTTGTTTTTAAACTACCGCTATTTTTTTGATTATTTTTTTAAAATATTGTGGTAGATTATCACGTAACGTTCCTCTTTAAAATGCGGCTTGGTTTTTTTATTTAAATTCTTCATTCCTGAGATTATTTGTCTGCAGTGGGACGAAGTATTTTTCAAAACATCAAATCGGCGCCCTCTATAAATAAGTGGAAAAATGAAAAAAAATGAGTTTTTTTTATAATTTTCAAAATGTGTATTTTACCCATGCAAATTTTAAAATTTATATACAATAAAGGAGCTGAGAATAATTTATTGAAAATTAGGCTGATTTTTAGCATTCTAACCGGTACTACCCCCTTAAGGCTTGCCACTCATTTGTACCTATCAAAGTTTGAGCAGGCAAGGAATTCACTTCAGTTTGCGGAAATCTTAATCAGGACTTTAGAAAAGTTTATGTTTTCAGGTATCAGCCAAATAATTATCTGAAACACATTCGTTTCAGAATTTCGTTTCGTGAGGACAGTGATTGGAAATTGCTACGTTGCCTACTACCTTTCCAAAAAGTTTAATCCTTTCAGCGATCACCTCTCAATACCTATTTGTATTGCTAGAAAACAAAATATCCAGGCATCAGTACACATACGACATTTTTCAAAATCGTGTTCATACATATTTCGAAAAGCAACGCATCGTTTGAAAATATCATGTTTGAGGATTTCGGCGAGAGCTTTTATGCTTTGAAGTATTAAGTTACTGTTTTTCAATAGGTACATTTAATTAATAACAAATCGACATGGAGAACATATTATTTTTGTGAATGTTCGCTCGAAACTCAGGCACATAAAAAGTGTTGATATATTTATTTTATGGAAAAAATTTCATATTGTTTATGTTTAGTATCTGTTGTCATCCAGAAGCTGAATCACCCTAAATTGATCGTTTTCAATAAATCCAGATAGCTAAACCAAAATATTTTTTAGCGGAGCAATTTATCATGTTTTGAAAATTTTGTGCCAAATTTAATAAGCAAATCTTCACTTTGAGATCATTGTCCACCAGAAACAAATTCTCATTATTATTTCATAAGTATGAAAGCTCTCGCAGAAAATATTATTAATTAATTTAATTAATATTCCTACTTTTCCATTTGCAGATGGAGAACCAACGAAGCACTGAAAAATTGAACGAGCAAGAGAACATATCAAATGAATTCTTAAAGGACAGCACAACATTTTAAAACTATTACACTTCGGTTGCACTTTAATTCATCAGCAAATCTTCGCGCAAAACAATGTATATAATATCACAGACATTTGGAACAACCTTGGCAGCTTTGAATAAAATAAAATAAACATAATAAAGTTTAGAAGTCAAGCCACCAAAAACCTAGTTAATAGAGAGACCCTAAAAAATTTATTCGCAATAATATACAAATATCTTTGCATGTACCGCAATCATTTTAGTGTCAATTAAAGCCTAAATGCTATCAATTATCATATTGAGAGAATATTGAGAAAGATTCAGTGACGGGTATTTTGTTAATGGAATGTCAGGGAAAAGGATCTTGTTTGAAAATGTATCTGCACTACTGATGCGCTCACAATCGGTGAATCTGCGATTTGAAACACTTGGCTGGAGCTGTTTCAATTTGCAGATTTGATCGTGTGACGTGCAAAACAACTGAAAACTTTTCGACTAACTGAATTCGTGTAAATTAAATGTAACCAATAGATTTCTGACAGTATTATACACTATACAAGCAAGAATACTGTATTTAACAATTTTAAAGAATATGTAATGTTACTGAATAAAAGTTACAAGCATTAATTATTTTACTGGCTTTTAATTTATTTAATTTAGAAAAATTGCAGCCATGGGTCTGAAGATATCTAGAAGTTATTTCCTAACAAAAACTATAACTCCTTCTAACCAAGTAATAACCCCAGAAACAATTTATTAGAAATAATAATTCATAGCGGTGTTAGTAAGCATATATTTTCATTTTACGCATTATCACAATTTTTCGTATTTTGGATGCATTCTCTGTTATTCGTGTACGATACACGGACATCCATTCTTATTTTGAATACTTGCAAAACTTATTTGTGATTAGAGGTAACAATGGCTAGTAGATATCCCTTTTGTTATTAAACATACCACATAATAATGGAAAAATATTACGACTACATACAGTGGGTTAAAAAAGTTAAGGCACGATGCACCCAGCGAGAAAAGTTTTAACATTTCAGTGATATTTTTATCGAGAATGTTTTTATTTTCGCATTATATCACGAGATTGAAAAGTATATTTCAGTAACATAACAAAAAAAACATCAATCAGTCAACAATTATTAAATATAGGGAAAAAATACTTTTCCAATCAGAAACAACGCAAAAAAAGTTAAGGCACTTTGCAAATAATTTATTTTTCAGAAAAAAAATGCACCGATAGATTTGCATGGAATTTTCGGTACATGCAATATCTGTTATTTGAGTTGAATAAATGATCAAGGAAAATACATTTTAAAAGTGAGTAAATAATGAGTGCCAAGAGAATACCATTAAGTGTAGAAGATATTAGAAGTGTAGTAGAAATTATATTTAAGCTTTGGCAAACAGGAAAGTCATATGTTAAGATTCGTGTATTAGTTAAAAAAATAAACAAAAAACTTTCAGAAACGTTGTATTAGCATATAAAAAACAAAATCATTCGAAACAAAACCTCGATCAGGAAGGCGAAAAATGCTAACTGAGCGAGAAGAGAAATGGATTGTGAAATAAATTAAAAAGGATCCAAGATTAAGTGCCCCATTTTTACGCAATGTAGTTAAAAAACGCTTCAAAAAAGAAATGTCTGCTCAGACGGTATGAAATATTATAAAAAAAACGGGCTTTAAAGGCAGAGTATGCCGACGAAAACCGTATATTAGCGCAAAAATTTGATGTTAACATTACGTTTCGCCAGAGAGTGCGTAAAAAAACCAAAGTCCTTCTGGATAAGGGTTACTTTTGTTGACGAAACAAAAATTAACCTGTTTGGATCTGATGGGAGGCGGTATGTTTGGAGAAAACCAGATACTGAGTTTTAAGCATACCATTCCCACAAACACGGCGGTGGGAACATTATGCTATGGTGTTGTATGGGGGCTTCTGGACCTGGAAACTAAGAAATTATAAATGGCAGGATGGATCAACATTACTATCTAAATATCCTCAAAAGGAATATTGGACAAAGTGCTGAAAAGATGGGGATTTTAAACTCTTTTGGCCTGTACCAGCATAACGATTTCAAACATACCTCGGAGTAATACCGACTTTGGGCTATTTATAACTGCCCGAAAGTGATTAAAGCACTTGCTCAGTCCCCAGATTTAAACCCTATAGAGCATCTATGGTACCACCTAAAAATAAAGTTGCGATTCGCAAAGTAAAAAATAAAAACCAACTAAAAACAGCGATTATTGAATAATGGGAAAATATTTCACCAGCCGTTTGAAAAATGTTGGTCAAATCGATACCGAAACGCCTCGAGAAAGTCATAAGAATGCAAGCAAAGTCTACAAAATATTAATAGTGAGTAAGTTTCCAAAATTTAGAGGAAATAAATCTAAAACAAATCAAATAATTTCAGATAAAACTATATTATGACTTAACCTTTTGGGGTCGTTTCTCGATGATAAACAAGCATTTTTTTATTATGTTTAAAAATTGTTGTGTGATTGGTGTTTTTTTGTTATGTTACTGAAATATACCTTCGAATCTCCTGATATAATGTGAAAATAAAAACATTCTCGATAAACATATCACTGAAAAATTAAAACTTTTCTCGCTGGGTGCATTGTGCCTTAACTTTTTTTACCCATTGTATGTGTATGAATAAGTCTCATAATTTTACAATTCTTATGCTTCTGGTAGGAATTGGAGATAGCATTTTGTTTCAAGGTGTACGTACAGTTGGGAAATTATCAGAAATACTTTCAGGTGCTGATTCCATTTCCTCGAACCTACTTTCTATGCTACGGTCGAAGCAATGACGATGCAGGATTTGATTTCTTAAAAATTTCTTAAAAATTTCTTAAAAATTATTAAATTAAATTATTAATTAAATTATCAAATTAGTATTTTGTCTTGAAATTCCAAATGGGAACTGCGAACTTTCTTAGCAGTGAATATTATTTTTTGATGTAATTTTCCTCTTTTCTCTGTCAATACATTTCAAGTCATTTATTCGGGAATATATTTTCTTTGTGTGAAAATGAAAACGTGTATGACAAATTATCTGTATGATTTTCGTTCTAAAGTATTTTTCTATTAAACATTATATTGTAGGAAACGCATGCTTGAAAAAATCCAAGCCTTTGGTATATCAATAGTTCGATTTAAAGGTAGATTAATTTTCTGGTAGTATCCGTTAGATATGCACAATATTGCGAGCATGAAATCGGTAAATTCGAGCGAATATGTTCGATAACGTGTTCAAATTTGAATAATTTTCAAATAATAATTCATAATGTGAAACTGCTGATCAGTTGGCTGATATGTCTGTTGCCAACCATACGTTCGATAAACTTTTGCTCAAACTGCATCAAAAAACCACGATTTCATGGTTTACAAATAAAGAAATTGTTTGCAAGTTAATGAACGTTCAGTTAGAAATTTCATATGTAATTTTTGATGCACGTTTTAGAGAACCTTGAAACAAAAGTTGAAAATCGCTAGTAATTGTTTTGGTTCCATGAAATTATTTTCCAATTTGAATAGTCAAAAGAAATATTCATCAAGTTTTAAGTATTCTAATTCCACATTCAGAAAAAAAGTTGCATACGCAGCAGCGATCATCGGAAACTAGGATGACCTCGTGCAAAGTTGAAGGGAAACCGTTGAAATCAAATTCTTGGAAAGGTCGTATCCACAGTAAGCAAAATTTTTATGCAGGTTACACCTACCTTGAACCAAAACATATTGTAAGCGAATTAAAAAAATGCAATCACATCCAATTGAATGGATAGTAGGAAAATGAACAAATGCAATTCTAGCTGCAGTAAATAGTCAAACAATATACCTTATAAAGTTTCCATTTAAAAGTGTTAGGTGATGTGTGTTAAATGTATAGCGATTAAATCGTTTCAGTTAAAGTGACCAGATGTGCACACAAATTTTAATAACGATGTTAGAATTTTCCAATTTTGCTCAAAAAATATATATAAAAATATAGAAAAGCTTTCATATCCCATTCTGTGCTAGCATGCCCTATCGAATAAAGATAGTGCATGGTCTACACTTTATCGTCATACCGGTAAAAAATATTTGTTGAATGCAACCTAACCAAATATTTCAAACTATTCAACTGTCCCGATTCTTAAAGCCTATTTAATCAGCAGTGCTGTGAACGTCCCATAATTTCCACTAGAATGCAACACAGTGGACTTACGTAGCAATCTAGCCAAACGGAAAATGACGTAAACCGTTCCACATATTGTTTGTAGATAGACAGTTTTTCTGTTAGATCTATAAGGAGCCTAGTGGTGAACTTGAGTTCAAGTGAAACTGCTTGACTACTTGGAATTAATTGAGTGAAAAAGAAAATTGTTGGAAATTCTCCATTTGCATTAGAAATGGATGATAATATATCATGTGTGGAGGAAGCTCCGAGGTGTTGATTTGTGGATTCGATTGTGATTATTCCTTGTAAGCTCAGAAAACAACAAAACAGAATACAATCATGCATTTCCATTTAGTGCAAATCGACAAGAGACTGGAAAATTTCACGGATTCCCTAACAACTATCTTTATCTATCTTTGCAAATAAACGACTTCAGACCTTTCAGATTATCTGTTTGGTTAGGTTTTTAAAGATATGGACTTTTGTTTAGGTCGGATTCTATTCTATTTGAAATGTCCTAGATACGATACTTGATCATTGGCCGATTGCTGCAGCACGGTTTTTCCAGACAACATGTTCATAATTTTCATTTGCTGCAAAAAATGCAGCTTTAAGCATTTCGGACATATGCTAATTTTATGGATGTCATATTTTCAATGGAAGATGGAAACAATCAAAGATAAACAAGAGCTATCGAATGCTGTAAGAGTGCTTGCAGTATCTATGTAGAACCTGGTAAGTATTTGGGATAGGTAAGGCATTTAAACATTTGAAGGCCACACAGTTCCTCCGTGGTATGGTGCAATCTATACAGATGTAGTAAACATCACACAGTTGAATTTTGTCAAGCTATTAACAGCAGATGGTTCTATCTTAGCTACATGGCAACCGATATAGTCCAGTCAATTAAGAGTTTGACCGTGAATTTTCGAAAGGCAGGGAAATTTTTATTGCAATGCGTGGGCAATGGTATAGTTAGCTTAAGTTCAATTTCCTGGGGTCGCAGCTGATGGCCTCTGGGCTTCATCTTAAAAACTCAAGAAAGTTGAACACCCTTATATCTCCGAAACCATGGCTCCCACAAGAAAGTTGTGTATGGCAAACTTGCGTAGAATATAATTGTTAAGAGTCGTCAATACATAATTTTTACGTGGTGTCAATAATCAAAAAGATACAAGCCAAAAACCACACCCAAAAATGGGGAACAACTTTCGGGCGCCTCAACTTTTTTAATTTCACATTTAACGCGAAACACGTTGGGATACTTATCTAAGACAATTATGTCACAAATCGATATCACTGCACATTAACGGGAGTTATTCCATCCCAAAGGGGAGAAGGTCGCGCGAAAAACCCATACAGACGTACGTACGCACGCACACACACACACACACATATATATATCCCTTTCTAAAAACACTTAATATATACTCTATAGACCTCAAAACTTAAAGAAATGTTGAAAATTTCAATTTCGATTTTCGAGGCGATTACAAGAACTTCCTATATACTGGGAAGTTAATAAAGTCAATAATATTGTAATGAAGTTTCTGCATATAATCATATTGAAAAAGCAAAGATTAAGGATTCAAGTTTATTAACTTCCCAGTTCCCTATGGGAAGTTATTGTAATGGAGTCGATTTTGCGAATCCCAAATTTTGATATATCTCCACGTTTTAGGGTCTCTAGAATCCAAATCCATCGTTTTTAGAGAGATGTCTGTGAGTGTGTATGTACGTATGTGCGTATGTGCGGATGTGCGTATGTGCGTATGTGCGGATGCACGTATGTGCGTTCGGAGTAATTTTTCGTCTCGATTATCTCAAGAACCAAAGATCGGATTTACGTGGGACCGGTTTTAAACGACGCGTAATTACGTAACTTAGAACTGAATGACTTTTTAGCAAAATCGGTGGGGCCGTTTTTTATTTAGGATGAAAAAATTGAAAAAACGGCTAAAAATTGCTTATTTTTAAACTGTTGATATGCACTATTAATTCGTGCAGATACCAAATACCTTCATAGTAATGTTGTTATTATTGTGCGTTTTAGCAAAATTGTGATCAAATTTGTAAAAAATGTTATTCAAAAAAAAAGATTAATTTATGAAATTCCAAACTTATATTATCAGGTTTGGGTGAATGGGAGTAGAGACGCTAATGCAGTTTATAATTGGATATTGTTATAAATAATTTAATATTGTTAGTAACAATCAAATAATATTAGTTATAATTTAATATTGTATATATAAAGTCAATTATAATTATTCAGTAACGGTCAAACATTCTTAAAAACGAATGATTATTGTAAATAATAATTAAATACCCTCAATAATAGTTGTGGATTCCGAGGCCGAGATGGAGAACGAGGTTGAGGACGAAGTGGAGGACAAGAAGGATGACGAGGACGAAGAGGATGAGGTTGCCGAGGCTTTGGTAGAGTATGACCAGGTGGTGGAGACGTCTTCCTCTACCAAAGCTTTTATGGTTAGATAAAAAATTGATAAAAATAATAACAGTAATTATATTAATTTAGAATAATAATGTTTAATAATAGTAATTATTAATAAAAACAAATTATAGCTTTTTATTCACTACACTGGGAAGTTAGTCGTGTGGGCCTCAAGGGTCGCACTTAGACCACATTTTTTCAATTAAATTGGACATTAACTTCCATGAAACGAACAATATATGATTGGTTTCCGTAAGAATATTTACTTTCTTCCTATCCAAAGTCTTTTCGTCGTACCATGAAATGACATCGAGAAATCACAAGATTTTTCCAATTGAACTTCTCTCCCCAAACCTAAATTAATTCCAGCTTCCTTGAACTGTTGATGGCGCTGATCGTTAACTAATTTCATGACTTTTGAATGTTGAAATCTTAGCCTTAAAAATTTGCTCGTGAAAGTAAACGATTGTCAGGTAGTAAATATCTATTTCCAGAAATTTTAAAATCTATTCTTTGCGCTTCCATAACAAAACTACGGCTGAAGCTTCGATTGGCACCGATAAGATTTTTCATTTTCAAGATATCGTGCGAAAATTCAATAATCACGCACCTACGTACCTACATCGACACACATGCATATATTTTTTTCAAACATAGTTTGTTTGTTTTTACGCGGAGGAATTTTTTATACTGCTTTTTCTAAAAATTTCTAAAATGATCCTGACATAATTAATGGACGGGCCTTTATTTGTTATATATTTTGTCATTCACCATTACGATATTTTTTTTAAAAAAATTTGGTCTTCCGCGGAGAGATTCTTTAATAGCTATTGTGGAGCGCCTACTTCATTTGTGTTTTTTTAATCCACGCTTTCATCGAATCTCTCGCGAGAAAACAGATATGAGGATTTCTAGGAAAAGCTTTTTTTGATCTATTTTGTGCTTGTGGCATTTGATACTTCCACAGATCAGTTTCAAAAAAAATTTATCAAAGAAAAGCTCGGTTTACAATGATAAAAAAAACATATTCAAATTAAAAACCAACACACAATTAACATTTATAATAGAGAAAGGGGGTGAATAAATTTATTAACTGATATCAACCTGTTTATTTCTATTAATATTTACAATTGGAAAGTTGGTCGTATGCACCTCAAAAGCAGCACGCCGTTACATGTTTACATTGTTTTACTCTGATGTTTTCACCAAGAACAGAAACTAGTCCATCCATAAACATCAGAATTTATGAAAGACCTATTGCAACGATTTTCACGAGAGTTTTATCGTAATGATACTCAATGGTGACGTCATATTGATGTATAAATACTATCTCTGCCCGAAAAACATCAATAATCACGTCAC
Organism: Oxycera nigricornis; assembly: GCA_963942545.1. NCBI lineage: Eukaryota > Metazoa > Arthropoda > Insecta > Diptera > Stratiomyidae > Oxycera > Oxycera nigricornis. Next base: position 31,739,061 of record OZ012660.1, read on the forward strand.
AATGGAGGTTTTTGCAAGGGAAAAAGAACAATTTATGCGCAATGGCATGCAATGTATTCCCCATATGCCTTGGTCATAGGTCAGCTATTTTTGGAGTCAAATGATATAAAGTAGGTCGGGTGAAATAAGAAAATGTTTTGTTGGTAGTTTTGCTCATTTTTAGAAGGAAAATAGTTTTAGTTATTAAACACATAATTTATCTTTGGTTTGAAGAACACAGCATGAATAACAGTTTAGAATGCACTTCATTATAAATTAACTATCCATACCGCATAGTTGCGTTGTAAGGCAAGCACTTTTCTTACTAGTAAAAAATAGTATGCGATGAAACCCAGGATAACAAGCCGTGAGGTGCGACCCTTGAGGTCCACACGTACAACTTCCCAGTAATATTTACATAAATATTAAAAATATTAAACACAATAATAATTATGGAAATAATACTACTTTTAATAATAAAAATGTACCTCTCATAAAAGTTATTGGAATGACTTAATATTAATCGTAACATCTACGCGAGCGTCAATTGATTACGTAAAGATTTCCGTGGATTGGTTTGATTTAATATTCACGTGGATCAATCGGAGGGGGGACAGGTTACAAAGCCTTTTCTACGTTATTTGTATTTTTTTCATATCGATGCTTGAAGGACAAAACAGCGCTAGCAAAAATAAATGCAGTTTTTGTTTTTACGACAACTGAAGAGATTTTGTCGCGTGATGGCCATTTTGAATAGTTGCGGTCAAAACTGCTAGCACTTCGGCATAATCACTGAATTTGTATTTTTTCACGATTTTACATCAATGAATCTAATAATTATTTCTTATTTTCTGTTGATTTTGAGAAACATTGATTATGCAGTCAAAAATAGGTTCAATTGCATGTAAAAAGTAAAATATATGTATTTCAAATGATGACGGAAGTAACTGAAATTTTACGAATACTAAAGAACAAAACTCCTAAAAACTACAATTTTTTATTTGATGAAAGCTTTTCAAAGCATATAATCTCAAAAAGTGTTGACTACAAAACATTTTACCATTCAAAACGTTGATTATCACAATTGCAAGTTTGATTTGATTTGTATTGGTTTTCAAAATTTAAGCAGTTTTTTATTAAAGTTAAAACACGGTTCTGTGAAGACTATTAAAAATCTCCGCAAATTATGCAAATAATAATAAACTTTGATTGACTTTATAACAATGTCTTTAGAATAAAAGATTTAAGGTATAAAAATTCGTATGAACCCTTTTTACATGGTGACTTTGAATGATTTTTTAACTTCCCAGTATATGGGAAGTTCTTGTAATCTCCTCGAAAATCGAAATTGAAATTTTCAACTTTTCTTTACGTTTTGAGGTCTATAGAGTATATATAAAGTGTTTTTAGAAAGAAGTATGTATGTGTGTGTGTGTGTATACGTACATACGTACGTACGTGCGTTCGCGGGCAGTTTTTCTACGAGCATAACTCACGTAAACAAAGTCGTATCGACTTTGTTGAGGTGTCAATCGAAGCGCCTTTGCAATTTCAAAAGCTGATTAGTTTTTGGAACATTTCGGTCGGGGGGGGGGGGGGTTTGCTGTTTTGCCCCTTTGAAGGTCATTTATTTCATGCATTATATCTCACGAACCAAACATGCGATTTTCATCATTAAGGTGTCAATCGACGCGTATTAACATTTATGTGATTTTATCAAATTTTTAAAAAAATCGTTGGATCCGTTTTTTTTTCAAAAACACAAAATTTTTAACCTGATTTTCAAACCTTAGTAATCAATGTTCATATTATTTATATACTCCAAATAGTTCTTGTGAAAAAATCAGCAAATTTTTTTTTCATGTTTACAAAAAAATTAAATAAAAAATAAAAAATCATTAAACGTTCTAGGTCATTTACGTCATTCATTATATCTCGAGAACCAAATATAATCTTTCCATCTTTAAGGTGTCAATGGACGCGTATCAACATCTTTATGATGTTTTTATATTTTAAAAAATTGTTAAAGCGTTTTTTACGATTTATTAATTTTTTTTAGAAAAGTAGTGTTTTTTTCATAAAAAATTCCATTTTTAACCTGATTTGCACATCGTAATAATAAATGTTTATAGAATTTATAAACTTTTATCAATTTTTGTAGAGAAATCAACAAAAACTTTTCTCATGATTACAACTAAATTAAATTAAAAATAAAAAATCATTCAAAGTCACCATGTAAATAGGGTTTATTCGAATCATTATACCTTAAATCTCTTATTCTAAAGACATTGTTGTATAGTCAATCAAAGTTTATTAATATTTGCAAAATTTGAGCAGATTTTCAATAGTCTTCACAGCACCATGTTTAACTTTAATGAAAAAACTGCTTTGTAACCTGTCCCTCCTCCGATTGATCCGCGTGAATAATCAATCAAACCAATGCACCAAAATCCTTACGTAGATGTTACGATTAATATTAAATCATTCCAATAATTTTTATGAGAGGTACATTTTTATTATTAAAAGTAGTATTATTTCCATAACTATTATTGTGTTTAATATTTTTAATATTTATGTAGATATTACTGGGAAGTTGACAGTGTGGACCTCATGGGTCGCACCTCACGGCTTGTTTTATTTTTGATTCAATTTGTTTTGAAATCATGAGGAAATATTTTGCTAGTCTCTACAGAAATTGATAAAAGTTTATGAATTTTATAAACATTTATTATTACGATGTTAATTTTATTAATTAATAATTAATTTTTTATGGAAAAAATACTAATTTTCTATTTTTTTTATTAAATTTAAAAAATTGCTTTAAAATTTTTTTTTTAAATTTAAAAACATCATTAAAATGTTAATACGCGTTGATTGACTTCTTAATGATGCAAAGATTATATTTGGTTCTCAAGATATAATGATTTACATAAATGACCATGGAGGACATGATGACTTTTAATGATTTTTTATTTTTAATTTAATTTTTTTGTAATTATGAAAAAAAATTGGTGTTTTTTACAACAAGTGTTTGGAGTATACAAATTTTATAAATATTGATTACTGCGACTTGAAAATATAGTTAAAGATTTGATGTTTTTGAAGAAAACTCCAATTTTTTGCACTTTTTGTTAAAAAATTAAAAAAACCGCTCCAATATTTTTTTTTAAAATTTTGGCAGAATCACAAAATGTCAATACGCGTCGATTGACACCTTGATAAAGCAAATCGTATGTTTGGTTCACGAGATATAGCGCATAACATGGTTGACCGTCAAGGGGTGAAAGCAGCAAACCCTCCCCTCCCCCCCGACCGAAGTTTCCCAAAAAACCAATCAGCTCTTAAGATTGCAAAGACGCTTCGATTGACACCTTAACGAAGTCGATACGACTTTGTTTACGTGAGTTATGCTCGTAGAAAAACTGCCCGCAAACGCACGTACGTACGTACGTACGTACATACACACACACACATACATACTTCTTTCTAAAAACACTTTATATATACTCTTTAGACCTCAAAACGTAAAGAAAAGTTGAAAATTTCAATTTCGATTTTCGAGGAGATTACAAGAACTTTCCATATACTGGGAAGTTAAAAACAGCTTTTATCCAAGTCAGTATGACTTTGTAGATTGACATTTAACTTAAATTATTCGTTCCTCAAAAAAATGGACAACATCGATTCTCGCTAAATCATTTTTCTAATACTTCTAACATATTTATTCGTCAGACTAGACAACTACCAGCTAGTGAAATATTTTCGAATTAATCAAAGTGCGTCTTCTTCATCAGCTTCCCCCAAAACCGGATTAGATCATTTGATTTATGGTCTACATCAGTAATCTATTGGCGCAGTCCAAACGTTCGAATTTCAGCAAATATTTGCACACTTCCATCAAATTCTGCACTTCTGCCGTTTGAATGGAGACTTAGCCGTGACTTTTATTTCGGTGTCATGTATCACTTTAATATATACATTTGTATTGATATCGTTAAGATGCAACTAATTAAGCCTTTCGAAAATTCACATATAAAAGGCGTGGACATTATCATTGTTAGTATCAGTTTCATTGGTGAATCCTATTCAAGATGTTCAAGTTTGTAAGTCAATTCGAAAAAGTTAACTTTTAGTTTAAAGCATGCGATCAAATCCACTTGGGAAAACTAAGATTAAATTGATTAAAAAATTGCAATTCGTATAAACTTACTTTCTAATTTTATTGGTTTTTAAAATATTTTTTTTTGGGATTACAGGTCGTATTAGCTTTCGTCGTCGGTTTAGCCGCCGCTCAGCGCGCTCAACCCTACGCCGGTGCAGGTGCTGATGCCACCGCCGAGATCCGTAGTTTCACCAGCGATGTTGCTCCTGATGGTTCATACCGTTTCGCCTATGAAACCTCCAATGGAATTGCCGCCCAAGAACAAGGCGTAGGTGGTGTCCAAGCCGCTGGTGGTGCTTCATACACCTCACCCGAAGGAATCCCAATCCAGCTTACCTACACCGCTGACGCTGACGGATTCCGTCCAGAAGGCGCTCATTTGCCCCAACCTCACCCAATCCCAGAGGCTATTGTCAGGTCCTTGGCATGGAACGCTGCTCATCCAGAAGAAGAGCGCGCAGCACAAGAATATGTTGTCAAACGTTTCTAGGAATGTGTGAAAAGCAAAGACTTGATATTAATTTATAATGAATAAAAATTATATATTTATCTAAATCAGATATCAATGCGTGAGACATTCACATATAGGGATGAGAGTGGGAGATGTAACTGGGTCAAAAATTGAATAATATAATTGTTGACAGTTGATTTCGCCTTGATATTAAAGAAGTTAAGGTGATTTTGCTAATATTTCATGCACTATGCTAACTTATAGCTAGATAGTAGCTCTCCACCTTTCACTAGATTTTTCTGGCATTCCCTATTATTATTAGGGATTTCTCTCTCATATTAATGAAGATTGATTCGAATGGTAAATCTTAATCTTTTCAATTGCAAATACATTACAGTATAATAACGAAAATTGCGGCATTTGGTTTAAATTTTGATACTTACTCCTTTGGTTTGGTAGTTTAATAATTAAAATTTTCTTAAGTATTTTGCTGAATTCAGACAGTTAGGTTTTTCTCCTTAAAGCAAGAGTGGATTTGGGCTCATACAACTCGATGATAAATATGCCAGAAGCAGCGTTGCAAACTTGACCGATATTGGACAAATCTACCCGACAAATTTCAATCTAGTCGATAGCCAATTATTTTACGGAATCCGTTTTTACGATTTTTCTATAAACTCGGTTTATCAATTAGTTGCAACCATGAAATCAAACTTCACGACGATGAAACTTCACAGAAAGGGAAGTTGCAACAAAATTCAGATCAGTGCATGATTTAAAAAGTGTTTTGTGGCTCCATAATTCCAAAATGCAATTCAAAAAGATGCTGGTGGTACTCATTTTTGCTTTTTGATTGTTAAATACCGATGCATGTAGAGTTTATCAAATATTTGGATCCTATAACATAGTATTATAGCAATGCAAGTGAGCGGATTTTTAAATAAATTTTAAAATTCGCACAGCTAAGAAATTGTGATGTCGGAAAAATTGTTCTTATTTTTTTTTGGCAAACTTCGGTTTTCCTGTTGCCCAGATAGTTGGAGTTAAAACAAATAATACAAGTGTGGTGGTTGGAATGAATAATGATTTGTATACCAAATTAAAGATCGAAATTCCTGGAATAGTTCTGATTTTCTGCGTGTGTCATTGACAACACTTAGCTGCTTCTACTAGAACTAGTGCCGGATTCATTATTTCATTAAGATTACATAATTTTGATTCACATGTTTCTCCAAAAAACAGATATACAAAACAATATACTCCAGTCATGATACGTTAAAATTTATTAGCGTTAACACACGCTGGCTGTCTACTGATTATCGCAGTCAAACGAATTTTGGATCATTTGAACGAGTAAAAAAACTCATTTTGGAATTGTTCGGTCTCTTGTGAAATATACAATGATTAAATAACCCATGCCTTCTTGCAATTTATGAACATCACTTTCTTGAAGTACAATAAATTTTCTATTTAAAACTGTGGACATTACTGAAATTTTCAGAAATTTATGCTTTTTAATATACTTCATTGCTTATAAAATCGCTATAAGGCGTTTAAACCTTCGAAAGACCTCAATAGATCTATGTACTTGAAATGAATTTGCTACTTTCGTCGTAGTTAGGCTACAAGTTTGAGAATAAAATTTTCCGTCTGAAAAATGTGAAGCTTCGCTTGATCAAATTTTATATCAATATAAGAAGTCGTACAAAAAATTCATTGAAATAGCTGTGTCAAAAGCTTCAGCAGGAAATTGCTATTTTCCGTCAGATAAGCATTTTTGTCATCAAATGCTGTTGAACTAACTAGGAAGCAAATAGCTTCACTACTCAAAGATTTTCAATTTAAGCTCGATAAGATCCACGGTTTTCACGCAAGCTATTGACATAAACACTTATGCTAAACGGATAGGTTCTGTATGTTCCTTACTAATACCGCCAATCCGCTGAAATCCAGTGATGAATTTGGTCAAATGAAAATTAAGGAATCTACACAAACATCACATTTGTAAATTATCACAATAAGATCTAATTTTGAAAGATCGAATAAATTCTATTTTAAATTCAAATTCCTGTGGACGTTATATCAAAATTCTACACAATAGAGGCATATTTTCAATCTGTTGCATATGACGCTGCCTCAAACATTTTTCAAAAAAGTTTATTGAACTGAACTTTCGTACAGATGTACAACACAAATGTTATTTAATTTGCATACTTGCATTTTCAGATCTTATATGCAAAGTTCAAAGATGAAAAAATATAGCCGAGTTTTGGATTTAACACAGCCAATATGGTATATTTGGGTTGGGTTCATAATGCCAACAGTCCAAATGGTTGAGTCAGAGTTGGAGTTGGCAGCATCTTCTCAAAAACGACAATCAGACAAACATAATTGCATGCAAGCTCTTTCCAAAATAATTTTTCTTGTACCAGGAAACAATGCCTACTAATCTTTATTTGTAGAATGAAACGTCTTCGATTTTTTTCAATTCTGTTAGACGATATTCACATGAAAATTTATTGTTACAAATTATTTCATCATCAACTTCAGCACTTATAAACTATTGACATAAGGGGTTACATAAGTCTTGAAAAAGAATAAAATGCAACTTTTTCAAAAAACTGTATTTTAAAAAACAACACACACATAAAAGTTAAGCATTTTAAGAAAATGTAAAAAAGTTTTCAGCTAAAAACATTGAAAATTGTCAGTTTTCCTGCAGTTTTCCTCGTCCAACCTTTTTTTTTAGGTAGACAGAATATTTCGGTCCAGGTTCATTTCAAATCAAAAATTCAAACATTTCTTATAGTTTATGCCCTTGACTCGTGCTTGAACGAAGGAATTGAAAAAAAGAAATTTCGAATTTTGAAATGGATTTGAATGAATTTTCGTTTCATATTTTTTAGCATTTTTCCGATTCTCATAGTTTTAAAAATATTTTTTCGTATAAAACAAAAACGAGTTGACCGAATGAAAATTCCTTCGTTGAAGCACGAGTCAATACTATAACAAGCCGCGAGGTGCGACCCTTGAGGTCCACACGGTCAACTTCCCAGTAATATCTACATAAACATCAACAACATTACAACAATGAGAGGTATTCATAGCAGTAACAGGAATGAGTTAATATGAATCATATCGTCTACGGGAGGATCCATTGATCACGTAAGGTTTTTGGTCGATGAGGACAGATTGAATATTCACGCGGATCAATCGGTGGGGGCCTTATTGGTCTTGAAAAATTTTGTTGGTTTTCAAAATTTAAGCAGTTTTTTTAATTAAACGACTATAAAAACTATTAAAAATCTGTTCAAATTATGCAAATATTTTAAAACTTTGATTGAATTTACAACATTTTTTTTAAAATAAAAGATATAAAGTAATAGCATTCGTACGAACCCTCTTTACATGGTAACTTTGAATGATTTTTTTATTTTTAATTTAGTTTTTTTTCATAATTATGGAAGAAAATTTTGCCGGTTTCTCTTCAAAAACTGATAAGAATGTATAAATTTTATAAACTGGTATCACTGTGCTGTGCAAATCAGGTTAAAAATTATTTTCTATGGAAAAAACCATAGTTTTTCGCATTTTCTTCTATTAAATTAAAAAAAACGGCTGAAAATAATTTTTATAATATTAAAAACTTCACAAAGATGTTAATACACATCAACTGGCACCTTCATGATGCAAATATTATATCTGATTCGTGAGATATAGTGAATGGTAAAAATGAACTTGAAAATCATGATGACTTTTAATGATTTTTTATTTTTAACTTCCCAGTATATGGGAACGTTACGTTTACGTTATCATGAGAAAAAGTTTTGATGATGTTTCGACAAACATTTTTTATATAAATTTTATAAACATTGTTTACTACATTTCGCAAATAAGGTTAAATTTTTTTTTTTAAAAATTGAAAAACGGCTCCAACGATTTTTTTTCAAAATTTGATAGGTTCTCACAAATGTTAATATGCGTTGATTAACAGCTTAATCATGCAAATCGTATTTTGGTTCGCAAGATATGTATAACGCACGACAGAAATGACCTTGAAAATCATGATGCCTGTTAATGATTTTTTTATTTTTTATTTAATTTTTTACGTAGTCATAAGAGAGTTTTAATGTTATTTTTACAAATATTGCTTGAAGTATATAAATTTTATAAAAATTGAATACTGTCTTCCGTAAAACAGGTTAAAAATTTATTGTTTATTAAAAAAACCTATTTTTTGCACTTTTTTTTCTTAAATCAAAAAACGGCTAAAATGATTTTTTTCAAAATTTGAAAGCTTCACATAAATATTAATATCCGTCGATTGACACCTTAATCATGTAAATCGTATGTTTGGTTCGCGAGATATAACGCATGACAGAAATGACCTTGAAGATCATGATGACTGTAAATGATTTTTTATTTTTAAGCTATAATTAAAAAAGCTAATATTGCCCATTCTGAAATAATCGTCATACAGAGTTTACTCTCATATATTGTGAACTATTTTGTAATCTTAGAACGCGTAAGTTTAGTGAATTTTCAGAGAAGTTGAAAAAACCTTAGAACTATACTATCGCTGAAAAGTTGCATCATTTCACGATCCTATTCAAAGAAGAAATTTCCATAAGCAGAAATTTTCCACGTAAGTTAATTTTTTTTTGAAAGAATTGATATTGGTATCAAACATAAAACATTTTCATCGATTCAATCACAAAAAAGGTTTTGATTTTTGCATCGGAATATTTGAAAAACAAATTTTGAATTCATTTTTTTTTGGATTTTAAAACATTATTTTTGTTCGATTTGCTAGTTTCTTCGTGATTTTTGCATGAAACTTCAACAAAGTGTTACTAATTATCTGATGAACTTTAGTTTTTGTTGATATAGATGACCGTTCTTCTTTCCAAAACTAATCTTCCAAGTTACTTAAGTTAAAGTTTATAAAGTATAAAAGAACGGTGTAGTAGAACTTCATTTGACAATACTATTTCGGTTTCTTTAGCTCTGTCAATTTTAATTTAGTTATATTTGTCAATTCAATCCCAAATGTTGTAAGTTGTATTGAACTGTCTGGAAAAATGGAGTCGATTTAATCACTTTGATCGTTGAAATAAACAATGACTATCCATTTGGAAAACAGAATTTCAGCTGCCTGTATTTCCAAATTATTTATGATAAAGATAGTACTCAAAACTTTGGAAATTTTGTATGTCAAAATCTCAATCATTCAAAATGTCTTTTGGTTTTAAATATGTATGTTCATTATTAAATTTCTAGGATAAAATGCTCGCCTTTTGTTTTAACCGAGCTAGATTCTCTACGATGTGATTTTCCTGCTTTAAATTTTTGGATTCCCCAATAAAAGATAACAAGATTTTAGTGCATTAATGCAACTACTATCATAAACATGCATAATATTTAATTTTGTTTATTGGCATACGTTTTACGACTCAATAATTTATATTTGTATGTATTTTGACAACCAAAACATTGATCTTCGATTGCAATATTTTGATTTTTTTTAAAATCCTTCGTCTGATCGCGATTATCATCCTTTTGAACAATTAAACTGACTTTATTAATCAAATGAAAATAATAATATTGTTTTCAATGGATATGTAAGCATGTCATAATTTGAGCAATGTTTTTTATTCAGAATGCACTAGACTATCAATTTTCTGAGCTCGTGGCTCGTGTAACCATGAAGCTAGTGAGTCAAGTCTTCAGCTGCTACTTTATTTATATTTCGCTTTTAACAGATTGCAGATAATCTTTTTTGCATATCCGTCTGAAAAGTTACTTTCCATTTCAGTTGCTATAAACAGATAAATAATAGCCACTTAAGAACAAAACGGTAGCATCTAGATTCGTTAGTTTACTATTTAGCAAAAACTATCTAAACACGTAAAAATGTTTTATTGGCACATAAAACGGATATCAATGTTTGATGCGAAAAAAACCTAAGAACAATCATCAATCTGGTTTTTCTTAATGGAGTTCTGAAGACAATTTCAATTCGTCCAATCTCGCCTTCAATTTGGAACTCTGACATCTACCATAATTAATGGCTACATTGTTTGTTGAATTTCTTCTTCCTCATTTTTGTTGGCAAACCGGTTCGGTTTAAGATAAATTATTTCAAATTATAGCAAAGTGGTAAGTTAGATCTCTATTTAGTATCTTGTTTTACTGGCATTGTTATTCATAGTCGTGTGTGAAAATGTTGTTAACATAGTTGAAATTGTTAGGTGAATACATGTTTTATTAGGATTAGCATGCTCTTTGCATGACCGGAAGTAGCCAATTTGATAACTAGGTTTGCAGATGAGAATTCCATTGAAATATTATTGGAGTTAGTAATGCATGAAACAAATAAACATTCTATTGTTGATATTTTTAATACCAATGTAAAATAGAAATAATTTTTGCGGCGCCAGTGTTTACTACAAAATAAATTTGTGTTATTTTCATAAAAACGACATACGTCAAGCATAATTCGCAGTATTTTTAATTCTAAAGCTTTATATTTCTTCTAACAGACAAACAAAATTATTGCTCTTACAGGAACCATAAATTTCAATTGATATTTTCTAAGAATTACGGACTTGAATGAATAATAACTTTGCCGTTTCGAGCCGAGGTACCTGCACGTATTATGCTCTACACATTACACAAAAACAAAGCAAAATCATTGTTGACGCCAACAAATATTTGGATATGTTTGTGTTGCGTGTAGAAGTGCAGATGATGCGGTTTAAATAAACAGCGTACATTTTGCAGCCGACTTCTTGCGAACTAAATAAAGAGAAGAAGCAAATTAGACCGAATTTCGAGTTGATTTTTTTTTTGTTTTTAATTGCTACTCAGCAATTGTAGTTATTCAATAATATCTATATCGTCACTTGCAGGCAAATTCTAGGAAACTTATTTTCATGATTGTGCAATATTGGCGAAAACAGTATTATTGATTTCTAAAAAAGTTTCCTGACGGAGAATGTAATTGATGTCAATGTTGGATACGTGTCCTTAGCTTACTTCAATATATCTCCTATTTTTTCCTTTAACCGTAGATAATTTTATATATAAGTATATTAAAAATTGAGTTACCCAGTTTTGCATAGAATCACTAAGAGAAATATTGGAAATCATTAAATTATCGTGAAAAATTTTCCGCTTACTATTGTAGACAGTGAAATGCAACCTGAACATAACTTTAGATGACACGAGAGTTCTTCACCATATAGAAAAGCGAGATACAGTGCTGGTAAAAAATTAATTTGGAAAATTTGAGAATTTGACTTTGAATCAAGATTGAATTTTATTAACTTCCCAGTATATGGGAAGTTCTTGTAATCGCCTCGAAAATCGAAATTGAAATTTTCAACATTTCTTTACGTTTTGAGGTTTAACGAATATACTTTAAGTGTTTTTAGAAAGAAGTATGTATGTGTGTGTGTGTGTATGTACGTACGTCCGTACGTACGTATGTGCGTTCGTGGACACTTTTTTCTACGGGCATAACTCACGTAAACAAAGTCCTATCGACTTTGTTGAGGTGTCAATCGAAGTGTCTTTGCAATTTTAAGGGCTGATTAGTTTTTGGGAAACTTCGGTCGGGGGGGGTTTGCTGTTTTGCCCGTTTGAAGGTCATTTCTGTCATGCGTTATATCTCCCGAACCAAACATGAAATTTTCATCATTAAGGTGTCAATCAACGCGTACTATTATTTATGTGATTCTATCAAGTTTTTAAAAAAATTCATGGAGGCCTTTTTTATTTTTTTGTAAAAAAGGCCAAAAAATTAGGTTTTTTCAGAAACAGTAAATTTTTAACCTGATTTTCGAAACACAGTAATCAATGTTGATAAAATTTATATACTCCAAACAGTTTTTGTGCAAAAACCAACAAAACTTTTTCTCATGATTACAAAAAAAATTAAATTAAAAATCAAAAATCATTAAAAGTCATCATGATTTCAAGGTCATTTGTGCCATTCACTATATCTCACGAACCAAATATAATATTTGCATCACTTAGATGTCAATCGACGTGTATTAACATTTTTGTAATGTTCTTATATTAAAAAAAAATCGTTGGAGGCGTTTTTTAATTTAACGAATAAAACATGCAAAAATTTAGGATTTTTTCATAAAAAATAAATTTGTTAACCAGATTTGCACAACACGGTAATAAATGTTTATAAAATTTATAAATTCTTATCAATTTTTGGAGACAAACCAGCAAAACCCTTTTCCATGAAGTTTAAAAAAAACTAAATTAAAAATAAAAAGTCAATCAAAGTCGCCATGTAAAAAGTGTTCATATGAATGATTTTACCCGACTACTCTTATTCTGAAGACATTGTTGTTAAGCCAATCACAGTTTATTAATATTTGCATAATTTAAGCAGATTTTTAATAGTTTTCATAGCACCGTGTTTTAATTTTTATATCAAAACTGCTTAAATTTTGAAAATCAAAAAAAATTAATCAAATTTGCATTTGTGGCAATGAACGCTTTGAATGGTAAAATGTTTCGTAATCAATACTTTGCTAGATTATATGCTATAAAAAAAGCTTTCATCAATATGAAAATAACAAATAACGTAGAACCCCCCCCCCTTGATCCGCGTGAATATTCAATCAAATCAATCTGTCCCCATCGACCAAAAACCTTACGTAATCAATTGACGCTCCCGTAGATGATACGTTTAATATTAAGTCAATTCAATTACTGTTATGAGAGGTACATTATTATTATTTAAAGTAGTATTATTTTCATAATTACTATTTTGTTTAGTATTTTTAATATTTATGTAAATATTACTGGGAAGTTGACAGTGTGGACCTCAAGGATCGCACCTCGCGGCTTGTTTAAATATATAATTACAAAAACTAACCAACTTTAAATATATAATTACAAAAAGCAACATAATTTTATAACTTTTTTTAAAAATAGTTTGTGTTCAAATATGATGAATTTTCTTTCAAATTTTGTATGTGATGCAATAAAGGGTTTTTTGAAGAATAAATATAATTACAAAAAATGAAATGAAGATCCTTGGTTTTGGTGGTAAAGGGTTACATTAATTTTTATCCAATGCAAAAGCAGGAGCGCTTAGTTTTTCTTGGCATTTGCCACGTTGCATGTTCTTTGATTTATTTCCACATGTGATAATTGGACCAATCCATCAACAACCATCCTCTTTGCTTTTGTTAGTTTTTCAAGAAGAGAGTTCTGGAGGCTCAGCGACAACTGCGTAGCTTTTATAGGTTCATGTTGCACGGCCATTTGTTTTTTGCAGCTCACAGCTTTATTATTTCAAATTTCGGTCATTTTTACATATTTTATTTGCAATTTGTAATAGAAGTGTATTTTTTAATTTTAAGAAAATGGTAGGACCTATGCAATACAGAAGTATTTCATAGTTACTTTGCATTTGATTTTTAAGAACGGATAATTATCGAATGTGTCTACAAAATGTTATTATATATGTAGTTTTCCAGTAGCAGCAGCGTACACATACTACATACAGCACTATATTTCATGAATTAGACTTCAACTTTATGACAAAGCTGAGCAGATAACCATAAATATTACTGTTATTCTATACATTTAATTAAAATTAAAATTATTATTATTAATTATTAAAATATACATTTAATTATGAAAAACCTATGTATATGTTCCCTCCCAAATTTTTGAAGTCTCCATTCATTTTTTTGTAGTATGTATAAATCAAAGCAACGTTTAATCCTATTTTAACCGACAAGACGATTTTTATAAGCTGCAGCAGGGGTTCCCTTTCAGAAAACAAAATGATGTTATTAATTTTGAACAACTTTTTTTTCAATGATAAAAGCTTAACATCTCAACTAAGTTCACGAATCTATACTTAAAAATCTTCGCTAAACAAGTTCATGCCTTTTATTGTTTACTTTATACAAGAAACTGTGGATCTTTCAGACGTTCTGTTCGTGTAGGAAAGTGCCGTCCAATTTATCATGCTAACGAACAATCGAAAGCAATCTTCATCAATACAAAAATTTAGTTGACATATTTATTTACTACGCTCTTATCAATTAATTTAAATAAAATTTCAGCTTCGTGAATGTATCACTAAAGGTGAAATTATTTTAAAATCTCCTGAATTTTGATTTATAAATTTTGTCTGAAAAACTGTTGACTCCTATTCACACAAAGAATTATAATAAGTACCTGGATACTAAAAAGATCGAACTGTTTTCACGTTTCGGAAAACAACAATTAATTTTTGAAAATCAAAACCAGGTAAGATAGGAAACAACTCAATATTTTCAATAATTATGAAGTTTGTTCGAAACTAGACTCCAATATTAATTTTCAAAGTGGCAAGTGCTACCATCTAAGCAACAGAAACACATGTTTTGATTTTTCTCTAATTTATTAAATTTTTATTTTAAGGTTCAGCCGGAGCCATTCTTACAATAGTATTTTTGATTCGGAAATTTTTTAATGAAAAAATCTTAGACACTTAAAAAAAAACTTTAGAAACGGGTAGCCTGGTAATTTTTTTCATACAAATTCAGTAATTTTATGTAGTGAATACTATGTAGATATACTATAGAAACTTTTATTTTCTCTTGAAAATTCGAGAATAGGCTGGAAAAATGCGCTTCAGCAGAATTTTTCCAACGCATTCACTGCCATGGATATGGCTACCGAAACGTTCGTCTTCGCCCATATTTGTGAACCATTGGTCTATATGCATTTCAATTTCAGTTCTATAGAAACTAAGTATTTGTGCTCGATTATAAAGCTTAATAGGTTCTTTTGCTCCATAAAAAACTTCAAACGCCTTTTTTTGGAAGGATCGTTTTTTTACTTCGTTGATATATAGTAATTAAGAGGAATACATTTTACCGATCGGGCGGAAGCTTTGAAGCCTTATTTGGTGTCAAAGCTAGTATAGTCTGTAATAATTTGTCAAAATTTTAATCAACTAGAATTGCAAAAATCAGGTCACAAGATTTGAAAAGTCGTTCATATTGTTTTTTATCATTCCAAGTATAAAAACTTAGTACCAAGAATGGCGGTAACCCGAAAAATCAATAACTTTTAAAAGTTTTGCTTTCAAATGCTCCACAGTAAATATATTTTGTCAATCAGATACCAAATGTAAGCTAAGCTCAGCTCATGATAATGAAATAAACCATAAAAATACCAAGGGTAAAGGATTTGTATCAGTTTAAAATCTCTAAGATATTATTTGAACATATTGGAAATGAAGAAAAATACTACAATTCCCAAAAAAATGACTCTGATTCACCAGAATTCGCTTCTAAAGCTCCTCAAAATTGAAATGATAACTTGGATGTTTCCAAAAAACAACTCTAAGCTACTCTTGAAACGATTAGCAAATAAACAAAAATAAAAGCTTGAAAACGATTGTAAAATAAAAACAAGCCGCGAGGTGCGGCCCTTGAGGTCCACACGGACAACTTCCCAGTAATATTTACATAAATATTAAAAATATTAAACATAATAATAATTATGGAAATAATACTACTTTTAATAATAAAAATTTACTTCTCATAAAATTTATTGGAATGACTTAATATTAATCGTTACATCTACGCGAGCGTCAATTGATTACGTAAAGATTTTCGTGGATTGGTTTGATTTAATATTCACGTGGATCAATCGGAGGGGAGACAGGTTACAAAGCCTTTTCTACGTTATTTGTTATTTTCATATCGATGCTTGAAGGACCAAACAGCGCTAGAAAAAATGCAGTTTTTGTTATTACGACAACTGAAGACATTTTGTCACGTGATGGCCATTTTGAATAGTTGCGGCCAAAACTGGTGATTATCACAATTGCAAATTTGATTTGATTTGTATTGGTTTTTAAAATTTAAGCAGTTTTTTATTAAAGTTAAAACACGGTTCTGTGAAGACTATTAAAAATCTCCGCAAATTATGCAAATAATAATAAACTTTGATTGACTTTACAACAATGTCTTTAGAATAAGGGATTCAAGGTATAAAAATTCGTACGAACCCTTTTTACATGGTGACTTTGAATGATTTTTTTATTTTTAATTCAATTTGTTTTGAAATCATGAGAAAATATTTTGCTGGTCTCTCTACAGAAATTGATAAAAGTTTATAAATTTTATAAACATTTATTATTACGATGTTAGTTTTATTAATTATTAATTAATTTTTTTATGAAAAAAAACACTAATTTTCAATATTTTTTTATTGAATTGAAAAAATGGCTTTAAAGATTTGTTTTAAAATTCAAAAACATCATTTAAATGTTAATACGCGTCGATTGATTTCTTAATGATGCAAAGATTATATTTGGTTTTCGAGATATAATGAATGGCATAAATGACCATGAAGGTCATGATGACTTTTAATGATTTTTTATTTTTAATTTAATTTTTTCTGTAATCATGAAAAAAAAATTTGGTGATTTGATTACAAAAACTGTTTGGAGTATATAAATTTTATAAACATTGATTACAGCGTCTTGAAAATCAGGTTAAAAATCTGGTGTTTTTGAAAAAAACTCCAATTTTTCGCACTTTTTTTAAAAATATTAAAAAACGGCTCCAATGATTTTTTTGAAAAATATGATGGAATCACGTTAATATTTATACGCGTCGATTGACACCTTTGCCAAAGCAAATCGTACGTTTGGTACGCGAGATATAGCGCATGACAGGGTTGACCTTCAAAGGGTAAAAACAGCAAACCCCCTCGAACGAAGTGTCCAAAAAACTAATCAGCTATTAAAATTGCAAAGACGCTTCGATTGACACCTTAACGAAGTCGATACAACTTTGTTTACGGGAGTTATGCTCGTAGAAAAACTGTCCGCGAACGCACACACGTACCTACGTACATACACACACACACATACATACTTCTTTCTAAAAACACCTAAAATATACTCGTAAGACCTCAAAACGTAAAGAAAAGTTGAAAATTTCAATTTCGGTTTTCGAGGCGATTACAAGAACTTCCCATATACTGGGAAGTTGATAAATATTAAGAATTAGTCAAAAATGAACATTGAGTTTTAACGAAAAAAATACAAAGAAAAAAATTCTTGACGAAAATAAGTTAACACCATGACGGTCTACATTTCTAACAAAAAGGCATAGTTAAAAATGATAGTGGTAGTGCTCTTGATTATGCATATTAATACATTCTTATTTCAGTTTTCTTTATTTCCTGTCAGATTATATGATTCTATGTAAGCCTTTACAAGTTACACATATTTATTGAAAATCATTTGAAGCTCTAAATTTAAACTTTTATTTAGGTCCATTGAATTTTGGATAAACGAAACACTTTTAGCCTGAACTTAGCGCGAAGGTTTCTTAAACGGCGTGCACTATGAACCGTCACGTTCACCATATTTCTGAGACCAGACAATTCTGCAATTTTGTTGTATGTTCAAGGAATACAAACGAATTCTATGAATCAAATAAAAATCCAATTAAATTTCACCTAATTTGAATAAAATTTACACCCGGGGTCAAAAAACCTAAAAAAAATTTAATTCAATGTCTATCGTTGCCCGTCTCTCAATCAACGTCTAAAGCTTAGTTTCTGCTGCAATTAAAACTTCAATTGGATAATTCACCTTGAACTTTAGATGGATTTGTTTGTTTCGCAAGTAAACGCTAGTTTGTAACTTTTCGCCAGAAAATGCTGCAAAACTCATTTTCAGTGGCAGTTTTTTTTAATTTCCCCTAAACGTGGAGGTTTGTCTTCGTTCACAAAAATATTTTTCACATTGCATAGTTGTCTCATCAATGAACTTGAAGTTATTGCACCAGCTCATATCTTTATTATATCTTTACCTTAACCACATCATTAGAGCGATGGTTTGCAGTTGCTAACCTGAATTAGATATACAGCATTTTGAAAAGTTTGCGGTTTGTAATGGATCTTGGTGTGTAAGATTTTGTTTTGTAATTTTGTTGATACGATGAAAGTACGAATTTTTGGTGTGGTGATGTGCTGATTTGTTAACATTTACCGACACCATCGATTATCCACTGCAATAGATTGAAAATTAATATTGGCGGGCTACGGAATGGACGTACATTTGTTTCTGTGAAAGCTATGAAAATAGTTCACAGATCAACAGTTTTCCATGTATGTAGGTTTATTTATTAAAGGTAATTGAGTGAAAAATTTCGACACGTTCAAAAAGTGATCACTCGCTTCATTGGGGAATTACCTTGGATCAATGATGAATTAATCAAATCGATCATACTGGACAATTATTAGAAATTTCTCTCCTCAAAATGGTCATAAGTTCAAATATATAAACTGCTTAACAGTATCTACTTCTAGCCTGCTTATATCGATAGCTGATGACCGTATGCCTCTAGAATATATAGCTAATGACTATATTCAGGTTAATATCTGCTATTGACACAACAATTTTACTGGCTGCAAACAACTCTATCTAGCATATTTTTAATTTGGTTTGATTCGAACACACCGTAATAATTTATTTTATTAATTAATACTAAACTATTCATACTCTACAAAAATATTTATGGTCCTTTGATAGTGCAATCGGAAGTCATACAGTTTAAGTGGTCGGATGAATCTAATTTTGATTGTAATCAATAGCGCTTAGCATCGCTCAAACACTCAAAACTCTCCTCAGTATTTTTTTAAAACTGTTCAATTGTTTTTTTCAATGTTTTGTAGCTATAAAATATACTTTTTTATCACACACACTGCGAGAACAGTCATAATTGCAAAAATAATATTTGAATACTTTTTGTAAGGAATGCTTGTTCTACAAAAACATTTTTATGAACTTAGATTTATCTAGCGTCGCTTAGAAGTAATGAGCACCCCCCAGGAAACCTCAAGAAGCAAGTTTTTCCGTGATTTTTACAGTAATCCGCACCGTGCCAACCTTGTTAATAATTTAAATGATATGTGATGGAAGTTTCGAATTTTTTTTAATTGTGAAGCCACTGAATTATTGAAAAAGCATTTCTGCTGAATTGGAAAAGTTTTCAATTAATTTTCCAATTTTGAAAATATAGAACAAACATTTTTTCACTGGGATGCTCAAAATTTCCAAACGATGCTAGATAAATCTTAGCTCCCGCAAAACTATGTTACAGAGCAAGCGGTTCCCTATAACAAATGCCCTTATATTTTTTTTGTACCTATTACTGTTATCGTATTACATTTCAAATTCAACTTTATTTAAATTGTTTTAACCATTTTGCAAAAAAATACAACAGCGGATAACTTTTGGATTTTGGTACAAACGTTTTTTATTAAATTCAAAGTCAAATTTTATGAGATGTAAATTAAATTTTCACTTTTTCAAAACAGAAACCGTCGTTAAGTAACAATTTATTTCCAATAATCTCATATTTCAATAAATTTAAAATTTTATTATGCATGCAATCTCGATACCTGCAAAAATCATGACTGCTTTACCAGAAAGTCTATCAACAAATCGTTCGGTGTTCATCTTTTACAAATAATTGATCCCAGTTTTCCTGAATCCACAACATTAACGTTCTTAAATTGAGCTGTTGTACATATTTCTCCTAATTTGTTATTTTATCTCGTATTATTTTACTAAGAGACTGTTCACGAGAACGAATATGTATGTTGAATATTTAATTACTGCGTTTAAAATTCTTTAGTCAATTTTCTATGCCTCTTTCGGTAATGTATTCTGTAACTCAACATTAACCTTGCGAAGTTTTCATCGACCTTGTCCTCCAATTTTGAAACTATGTCGATATCACTTTTGTTGCAGTGTTGATTAAATCCTTCCTTTCGTGAGCTTCGAAGTAGTTTTCAATCGTCAATGTACGTTATAGTATTCGAGAATTACATGTAGTACTAATAGAATTTTAATTGCACATTCAGAAACTAGTCCATAATAATTTTTAGAAGACACCTTTGAGTTTTTAGGCAAGGTTCGCAACACAAGCACTCATCTTGTTGGCATCTTACACATTTTGATTTTTAGCCTCCTTGTCAGAAGTGAATTTAACAATAATGAAGCAATATATAGAATGCCTGGGATTCTATTTGAATACTACCATTTGAGCCTCTTGCCGCACAGTGAAATTATCTAGCCATGGTTTAAGTAATTATTTTAAAGCACTTCCATTTATATTCTCCCAAAAGTGAAGCCTTCTCTTCATTGTCTCGCAACAAACATTCTCAGGATAATGGAGAATCGAGCAGAGGAGTCAATTGATTTGAATGAACAATTAAAAATAAAAACAATTGAGTTTCGAGTAAATTTAAGTAGCCTTTATTATCTTACGCGTAACCTTCAATAAATTTAAAAACGTCTCACTGGCACTGCAACTGGGACACGACCATAATCTTCACGCTCTTCTTCAGGATGGGCGGCGTTCCATTCCAAGGAGCGAAGGATAGCTTCTGGGATTGGTGGAGGTTGGGGCAAATGGTTACCGGCTGGGTGGAAGCCGTTTTCGTCGGCAGTGTAGGAAAGTTGGATTGGGATACCTTCGGGAGAGGTGTATGAAGCCGAGCCGGCAGCTTGGACACCACCAATACCACGTTCTTGCGCGGCAATTCCATTGCTGGTCTCATAGCCGTACTGGTATGAGCCATCAGGATTGATGTCACTGGCGAAGCTCCTGATTTCAGCAGCTGCTTCCGTTCCAGGGGTGTATTGTAGTGGCCTTTGGGCAAGAGCCAAACCAAAAACTGCTGCGAGTACAACCTGAAATGATCGATGGAAAATGCGGTTAATTTACAATGCAAATGAGATGCGTCGATGCTGGTCAATGGGAAGGTGGATTCGGAAGATTCGCACTAAAAAGACGCTTACGAATTTGAACATGTTGCCTTGTTGATTGGACCTTAAGACCTCTTTGACAGTAGAATGCCGCACTGAAAGTGATAAAACTGACGCGAATCACGGACTTTTATACAAAATCAATGAAAACCTGCTTGGAGGCTGTTTCAAAATGAAATTGAGCCTGTTTTGAACAGATCTACGATTATTTATTCCATATTTACCATAAAGAGTGTAAACATTACTAATATTGCACGAAAAAAGCATTCAATCCAACGAAATTTGAATAGAAAAGTCGGTCAATAGCATACAAAGTTGCAAGAGACTGTGTCATTTCTTCAACCTTGTTTTTCAGCAAAAGGGCCGTAAACGTGTCTTCGACGCATCATAAACAGTTTTGATGATGAGAGTTGGCAATAATGCAAGCTTTGGCTATAAAACCTTATTGGTAGGGTCTTTGAGAGTGTAATTTTGTCATGTTTGTTTGAAATCCGTTTTCTTCTTCTGCAATATGGTTGAGGGCTGATTGGCATCAGATTGATTGTTTGATACCGTTTCTATGAATGCAATCGTTGGTTGCTGAAAATCATATAAATGACCCTATAATAAGCATAACGTTATTTGCTTAGGATTTAGTGACACACTCACAAATAACATCTAATACTTGATTTCAAAGCATCAATTACAGCTTCTCACATCATTAAAGTATTTTGCATTACCCGTTAGCAACCTTAGTTATATTGAAGAAATTTTCGGAAATACGTTTAGATATTATCAGCGTACTAGCAATTCAATTGACATTGGCTACGTTGCATTTTAGCAGGTTTTATTTGCTCAGCAAAGAGAAAAAAACTCTACGTGCGAAAGTATATTTTCAGTGGTAATTTTTATTTTAAAATCTATAAAATAGTCACCTTATAAATCAAAAAAAGTACTTGATTCCTTGTTTTTTCTTTTTTTTTTACAAATTTTCAAATCAACATATAATTGTGGTATAACAGTGGCAAGATTTTATTTTTTAAATTAAATGTTGGTTGGGACACGGGATCCTATGTTCCCATTTTTAAAATCACAAAAGTATCTTAAAATATTCAACAATATATGCCAGATATGATGCTTTTAAATTCAAGAAAAGCAAAAGGAAAAACGGTTCCGAATTCAATAATAGAAATAACATGAATCGATTGCAGCCCTCAATTCTCATACATGTAAAAGAATTTGTTGATGGAACAAATTTTGCTGAGTTCGTTAATACTAGAAGTGTTAATAAAATCGAACATATTTTTATTTCTAAAATATAAGAATCCGTGAGACAACATCTATGGGATTTATGTAGATTTGATGATGTTAGGTGGATACACTTAGAATTCACAAGTTTCATCTTAAAAAGTTCCTCATTACTTAAAATGCACAGGAGTTGAATTAATAATAGATCAAGAAAAGTGCATGTTCCGTTTGAGAAAGTATATTTAGCAAGGAATGTATCGAATTTATTAATTTATTTTATTCAGTCGGTTTAATACTTGACTTTTAGCAGAGATGCATTCCACACCGATATATCGGCGATATTTCGTTTTTGCCGATATATTGGCATCGTCAATTGTTTTTTCAACGATACTTTTCTACTACGGCAAAATGCGTCTTGTTCAGTTACTTGATCTTAATGTAGTACTGCATTCTGAAACTATGTCAAACACGGTGACACCTTCATCTAGTACTGTAACTGTTAGTTCTGAGATGCCTACGAGTGGTGGGCTTTGGAGCGTTTGTGAAAATATTCTTAGAGAGTCCGAGTAAGATGAGGCCCTGTCTACTCTGAACTATAGTTCTCTCAAAAAAGAAGTCAAGCGATATCTAAGGTCTCCTAATATATCGAGAGATGCAGGTCCGTTCGTTTTCTGGCGCAATGACGTCTTATACCCAAACTTGAAACACAATGGCGCAGAAGTAGAAGTAGTTTCCAAATAACTTCTGTCGCATCTGCGAGATTATTTTCCACCGCAGCTCTTATTCAAACAGACTTGCGAAATCGCTTTTTCCGGAAAACTTTGTTTACTAAACCAAATTTTTATCAATGTTAGTTTCAATTATTAAAACTATTAACTAATCTCAACTCAACTCATCTCAAACCTGTCTATATTTATATTAATTGAAATATTAATTGAAAAAATTAATCTGACTTGTGTTTTATTTATTTTACCTTCCTTTTTTAATTCAATAAGCGTATCGGTATCGGTACCGACGATATTTTTATAAGAAGATCGGTATCGTATTGGCAAAAAAGAGTATCGGGGCATCTCCAATTCTTACATCTCCCCATATGATCCGCAAGATTACTAATTTGTCCCAACATCACAGAAAATGCTAAAATCACATTGACACTATTGCAATAATCCTTTTTCCTGAGATACGATACAATAAGTGCAAGTCCCTGTAGTTTTAAATTTCATGAATTTGAAAGTAGCATACGCTTTATAGACTTTTTCCATTCATCTTGGGCAGTTGTGGTCTAAATAAGCCACAGGAATCTTGGTCTGTTGATCCTGAACAGCCCTTCAACAAGGAATCACGAAGGTTAATGATGGGCCATGTGGATTTCGGTGAACACGCAATGAGAATCGGGCTCTCAGCCAGCACCCCACTACGGACACTCTGCTGATATGGAGGTCTAGAAATAATTACTTAGTAGCATTTTTTCACAAGCTTTGTGATTAAGGATCTCCTAGAATGGGATAACTCCTAGATTTCCATAAAAATTACGACCGTTTACGAAATAATTTCGTAAGCTTTATATCCACAGGACATACTGGATCATATCGGTGTGTGTAAAGCGAAAACTATATAGCATAGCACACTCATTCCTTCGCCTGCACTAAATCATGAATATGAAAGCATTTTTCCCATTATTTTTCCATAAAATTTTTTTATTTTAATATATTTCCACACATCAATACTTTAAAAGGAGTTGCTCCAATCAAGGTGAACAATCAATTATTTGGATCATCACAGGACTTTGCTCTGAGTTCATATTAACCAATTAAATTTTATATGCTTTTCGAAACTGCTATGCAGATACCTCAGTAACTGAGAAATTATGATAAGAAAACCTTCTGAAAGCCAGTGTTTCGTATTGAAGATTAATGCTAAGAAAATCAACATTCATTATTTTATTTCAACAATCGGTGATTGGTTCGCAAGATTTTTGTATTCTAATTTATTGAATGTCTTCACAGAATATTCTTTCACTCAGTTTGAATTTCATGTAAATATGTATCAAATTTGAAATCATCCATCCTACTTCTTAATTTAAACGTATCATCAATCGAACAGCCGAAAGAAAACATTGATAGCAATCAGGAACGCGTTTTAGGTGCTGCATCCAAACAAAGAATGCAGCTTCATTATTACTTCTTTTTCACATATTCAGATAGAATACAGTAGGAAAGTGTATGTGAAAAATATTTTGAAAATGTTTGATGACTTCATTCTTACATAATTATTGAAATGATTATCCAATTTCAACCATATCAATGTTGGTGATTTGAAATAAGCCTTGCAGAAAATGATATAAGTGCTTGGTCAGATATTCTGCTTCGAGCTAGCTGCAGCATTAACAAGGACTTTTATATAATAATATTTAGTCTATGACTGTGTGTATTGTAGTTTGTAAAATTTAAAAAAAAACCTATTGTTTATCAGGTATAAGTTCAATTATATCTGTTTGCTTCAAGGAAAATATCTGGCTAAAAATGAATAATCATCGAATCAAATACATATGCTATTTCAATAATTCGCGATTCTAAAACGCTAATCCTTTATTGGACATTTTGTTTGAAGATGGCTGTTAATATGATTCCTCAGTCATTATAGTAATAAATAAATCTTAAAATATCTCGAAAATGATTGATCTAACAGTAAAAATTAACTAAAAAGAAAATGAGGGAATGTACAGTCCATCTGAACATTTTAAAAATGTTGAACTTTATTCTCGAGAAAACCAAATTACCATGAAAGCAGGAGGTGCATAGCTGTCGGAAATCATTTGGAACTGATTCTCACAATAAATCAATTGTGACCATAGAAATTCCAAACAATTTGCTATCGTAACTTATATCTTCTTTTTTTTAGCTAGAAACACCCGAAGAACGTGTTATCTTGAGCACGAGATGCAGACACTTGACGCCTCCGGTCCATCTGGTATTCAAATATCACTTGCGTCTCGCGGTTCGGCGAAGATACATGATTAACTATGAGCATCACGATCCAAGAGATGAATTCATGACTGGGCGATTTAGATGTGAAACCTAAGGTCAAGGGGACCTCTGCAGAAGAAAATTAAATACCTGCCTTCTTGGTTTAGATTACAATTACAGCTAGGCGAACACTAAAGCGTGTTTCTGAAGAAGTGGAGCCACTCGAAAAGGTCATAGGAAGTATCACTATACCATGCATGCAAATGTGCTATGCATTATTGAGTAATGAAATACATTGTCGGTTAACAATTAATGGTTTTCATTTTAATGAACTATTTACAGTCTATCGATAAATTATTTTTTCCACGAAAAATCACACGTCGATTAGTACTTGTTCGGCCTAACAACGTAGTCTTCCCCCTGGTATGGGTGCGCAGCGATCCACTCCAAAGCGCGGACGATGTAGTCAGGGACAGGTGGAATATGAGCGCCCTGCGCCCGGAATCCATTCGCGTCCGCGACGTAGGTCAACTGAATCGGCACCCCTTCAGGTGATGTGTACGAGGACGCTCCTTGGGCGCTTTGCCCACCCACTCCTTGCTCTTGTTGCGAGATTCCGTTGGACGTCTCGAAGGCATACTGGTAGGAGCCATCAGGTCTGACGTCGCTTCCGTAACTCTTGATTTGAGCCCCGGCCTCTGCAGTGCTGTACTGTTGTGGGTGTTGTGGACGCGCAAGAGCGACTCCGATTACAACAGCAAGTGCGACCTTTAATCCATTAAAAAATGCTTTGTTAGATCGTTTAATGCAAGCATGAAGTCAACTCGACCTCGTGGGTGGATCTTGGCAAATTATAGTTTGCAAATTTCAAATGCTGTTGACCTACCAGCTTATACATGTTGGATTGCAGGTAGTCTTCGAGACACGATTGTGAGAAAGTGGAGTATCGTTGGAAACTGATGGCGAAGCGGTGACCATTTGACTCTTTTATATTTGTCGAATTAAGTGGATCAATGCACTATCTGTATCGAACATAATACGGCAATGTCTTCGTTTCCATCTTTTTGGTAACTTCCAAAAAAAAGTAACTATTGGTAAATAGATTGGTTGCATAAAGGTGTAAAGCTGCAGCTTCATTGAAATATGATACTAAGCTTTTCTGTTTTAATTGTCGTGGCATTGATCGCACAGAAGATACATAAAAGTAGGACAAGATATTCTATTGTATTGGCAAGTCTATACAAACCAAATATAATATGGTAAGCGGATGCATAGCAGTGTTTTTGCTTTAAGATTATTTATTTGTTCAATTGAATTCAACACTAGTAAGTAGTAACACAGCCATAAATGTTTCACAACACCGAAAATAATCACAAAGCCAAATCAAAAAAACATTACTACACCACATAGCAATAAATTAACTAACACGAAATATTTTTTTATTTGATTAATTAATTTTTTTATAATGAATTGAAAACTAATCATAGTTCAAATAAAATCTTAATTACATTGTTGTAACTTATTGCAATAAATACCCAATTTTTTTTAAGTTTATTGAATTTTAAAACGTCTCAATGATTTTATCAGCAGTAAAATAAGATTGATCGAAAACGATTGCTTGATTTCCCTGTTTTATAATTTAAAATCGTAAAATTTACCCAGAATATCAAAGAAATCTTTAATTAATATATAAATAAACCAAAATTCTGTTCCATTTAAAATTTACACACATATAAATTTAGCATTTCAAGAAGTTGTAAAAAAAATCTCAGCTAAAAACATTGAAAATTGTCAATTTACCTGCAGTTTTCCTCGTCCAACCTTTTTTTGCGGTAGGCAGAATATTTCGGTGCAGGTTCGTCTTAAATCAAAAATTCAAAAAATTTCTCATAGTTTATGCTCTTGGCTCATGCTTGAACGAAGGAATTGAAAAAAAATGAAATTTAAAGTTTTGGGATGGGTTTGAATGAATTTTCGTCTCACATTTTTTAGCATTTTTCCGATTTTCATCGTTTTTAAAATATTTTTCCCGTATAAAACAAAAACAAGTTGACCGAATGAAAATCCCTTCGTTCAAGCAAGAGTCAATACTATAAAAAGGAATTGTGCAAGGTTTCAGGAAAATTGGTCGATTCGTTCTCGAGAAATCGTGCCTACCGTACGGAAAAACAAAGTTTCGAGAAAAACCGCGTAAAATCAGCTTCTTTCTATTTTGACTAACGAATTACTGTATGGACCTGGAATCGACGACTCGATGCAAGTCGCTAAAAAATAACTTTAATTCATTAAATCGCGATAAAAAAAAACTTTAAATGTGTTTTTCTCGAAACGTTGTTTTTCCGTGCGGTAGGCACGATTTCTCGAAAACGAATCCACTGATTTTGCTGAAACTTTGCACAGTTCCTCTTTATAGTATTGACTCGTGCTTGAACGAAGGGATTTTTATTCGGTCGACTCGTTTTTGTTCTATACAAAAAAAATATTTTAAAAACGATAAGAATCGAGAAAATGCTAAAAAATCAACTTTGAATTTCATTTTTTTTAAATTCCTTCGCTCAAGCACTAGTCAAGGGTATAAACTTTATGAATGTTTTTTGAATTTTTGGTTTAAGATGAGCCTGCACCGAAATATTCTGCCTACCGCAAAAACAAGGTTGGACGAGGAAAACTGCAGGGAAATTGGCAATTTTCAATGTTTTTAGCTGACAATTTTTTTACTACTTCTTGAAATGCTAAACTTTTATGTGTGTAAATTTTAAATGAAATAGAATTTTGGTTTTCAAAATACAATTTTTTGAAACAGTTGTTTCTTTGCTTGAAGACCTATGTAACCCCTTAAAAGCAACTTATGGCAGTGGCGGCCCGTGTAAATTTTGGCTGCGGATTATGCACCTTATCTCTTTAGTTTGCTTGCATTGCCATTTTTTAAGAGTAATACATAACAAAAGCAAAGTGTAAAAATTTATTTGATTGATTCTGTACACTTCGTGCATAATTCGCATCAATTATAAAACTACATCCAAGGAACATAGTTTTCATAAAAAATATAGAATGTACTTCCGTTTCATAAAAAATCCGTTGTCCATAGTTATGGTTAGAAGTTACAATTACGTATTATAGTACAAGTGGTTATATCTTTTATTTGGTATTTTTGTAATAATTTATACAATAAAAAATTAAACAAAGGTGAGGTTCGTAATCCCTTGAAAATGAGTTCAACTTTACAATCCTTTGTAGTGGAAAATTTATCGATTACTTTTTCATTGAAGTCTTCAATCTCAGCAATTGAATGTATTCCAATGGAAATCTTTACTAATGCAGCTAACCGTTCTTCAACATAGTATTTCTGAGATATGTCCTATGTCCCGTTTCAAGGTTGAAAAACTCCTTTCTGCTTCAGCTTTATGAGCTGAATAGTTGTGAGTATTTTAACACACACAGTTTTGATATTTTTAATTACTGGCAATTAGAAGCCACAGTGTTTTATAGGAAAGATGATTAAAAAATTAGTAAAAATAATTTATAGCTACATCCGCGAGGAAATAGCTTCTATATAACAATACCCAATGAAAAATTCTTCGTAATCCCCGCCCCATCGCCTGATCCCGCCGACCCACCGATCTCCAATCACCCAAAATCCCGCAATCCCCAATCACAATTGGGATTTGGGGGATTGAGGGATTTGAAGATTTGGTGGATTCTGGAGATTTGAAGGATTTTAGGGGGTTTGGGGGATTTTAGATGATTTGGGGATCTTGGGATTGGGAGGTTTGGGGGATTTTGGAGAAGAGGGATTTAGGAGATGGAAGATTCCGAGGATTATAGGTTATTTGGCGGATGTAGAGATGGAGGACTGGGAGACGGCAGATTTATGTGATGGGGGATTTAGTGATTGGGGGATTTAGGGATTGGAGGATTTAGGGATTGGGGGATTTGGGGATAGGCAGATTTGGGGGATTTTATGGACCTCGGGGGATTTTAGAGGATTCGGGGGATTTTAGGGGATTCGGGGGATTTTAGAGGATTTGGAGATGGAGGATTTGGAGGATTCAGAGATTTGGGGGATCCCTTTGAGGTGTATAGAGTACATTTAAAGTGTTTAAAGTGTTTTATGTATGTTTGGGTTTGTACGTTCGTTAACACTTTTTTCTACGAGCTAAGTTAAAGTCGTATCGACTTTGTTGAGGTGTCAATTGGAGCGTATTTGAAAAGGCATATAAATTTGGAATACAAATATCCAAAACCCCGCAAAATCTAGTGCAGTCGACGTAGAAAAAGAAATCTGCATGCAGCGGCCTTGAAATCCTAATTTCGCTTGAGCCTTTTTGTCTACTAACACACCAAATGCAATACGTAATCAATGGACGCTCTATAATATGATACAAACAGTATTAACTCATTCCACTTTATAATGAGTTCCTGACATTATTATTATTTGAATTATTATTATTTTCATTATTCATACTGTGTTTAATATTTTTAACTTCCCAGTTCCCTATGGGAAGTTATTGTAATGGCGTCGATTTTGCGAATCCCAAATTTTGACATATCTCAACGTTTTAAGGTCTCTAGAATCCAAATCCACTGTTTTTAGAGAGATGTCTGTGAGTGTGTATGTACGTATGTGCGGATGTGCGTATGTGCGGATGTGCGTATGTGCAGATGTGCGTATGTGCAGATGTGCGTATGTGCGTATGTGCGTATGTACGTTCGGAATAATTTTTCGTCTCGATTATCTCAAGAACCAAAGATCGGATTGACGTGGGACCGGTTTTAAACGACGCGTAATTACGTAACTTAGAACTGAATGACTGAATGAATGAATTTTAAGTAGTGGTCGCTCCAATTTTCAATTTTAACCATATAGTCAAAAAAATTTTACAAAAGTGTCGCCTCACTGACTTTTCGTTTCCATTTTTATGGCCAGAAGTGGTCAAGCTTGCTATAAAGCCCATGGTGCATTTTTTATTTTTTTCCGTTACATTACCTCGCTATCTAGAAAGAAAATCCTCCAATTTTGTTTAAATCGTATATTCAATTCTGAAAAAATATCATTTGTGCATTTGAAATTTGCTACCCGAACTAAAATCATTGACTTCTTGCCAATACTTTGTAATCCGGTAGCTGAAAATGTCGCCCATCAGACATCCTTCAATTTTTTCGTTGTAAAATTACATTACATACACTGGCTTTAGTCTAAGAGGCCAGGAAGGAATAAAATGAATAAAGCTGCTTTTCAGAAAAGTAATCAAATCGATTATAGCCAAATGTTTTCATGACCATTTCTCATGTTATATTTTAACGCTTGCCTGTAAAATAAGCGCAAGTTCACTGCCCCAAAAATTTGGCTGAAGATTGCGTATTCGTACGTTTCAAGGCTATGTTGATGCACAGACAATTTCATTGATTTATGGATGTCCAGTTCAAATGCCAAAATATTCACATTGCATTATACCCAGCCCAGATTGTTTTTTTCGCCTTTTCGAGACGTTTTCCAGCTAGCTACAATACCCTTTTGCGTACGCTGTGCATAAATTACCATAAATTGGAAGTAACTCATTTGGTTATTATTAGAGATTATGATATGCTTATTGATTGATAGATACTCCCTCGAAATGCTGAAATTGTCCTCAGCGATTGTTTTATGATACATGGGCTATTCTTTTGTTAAATCAGCGTCGGGCCATTGAGCATTGTTTTCAGCGAAAACTGAAAAGATGTGGTAGAATAAAGTGCAAGGCGAATTTCAATCAGCTTGAACGTTTCTTACGCAAAATGTTTCGATGATTCCGAAGCAAATGGTGAAAAGTTCAAAATATCGAAACATCAAGCGCTCGACCTTTCGGTGATGAACTAGTTTTGTTAGCAACACACTCCACGTACATATAAGGCGTTTGATACGCTTTTCATTTTGGGGACCGTTCCTAATATCGTTTGCAGATGATAAATTAATTCAACATTTGTAACAAAAAAAAGCTGGATTGTGCGACCGTCATGATTCATCTTAGATGGTGATATTTAATGGTGTGGACTGAAGGTCAACTATGGAATGCTCCATGGTTAGAAGACACGTTACGTGATCATGAGTAAGCATCAGTTTTTATTCGAGACCTGTAAGTATTTATGCGTTTTGCATAGATGAAATGCAATCACGGTCAAAATGTAATTTTTCTTCAATTTTAATAAATGAATTTAATTAAAGGCTCGCCAAATCAAATGAAAGATGCCAATGGTGCGTCACTTGCTAGGGTCACCGAAATGATTTCAAAATGTTGAAACTATCGAATTGCGTAACGTGTCCAATCAGCGTCACACAGTGCATCTGGTTCTCATTCATGGTGAACAAAGCTCAAATTTGCACACACTTCAAGAGGTTTTCAAGCGAGTACTATATACAATTTCGAAAAGTTTCGGTTTTCCTGGAATTCATGTTGGTACTCTACATTTAAAATTTAATAAATAAATTTAATAGAGTTTACGAGCAGAATATTTTTAAGACTCAGTTCATGATCTTGCTCCGAATGGTGGATATCAATCTTTTTCACTTTTCGTCCAAATATCTATAGACCAGCGCGGATCTGTAAAAAAACGACTACATTTGGCTGTTGAACACTGGTTTTGCAGAAAAATTTGTGGAATAACTTGTATAACAATAATTGACTTATCCTTCCTCTCAAAAAAGTCGGGAACGTTTATAAATAAATCTAAATTTTTAAAAACTATAAAAAAACTCGACTTTTTCCTACTTTCCTCATTCCTAAGTTTAATACGATTTATTTTAAAGTAAAGTTGCGTGGCAATAAAAGTTTCGTAAATCAATTTTCTATAAGACCTAATTGGTAAAAAAATTTACCCTTGCCGCAAAATAGCAATTATTTTAAAAATAGGAAAGAAAAGCCTTTTTAACTTCCCAGTATATGGGAAGTTCTTGTAATCGCCTCGAAAATCGAAATTGAAATTTTCTACTTTTCTTTACGTTTTGAGGTCTATAGAGTATATATAAAGTGTTTTTAGAAAAGGAGATGTATGTGTGTGTGTGTGTACGTACGTACATATGTTCGTTCGTGGACAGTTTTTTCTACGAGCATAACTCATGTAAACAAAGTCGTATCGACTTTGTTGAGGTGTCAATCGAAGCGTCTTTGTAATCTCAAGAGCTGATTAGTTTTTGAAAAACTTCGGTCTGTCGGGGGGGGGGGGGTTGTTGTTTTGCCCCTTTGAAAGTCATTTCTGTCATGCGTTATATCTCGCGAACTAAACATACGATCTGCATCATTAAGATGTCAATCGACGCATATTAACATTTGCGTGAATCTATCAAACTTTTACAAAAATTGTTGGAGCCGTTTTTTATTTAAGGAAAAAAACTGCAAAAAATAGGGTTTTTTCATAAACAATAAATTTTTAGCCTGATATGCAAAACATGGTAATCAATGTTTATAAAATTTATATACTAAAAATAATGTTTGTAAAAACAAAATCAAAACTTTTTCTCATGATTACGTAAAAAATTAAATTACAAATAATAAATCATTAAAAGTCATCATGATTTTCAAGGTCATTTTTATCATTCACTATATCTCACGAACCAGATATAATATTTGCATCATTAAGGTGTCAATAGACGTGTATTAACATTTTTGTGATTTTTTTTAACATTATAGAAAAATTGTTTCAGCCGCTTTACAATTTAATAAAAGAAAAAGTAGGATTTTTTCATAAAAATTATTTTTTAACGTGATTTGCGCAGCACAGTAATAAATGTTTATAAAATTCATAGATTCTCATCAGTTTTTGAAGAGAAACCAGCAAAACCATTTTCCATTATTATGAAAAAACTAAATTAAAAATAAAAAAATCATTCGAAGCTATCATGTATAGAGGGTTCATACGAATGATATTACTTTATATCTTTTATTCTAAGGAAATTGTTGTAAATTTAATCCAAGTTTTATAATATTTGCATAATTTGAGCAGATTTTGAATAGTTTTTGCAGTGCTTTAGTGTCAATAAAAAACTGCTTAAATGTTGGAAATCCAAAAAAAATCAATTGAATTGGCATTTGTGGTAATCAACGCTTTGAGTGGTAAAATGTTTTGTAGTCAATACTTTGTAAGATCATATGCTTTTAAAAACTTTCATCAAATAACAAATTGTAATTTGTAGTGGTTTTGTTCTTTAGTGTTCGTAAGATTTCAATCACTTCCTCCATCATCATTCGTAATGCATTTTACTTTTTACATGCAATTAAACCGATTATTGACTGCTCATTCAATGATTTCCAAGACCAACTGAAAATGAAAAAAGTATTAGTCTGATTGATGTAAAATCGTGAAAAAATACAAATCCAATGGTTATGCCGAAGTGAACGTAGATGTTATGATTAATATTAACTCATTCCTGTTACTGCTATGAATACCTCTCATTATTATTATTTAAAGTAGTATTATTTTCAAAATTATTATTGTGTTTAATGTTTTTGATGTTTATGTAGATATTACCGGGAAGTTGACCGTGTGGACCTCAATGGTCGCACCTCGCGGCTTGTTTTAATTATTATTTTTTCCACTTAGAATGCACCTAGAACCTTCATAATTCACTTAGTAAATTTTTATAATATAATGAAGCAGTACACAAATTGTCACCAAAATCGATTCAGTAGATTGCGCATAATAATATTGCAATCTAAATTTATTTTCAAACAAAACTCAAAATTTTTAAAATCTTGCATGTCAGAAACTAAAGCAAATAGAAGTTTGAAAAAAAAATTTAATATGAAAGAGCACATCACATACCACGTTATTAAATTAAAATCAGATTATTAGGGTGGCTTCGGGGATTTTTGCTGAGCCGTGCTGAAACCGTGCTGGGCGGCTGCGGATTCAGTCGGTGGAAACAAGATTGAATTGAAAAAAAATTTGCACCTTCCTTTTTAAAATTCACACGCCTCAGCTCATTCAAATCTACTTCAACGCTTCTTTGACCAACATAATGTGCCGATAATATTTTGAAACCAGCACTTTTTATTTGGTCTTGTGAAGAATTTGACTGACTGAAGCAAAGGTCTATAATATGCTAAATTCTTCACAAGAGATTTTTTTCCTTTTTTTATTTTTATTGTTATTTTGCGGCAAGGGTAAAATTTTTAAATTTTTTTATTTAATTATATCGCAACTTTACATTCTTCGCAACTTTGCTCTAAAATGAATCGTTTTAAAGTTAGAAATGACAAAAGTAGGAAAAAACCGATTTTTTTTATAATTTTTAAACATTTTGATTTATTTATAAACGTTCCTTTTGAAAGGGAGGGTAGCTCTATTATTGTTATCTGGGCTATTTCACTGAAAACAGACCCGCCCTGGTCTACTAAGCTGTCACACGCGCAAACAAATTAATAGACTAGTGGGATCAAATAAATCTGATTAAACATAATGATTTTTTTCAACGTTTACATTATATATATGTTTTGTTTGATTGCTTGTTTGACCAGCAAGTCAATTGATTTGTTCGCATATGTGAAGCTCCCGTTGGGGGTGATCTAGCATGAGTCTAGCCCTTTCTCCAAAGCTAAGGAGGAACTAAGCACTGAGCCATGCCGAAATGCGCCGGAATTCAACGAACTAAGTCTTGTGAAAAAAACCAGCTTCGTAGCATTATAGGGTGGATTGTATTTTGATTTATTTTTGAAATGTGTGCCAAAAAATCGATTCGAATTCTTACACCAGTAAGTCAAACTATTTGAATAGTTCGCCGTCCTTTCGACTACTTGCGGATTTTGGAAGTCGCAAATTCTGAAATTATGTTTTTTGAAATAACATCCAGGGTGAAAATGAACTACGTTTTATCATAGCCTATGTATAAGCTAGTTGTTAAACCTACAGCAAAAACTGGACTATCAATTTTCAACGAACAGACGTTGGTAGTAACGGCTGCGAGAAAATGATCTGCTCTGTCTAACACGCATATTTGTATGGCTGTTTCGTATGGATCTCTCTCAATTCTCTATTAAATGTTATTTAAAAGTTTTAATTGTCTAACGCGAGTTTTTCCACTGTTTATTGTGGCCTGGATTCATGATCTTGCAGCTGAATTTTTTTGAAAAGAATCTTTAAATTTTCCCTTGCGTTATTTAAGTGCACATCGATCCACTTCTAACAGCAAAAACTAAATAGGACACATTAGTCAATATGTGAAAATTATAAAACAGCAAATGGCCTAGAATATATAACGGATGGAAGTAGGACATGTGAAAATAGTAGTTCGTGAGTAGAATGTAGGTGTATGGAACGGTATTTAACGCTTCATAAAAGTTACCAGTTTGTGAATTTAATTTGGGTAGAAGGTGTTAATTGGGTTGTTTTTCACGCGTCGCCCAAAATAATTTACACCGAATCTGACTACACTAGACTTTCAAAGGTCATTTGGAAGTTTGTGTATAAAAAACTTAGATCAATCAATAATATATTTTGCATTTTGTTCGATATTTTTTTGCTGTTTCCAGTAAGTTTCATAGTTTCTTGATCAAAAATGAAACAGGCTATATTCCTGCAGCTTCATCCGAACTGATCCTATTTTCACGGAAGTAATTTTGAAGAAAACGAAACAACTTAAAGTCTCATGGGTCAAGATCAAGTGAGTATGGTGAGTATAGCATTTTTGGCGGGCGATGAAATTTATGTCACGTCTGAAATTGACGATATGAACTACAACTCCTTTACGATTAATAAGGTTTGGACGCTTCAGGATGATGAATTTATTCGAACTGTCCATCAAAAGTGATTTGTTGGTTCCTTGGTAAAAACTGCAAAGCGGAACACCTTGAAAATTCCAGCACACTCAAAGCATAAACTTGCTCTGATGAATGTTTGCTTTCGACGTCATTAGAAGCGCATTATCACGCTGATATCAATACCATCTTTCATAAAAAAATCACTTCTCCTGACCAGTCGTCATTTCAAAAAAGAATCTTTTTCTTCACGATTAATGAGCATTTCGGAGATATTGATACGTGCTGTTAAATCCAAATTTCGTCCTTGAGATCATGAGTAACTCAACATCTAACTTCTGCGGGCGATCATTAACGCTTATATGATGAAAGTTCAATGTTTCTGATAGCTTTCGTGTATTTTGTTGTCTTCAACTTCGGTAGGTTTCTTGATCGAGACGAGTCATTGAGATTAAATCACTCTTACTAAATTTTGAGAACCATTATTCACATTGATTTTCTTGCAGAGGATTATCATCGTAATAGGAATTTGATGTTTTACCATTTCCTCATACATATATGAGCCACAGATTGAACTTCATATGTTACGCATAGTCAGCAAATATAAAATATAATCTAATTGACTATATATAAAAACAAGCCGCGAGGTGCGATTCTAGAGGTCCACGCGGTCAACTTCCCAGTAATATTTACATGGATATTAAAACTATTAAACACAAGAATAATGATGAAAACATTGCTACTGTAAATAATAATAATGAGAGGTACTCATAAGCAGCTTTTTCATTAAAATGAAAACACGGTACTGTGGAAACTGTTGAAAATCTGCTCAAATTATGCAAATATGAATCAGTTTTAATTGTCTTGAGAATAAGAAATAGCAGGTTATGTCATACACCCTTTTCACATTGTGACTTTTAATGTTTTTTTTATTTTTAACTTAGTTTTTTTTTTGTAAAAACGAAATAAAAACTTGCTGATATTTTACAAAAACTGTTTAGAATTTATATATGTTGTAAACATTGATTACTTTGATGTGCAAACCGTATTAAAAAATCATTTTTTGCACTTTTTCTAAAAATTAAGAAACTGATGTTAGTTCGGATGAAGCTGACAAGGACGAAATGTGGATTCAACAGCACGTATCAATATCTACGAAATTCTCATTAATCGTGAGGAAAAAGATTATTTTTTGAAATGACGACTGGTGAGAAGAATTGAATTTTTTATGAAAGATGGTATTGATATCAGCATGATAATGCGCTTCTAATGACGTTCATTAAAAATTTGATAATCACACAAATTTTAATACGGGTTTATTGACACTTTAATAATGAAAATATTAAATTTGGTTCGTGAGATATAGTGCTTAAGAGAAATGGCCTTCAAGATCATGGTTACTTTTATTTTTTTTATTTCTATTTAATTTTTTTTGTAATCACGAAAAACGTGTTTCTTGTTTTTTATAAAAAACTGTTCAGTGTTTATAAATTTTATAAACACGAAAATCAAGTTAACGATTTTTTTATATAAAAAAATCCTAGCATTTCGAACTTATTTTTATTAATTTAAAAAACAAGTTTTCTGAAAATTTGCCAGAATCACACATATTAATACGCCTCGATTGACATCTTAACGAGATAGAAATGAAATGTTATTGAAAAGATCTTGAAAGTGTCAAAACAACAACACCACCCCTGCCCCCTTCCGGACGGAAGTTTTTCAAAAATTGATCAGCTCTTCAGATTGCAAAGACGCTTTGATTGAAGCGTCTCAACAAAGGCAATACGACTCGCAAAAAAACTGTTCACGAAAGTACGTACATACACACACATATACACACATACATAGACCAGGTCGGATCTGTTTTCAGTTGGCCGCTAAGAGGAGTCACGCTGATTTTTGCAGGAAAAGTTGTGGGAAAACTCGTATAACAATAATTATGCTATGCTCCTCTCTACTGATTCGATTTTCGTGAAAATTTGTGTGCTGTTTTATTCTATTATAAAAAATTTTTAAGCGAACTATCAAGGCCCTAAATTTATTTAAACTGGTAAAAAACATTGAATAAAAAACTGCTTTTTTCCTAATTTTTTTTTAAATTTATTGCTATTTTGCGGCAAGAGTTCAATTTTTTAGAATTTCAAATCTATCCTTTCTTGTAGAAAATTTTATCAAGCAACTTTCATGTTCACACAGCTTTGCTCTGGAATGAACCGTTATAAAGTTAGGAGTGAGACGAACAGGAAAAACACGATTTTTTTTTTGATTTTTTAACATTTCGATTTTATTTTTTTTAATCTTCCCGAATTTTTCCACAGTTATTCCACAGCTTTTCCTGCAAAAATCAGCGTGCTTCCTCTCAGTGGTCAAATGTAGTCATTTTATACAGATCCGCCCTGGTCTAACATACTTCTATCTAAAAACAATTTAAATATAATCTACAGACTTCAAAACGTGAAGATATGTTAAAAATTTCAATTTCGATTTTCGAGGTGATTACAAAAACTCCCCATATACTGGGATGTTAATAATTGTCAATTGAATAGATAAATTCGGTTCTACACCATTCCACTTTCTATATTATGTGATAAAAGTTTCTGTAAATGTCATTGGGATTTTAAATTCATTAATCAACTGATTAACCTTTGGGGATTACCCTTATTAAGTATCCTAATAAGCTTGAATTTGAAATGAAGAATGTTGTTTTTAATTTGATTCAATATGCATAAGATAATAGTTTGTGCTTGACCCTTTTAAGTAGTGCATATTACAACTTTTCTCGTGTTTGACTATACCCATCATCATGACTAATCGTTTTCAACTATTTCCGGATGAAACTTGGTCATCTTTTTGGAATTGAATCTTAGTGTGTTGAATTATTTTTGGCATTCTTCTAATGTTTGCTATTTTGAAACTTCAGGTAGACAAGTTAAGAAAAATTTGTTGTATGTTTAATCACAGAAATCTTTTTCAAGTAAATAACGCTTATTCAATACAAAAATTATTTAGATACTTTCCAATAATGTACATTTTAACTTCAAATCATTCAACTTGGTGTTAAAGATCCAAAATTCATCTAAAGTCTGAACTTACAAAATTTTGCTGGGCTTCAAAGCACCACGAAAATTGAGTAATTTGTAGTATCTATTTTAATTGATTTTACGCAAATAAAAGCTCAACGAAAATTATATTTTAGTGGCAAAAGACATAATCTAAAACAGATTTTTCAAGTGTAATCCCTCGCGATTCAGGGAAGTTTTGTATATTTTTAACAAGTCAAGATAACCAAGACTATTTCGCAATGTATCTCATCTATTTGTCATTACAAAGTGCAACTCAATTCATTGTTTGACCTTCACCAGAAACAATTTTCTTTGAATAATAAGTAGCTACCTTTACGGTAGACATTTTTTCGAATCATTTGCAAACATCGAGGAAAAATATGATTGACTTGTTACATGAAAACCTGTGAACTATGGCTTGAATTGTGTGAAATGTTAATGTGCGCGGTATTTCGACTTTTTCGTCATTGATCATGATGAAGGTACATATTTAGATATGCTGAAATAACTTAATTTACCTGGTAGAAACTCATCTACCGGTTGAAATGTGCTCGAGGGCTGAATAACCAAATAGTTAAGGCAACTAAAGTCAATACAAACTTAAGGAGATACAGGAAGTGGTTTTGAGAACTCTTCAGATATATTCAATTGATGTTTCTATGCGAATAATATGAAAATTTTCATGGAAATGCATTGAACACCTCTAAGACTAATTTATAAACCAGTATCCTATTAATTTTCAAAACTGTGAAAATAGGAAACCACAATTGCCGTTCTCTTATTAGATAGTCATTATTTCAAAATGAAACCTGTCCATATCAAAAACGTCATCGGCCTCTTCAATAGTCAGTCAGTCGACAATCGAAAAAACCACACTAGTTGCACCATTTCATACTCATCAACGCTATTGCAAAAGTTGACTAAATTAAAGTACCAAAAGCAATTTCTCGTCCAGCAAAAATACCAAAAGTTAAAGGTGAACTATAAATCCGTCTTCATCTGATAACAAGTCCCAGTGGTATTCACGGTCTATGATTGATGGACCGGTTTTCCACATTAGCATCCTCACATTTTTGGCATGGAATCTAAGACCTGTGAAATAATGGATTCTAATTGAAACATTGTAAAATGCGCCTCTGCAGTCAATCCATGATACCCGGGTCATTCCAGCTAAAATATGTGAACGCAATCTCATGGTGGATTCCATCACTTTTTTTTGTCACTACGACAAGAAGATATTCCCACCTTCAAAACAAATAGGCCCATTATTAAATTTTCATATAAAAGATGTGGTCATCAGAAGCTTCACCATCAGTTCCACTTCAACCTTCCGCTTTCAAAGAGTTAGATCTTCTTCACAGCTAAACATCACAGCCATCATGTTCAAATTGGTGAGTTGCCCATCATTCATCATCGCCACTCTTGGAATACTCTTCGCGATGGACCGCGACTATCGAAGCAAATTTGTAATGCAAATTTGAACGCATTGTGTTTGATTTTCAAGGTCGTCATCGCTGTTGTACTTGGACTAGCCGCCGGTCGGCCCCAACAATATGCTGCCAACCCAGAGGGTGCAGCCCAAATCAAGAGCTTGTCCAGCGATATCTTGCCCGACGGCTCCTACTCGTACGCCTTCGAGACTTCCAATGGAATAGCTGCCCAGGAACAAGGAGCTGGTGGTGTCCGTGCCCAAGGAGGATTCTCATACACCTCACCCGAAGGCATCCCAATCCAAGTGGCTTATTCTGCTGACGAGAACGGATTCCATCCAGAAGGTGCTCATTTGCCAGTCCCACCACCAATCCCAGAGGAAATCCTCAAGGCCTTGCAATATAATGCTGCCCACCCTGAAGAAGATGATCCCCAATTCGAAATTGCATCCAGGCGTCTGTAGATCGTTCCTTTTTAGTTGTGTAGCCATAATGTAAATAAAAATCTTTAAAACTTTGTTAATTTTTTGTAAATGCTGACTTTCATTCAACTGGTAGACAAGATGGCATTGGCCACTGCCGCGTTCCGGGAAAACATCAGGTAGTTAATAGGTCAAGTGTCTATCATCTAAACCCCATTATTCCACTTGCGCGTGGCACAAACAATAAGTCTAAAAGGTTAGGTTAATTACGAGCTCTGCTTCATCGGCAGCAATCTGAAATATCTCGCCAACATTGCACAACACTCGTCTTCTTCTGGTTGTCCATGGAAGTCCGAGGAAGTGAGGGTTTTCAAGTTTTCCCGATCGCCACCGCCACGTAAAATCTTTAATAATAGCCAAAGCTAAATAATGAATTTTCATGTTTGCCTTTAAAAAGACTAGGTAATTTGTTGTGGGTAGAACAGAATGCCTCAACAAGCATGTCATTACAGCTAGTCGAACGAAGCCACCGTGAAGCTCACCTTTAGCCGCGGACCAGGTGAACTATCTTCAAAGCAGATAGTTTAGCTGGAATTGTTGCAGGAGAAGTGATCAATTCTTACATCGAAACATTCTTAGCCGAAAGCAATTTATTATCGGCAAGTTGAACATGTTTCTTGATCTTTTCACCTTAGATGCAGATAGTGTTTGAGTCAAGGAAGACTTGCGAGTGCAGACAATGCGCTTCATATCCCTTCATTCAGTCTCGCACGATTCATGATGCATCTGCTAAGATTAATTTTAACTTATTCAGATTATCTTTGCTGTTGAACTATTTTCCCCGATCGGAGAAGAATCTATTTCATTGCTTGTGGAACCTTATTTAACAGGCGGTCGAGTTATTTTGAATTGTTGAACAAATCTTTCTAGTATTTGTTTTAATCTATTTTCACGTCATTTTTCGTTATTCACTGCTGTGACCAGTAAAGTAAATATGATTTTAACTTAAAGCCCGTCAAGTTAGTTCAAATGATTTCATTACTAGAGCCAAATGAGGAAGCAATCAACATTTTACCTGATTGTGTTTTTATTTTACCATATTAATATGAAATTTCTACGAAAATTTAACTGTATAGCTATGAGATTGATTTTTATTTTGACATGTTACACCAATGACTTCATAATTTTGATTCAACAGCGCATTTGTTTTAAATACCTCGCATTTCGATTAATCACTGGAACTGTTGAAAATAATGTAAGATTTTGCTCCGAAGGCTTTTCTAGCATTATTTTTCACAAAACCTCTTGGTGCGCAGTTTTCGGAATTTATTGAAGATATTTTCCTTAGCCCCATTTAACATTCTTATTCACTCCGATTCCTCTATTCTGGTCTTGCTTCAATCTCCTGGAAAATATTGATGATTAATTCTTCCCCGGTTGGGATCATTTAATTGCAGAAAAACAACATATTTCCCATGACCTCCACTGAAGTTCAGTGTAGTCTTTTGAGTTTTATATATTATGTATATTTATATTTATGTTCAAGACCGTCCAGTATGAGTATCTATGGACCTTTTCAAAGATTTAAAGGAGCTGCGATAGAAGCCGTAGAGCAAGTCTAGTTTGATTCTTTATCGATGGGAGAGTTCGAACCCCTGGGCATACTTTTTTCGACGGTCGCTTCGCCATAGGATATGTGGAATGCACAAGTTGTTGATAGGTTAATAATCACTCTACTTATTTGTAAACAATATCATGATTTCGTGTTTCATAATAGAAAACTTCAATTTAGTGAATATCAAGAGCTTTCGTATTGACACTATCAATTTATTTATTTTTTCTCGAGAAAGAGGACGGTTCTTATTGATGCATTTTCTTAATATGCATGAAGAATCATTTGGAACTTTAGTTCAGTTCTCGCACCATGATGTGCAAATTGAAAGAGAAGCCGCTGCAGGTACTTACTTGTCTATACACAGGTTTTGTTTGATGGTTTGCTTTACCAGCAAGTCAATTGACTTGTTTGCCTAGCACTCTTGAAAGGCATTTTACTCTTTTGTGCACATTATTTGAAAGCACTTTTTGGAGCCCGTGATAAGCAGACAGAACCGATGAGCTCTTTACAAGCATGTGTTGTATGCACTTTGTGACAAGCCAGCAGTATCATCGCATAGAAATCCCGAGCAATTTGAAGACAACCGCCAGAGAAAATCGCTGTTGAAATTCGCAAATTGGAGGACGTGATCGTTTGACCAAGACAACTGGAGGCATTATCTTCAAGACGCAAAGGCAGATTCGCTCTGGTACGCCATTGAAGTTGATGATCGCACTTTATGTGCAGTTTAGTTTTAAATGGATGCATTTAAGTTTTTATCAAATTTATGTCCACTTCTCATTCTTGATTTCCTAAACTAACCTCCCTCAAATATTTCATTTGATGCTTCGTCTTGCTGATGACCTAAAAAACAATAAACCTCTACTAAATTCCCATACGAAAACCTAGAAATCATTGATGCAATTAACGTTATATTGGAACGAAGATAATCCATGATGGTTTTACCATCGCACTAAAATAAGTATAACTTCCATTTTCAATCTTTTTCATTTTTCAGAAAACAAATATTATTATTAATAAATCTATTAAAATAATTCTGAAAAAACAG
Source organism: Oxycera nigricornis (assembly GCA_963942545.1). Lineage (NCBI taxonomy): Eukaryota > Metazoa > Arthropoda > Insecta > Diptera > Stratiomyidae > Oxycera > Oxycera nigricornis. Next base: position 31,782,984 of record OZ012660.1, read on the forward strand.
TAAGACATTCGTTGAATGGGGAAATGTGAAATTTTTTACATTTGTAGATGTTCACATTATCGAGCGATTATTTTCTGATTGATAAAATCAGATAATTGTGGTTCTTGTAGATCCATTAGGATATTTTTTGGACTGCAGATGAATAAAAATTTATTATTTGAGTCGATAAACAAAGCTGGTAAAATTTTCGAATGAAGAATTTCTTGTTTTATTCCCAAATGGATTTTTTTAAAGTAAAATTCTGAAGAAATTACAGGTAAAAATATTGTGTATGCGAGAATACTTCGAATACTGCAATCATTTCCCCCGGAATGAACTGATAGAAAAAATTTCAAAATGACTTTTTCGATGAAGCTTAGTTTCTCAGATATAATTGGTTCAGTCTATGGTCAACTACGAATATTCATCAGAATGAATTCATGTCACTGCTCATCCAAAATTAAAACGATTTTAACAAATTTGGTATCAACAGCTTGCTTGCATGAAAAACTAATCAAAAATAACAAATTTGCTGTGATTTTACTCCAAAATTGTTGAAATATCTGCTGAATTTTTTGGTGTATCTTATTTTCTGTTAAGAAATGTACTATAAAAAACGTATTATGAGAAAAACATCAATGATGTCTTAATTATTTCAACTAATTTTGAAAAACTAATTATAACTTATATCAAAAAAAATAATTTTAGCTGTACACATTCTCGTTCCTATATTCTGCCAATAATGAAACTGCATAGCTCCGCTAGAAAAATTGTGATAGCTGAGTTATTTTCGATAAAAAAAAATTTCTTCAATAAATCTTGATTGAGCTTCGTTCATGAGTTACACAGATTTTAAGGTCAAATTTTTTTACTTTTCATCAATATTGGGCCCACACCTTCAAAACCAATGACTGAAACTGATGATTTTCATTTCAAATGAAAAGTTGCAAAATGTCCTTTTTATAATAGCATCAAAAACGAAACCTATTGTAATTTCTAAGATACGTTGAAAGGAATTTTGATTCTTGACAGGAAAAATTAACCTAAATAATGAAATAGTCTCAACTTTCTCTTTATTATTTACGAGTACTTTCAATATCCCTTTTTATTGCATTTTCGGAAAGTTGATGATGTTTTACTGAAAACATACTTACATTGTCTAAATGTGAATTCGCATTTTACAGGTTTTTGCTGGAAAGGATGTTCAACTAGTCAAAAGAAAAAAATATTCATCCTGAAGATCACTTAAAAATCTGTTGAAATCAATGGAAAAAAGATATGCTTTCAAATTTGCGCGATGTATGGTACACCAGAACTGCAATATACAATAAAAAAAAGTCAAATTTATTATTGCAGTATTTTTGTAAGAATTATAAGTATTATTTTTGAAAAAGAAACATTTTTGTGATGTGCCTGGAATATTTGCTAGCATATATCTCAGAAAGATGTGATCAATCGAATAATTCAAATAGCAGAGTTTTTCATTTTGGAAATTTAATAGGTCATCTTATCAACGAAGTATAAGTAGTATTTCCTTCATTTTTCAACTCCGTACAGTTGACAAATTCTAGTATCGTGTATTATTAGATCGGATACTTGTGTACGGTATATTTTTGTATCGTTTCAATCATCCTGAACCCAAGGCAACATCGAGTTTCACTTGGATGATGGAACGATTTTCCTTTTCTTTTTCCTATTCCTTTGGAGGATAGATAAAGTCAAATTAACTAAGGCTAGATAAATTTAAACTAGCAATTTATTCAAGGAAATAATATGTATTTTTTTTTCATGAACCACTTAAAACATACATGCATATGTATGTACATCGTTTCTTTTGTTTGAGAAGGCACAGACGAAGCTGACATCCAAAATATTTTCCAACTCCAAACCACTCTATTCATGTTAAATGCAATCAATTTTTCACATCGTTTTTTTTCTTCAAAATAGCATCCATCTATTTGAAAATTGTATTTCGTATTGGTCAAAGTTGCAATAAACAACCATTCGCTACATTCACCTTACAACATATTCCATCAAATATACATACATAAATATGCATGCGCATACGCATTCACATGTTTCGTTTAACATGCGGCAAATTCAATATGCGCATAGTTTAATCCAAATTAAATTGACCGCTGAAAAAATTTTGAAATCAAATCGTCAATCAAAAAAATATTTATAAGTTAGAGCGGCGCTGTGATCCAATTAGTTCGCCCACTAAATTCCAAGCTAGTGGAAAGTTGATTTACTATTTTTGTAAATGAGTTTTGAAAAAACTATCCGAGTTTGTGCAAAGCTGACAATTATGAAATAAATTTACAAACAAAAATCATGCACTATAAAGTGCGATCACTTTTCTTCTGATTGTGATTTTGATTTGTAACTGACATATTTGCGTAAAGTCTCAAAAAGACAGGAAAAGATGTTCTAAATCGTCATCAGGAGTAAAGGAATCTAACATGAAGATATGAAGCCTAATTAAAGGTTTCACTATCAATGGTAGTGAACAATATTGAAACTATTTGTAACTTCAAATCAAATAGAATATTTAGTGATTTGTTAGTTTACAAAGCAATCCCGTACAAATATACGGTTGAGTGTCATCTTGTGATTCAGCATCGTATAGTGTTCAACAGACAACAGATTAGAATGTATCTAAAAGGATTATCTACTCCATATTAGCGAACTTCATCTCAAAAATAAGTCTAGATATTTCAGACCACTGCCTAATGAAACATATGCCAGTGAAAAATTATAATGTCTCGTGAATAATTGTAGGTTCCATTTAATTTGAGGGCTTTAATTTAGTTTTCTAATATTTCATACCAGAGCGGCTTCAAACATTTGTTGAATTTTTTATAAAGTGGGAAAGGTATCAGTAAAATCAGCAAAAACACCTAAGTAAGCATGCTCCCAAAGTGTAGTGGTAAAAAGTATATAAGTTTCACACAGTATCACCAAGTAAAATAAACGAAATAACCGTGAAGGTTAAAAGTGTTTAACACTTACTAATTGTCTCTTAGAGGATCTTCGTGAAATAATGTGATATTTATAGATTGACTGTCATAAAAATATATTCATCGCGAGTATAAATTAAAATACAGTTTCAAAAAATCATTGCTTGTCAACTATAAATTTTGAACACCAAAAATTTAAATAAATAATTTTAGGATCACCAGTTTTTGATTGGGCGGTTATGAATTTAAATTGTCAATCATTCGTACACCAGACGAAGCCTTGTCTATTTTAGGCCATGTCAACATTTTGCACACATTAAATTAACTGCAGCCATGCAGATACTCATATTTCAATATCCGCACAACGATGTCAGGCACTATACTCCTTGAATATACCGAATTTTGTATTTTCCCGTTGCTATTAGCAAAAATCAATTTTGGTAAAAAGTAATTTAGCCTTAGCTTGCCTTCAATCTAAATTCATGTCTTTCGTGACAATGCAACAAAAGATGAGGCCCATCAAGTAACTAAATCAAAGAAAAGCTGATCAACATTTTGAAGGCTGCAACTTAATATGGAGAACCATAAATTGAAATTTATGGCTTCAAAACGAGACAAGATGCGTTTCGCGAGATCAAATATTCGTTAACATTATGCAATAAGAGTGAAATGCATGCATTATTTGTCGTGGGAAAAATGTTATACAAAGCATTGAATAATGTTAGCCTACATTTAATATTAAGGACATTATTGAAATATTATTGCCAAATTATTTGAGATGCTTTTAATTGTACATACCTATAGGTATATTAAATTTCAATTTTAGTTGATCGATGATAATAATAATTTATTAAATCAGTTTAAATTTGACAAATTGCAAAGAAGAAAGACCTTCAATTTCATATTAGGTATTTGGTTTAACATATCTCTTTTAAACTGCTGGTTTATGGTTGACTGATCATTGTTTTCCATTTCTGAAGAATTCAAACATGCTAGATGCATAATATTGCATGCATATTATCTTTAAGGGGGGAAATACATGTAACTGCTCCAAAAAACGATTTTTTTCTTACATTAAAATGTTACAAATACTCTAAGAATACGCCAAATGAAGTTTTGAAGCGATATTCGTATTATTTTTTGAGTTATAGTCCGCTATAGGTAGCGCGGCGTTCCCCAGTAAGTCGAGCACCCTGCTTTCTCTCCGTCGCTTTGGGCGGTTCTCTAATTTTGTATCCCTACCATATTCTTATAAATCTGAAATTCTACGGAAATAGGACATTGAACCGCTGATTAATGAGTAAGTTATAATAAAAACTAATAATCTATGGATTTTATTTACTGCAAACTTTAAACGCGTTTTTCTCAAAGTGATACTTTTTCAACTTCCGTACAAAATGTCTCAAAAAATATCGAACCGATCCGGCTCAAATTTTAACCACGTCTACAAAAGAGTCTTATGAAGTAGTTGAATCTACATGTTTTCATTATTTCAGAGAAATAATTTGTTTATTAATGTTTAAAATGCGCTTTTTTTGAAAAATAATTGATTTTTTTTGTTTAATCTAAAATTAATGGAAAAATTACATTTTTTTATAAATTTTGTTAGCCAACCTATGAACTTCACATCTTCTTTACATACTTTTCTTCTTCTGAATGTTGCAGTATCTCCAGAAATGGCGTTAAGTTGTACAAGACATTTTTGAGGTGTTTTTTTCATTCGTTCGGATCGCCGCCATTTTGTCTTGAAAAATTATTAAAAAAAAGTATTTTCAAGTACTTTGAGACATGAACTTTAAGGGTTTCATGTTTAAAGTTTTCTTAATAAACAACATATATTTTTTAAATTAATCTGAAATTAGCATTTAAAAAAAAATACATGTATTTCCCCCATTAATGTCTTGCTTCGAAAATTAAAGGCTATTTTTTCAAGATATTGATACTGTTAACATCCGAAATATGATAGCAGCAAATTTAAAGCTCTGTAGCCTATCTTTGATATTATTTGAAAAATTAACGAACTCGTAAAATTGCATTGTTTTTTGTAGCTTACAGTATTCGTTGGATAAATTTCATTTTAAAATTGATTTCATACAACATATCGAAATAGCATTTTTTAAATGAATACATTTTATTTAGCTTATTTTGATAAGCTTTATAACTCAAACAGTCGCTCCCACTTTTGAATAACATAACAATCTACTAGTGCTCCACATACTTTTTTCCCTACTTGAATTGGAAAAATCCAAGTTATCTTCATATATAAAAGGTCCACTTAGCAGCTCTGTTATCATTAGTAACACGATACCACAACACAACCCAGCAGACGTTCAAATTCAAAAAACAAATCGACCATGTTCAAGCTTGTAAGTATATTGAATCAAAACATGTATCTTTCACCACAAAAATTCAAATTAAATACATTGCCTACTTTGACTCTTCAGATTGCATTCACTGTTTTAATTGGAGTAGCTTCGGCTCAGTATACACGACCATATCACACCGCTGAAGGTGGTGCTGAAATCCGTAGCTGGGCGAACGACATCAACCCGGATGGCTCCTACCGATTTGCTTTTGATACCACCAACGGAATCTCAGTACAAGAACAAGGTGTAGGTGGTCATTCGGCTCAAGGTTCCTACTCGTATGTCTCACCCGAAGGAATTCCAATTCAAGTGTCCTTCACCGCCGATGAAAATGGATACCATCCTTCTTCTACCCATATTCGCCATTAAGTTTAGTAAACATGCGAAATTTGACGTATCAGGTTTCAATAAAGTATTTATTTTTTATTTGTAATGATTGAATTTGATTTGAAAACTTCACATTTTTAAAGAAAAGGACTATTCATGTTCGGGAGCAGAAACTTCAACTTCAGTTATTTGTTCCTTCTTTTAACATGAGGAAGTCTATTATCATGCTTTAAATGCTACGTGATATCCTACATAATATGTTTGTATATCTAACGCTTTCCATAATATGATTTAAAGGGACAATGGCCGTTAAGTCTTTTTAAGAATTGGTTGTCTTGCCACGTTGACTCGAAATAGTATGGATTGCCTGTTTGCTGGACTCACCAAACATTCAATTTAATTTTATTTCACTTTGTCGAACCAAAAAGATTCCAAAATTGGAGCCCACTAAGCTGTTTGGTTTTAAATTCTAACTTCGAAAGGATTTTATCTCCAATACTGATATTTTCTGTACATTGAATATTTATAAAAAACATTTTTTGGGAGAAGCATCCAAAACTTGTAACATCTATTTAAAGTTGTTTTGTTTGTATTTGTTACATAAAATTGGAATCTATGTAAGTATGCAAGTAGAACTGGTGAGTAGATTGAAAGTACTATTGTAAATGTTGAAAACAATATGGTAGTCCAAGAAGTTCCCAACTACTAGGCTATTAAACTTTTTGCAAGAGCTTGTGTAGCTGCAATTTTTGGCCAATGAATTTTGAGCAAAGTTTAGTAAATTTAGTTCTCAAAAATTATTGCAGTTGGATTAACTCCAGAGGCAAAATCGCTGTAGGTGTCTGAAGAATATGAATTTTTATATCAATCGTTTTCAGATATCACTCGATCCATTTGTCAGTTGACTATAACCAATCTGCTAAAGCTTGGGGTTGGTTGGATAAAGATAGTATGGGATGGGCGCCTTAAAGAATTAATGATTTTCCCACCATACAGATAGAAATTACTATGGGCCCTTTCACAACTGTATCATGCTAAGTTGCATTTTCTTGCTTCCAAATCTTACTCTATTGCGACTCGTAATTAACATTTAATAAAAAAGAAATAAAATTTCGCCTAAACGCAATCCTAGAAAATTTCACCGCAAAAATAATAAATGAACATATAGTGATTTTAGTATTTTCGTGAATGTCCTCTGTAACAAAAGGTGTTGATGAATTTCTAATCAAGGGTAACACTCTTTACAATTATTATTAGTAAATCAATTTGGATGACTTTACTCCAAAAAATCAGGGTCGTCTTTAATCCATGCTGTAGTAGATCTAAGCAAGATAAAATTGAATGAAACATTCCATAAAATTTTTAAACTGCAAGAGTCACTTAGTCTCAATCTCTGCGGTTCATTGATGTTTCTCGAATTAAATAGTTCAATAAATTATTTCTTGTATGAAAATGCTTTAAGCAACATGCCTTTCAGACTTTGTTTAAATTTATTGCTAGCCATATTTATCGATTAAGGATGTTCAAAGTGTAGGAGGCAAATTAAACCACAATTTGAAGTGTACGACTGTAATTCAGCATGAATATTTTTAAAATGGCCTTGAATTGAAAACCTGGATAGATTTGCATTTTTTTAGGCAATAAGCTGACAAAAACAATTGGAAATACACTATCGTTTTTATCGAAGTTGTCGTACGATGTAAGGAAGTCTTTTAATTTCACGAATAACATCATTTGTACAAACTTGTTTTTCAATTTATATTAATTTACCTATGACTAAAAGATATTTTAACTTGCACTAAGCTATTGAAATCCGTTATGTGTTTCAACATACAGTGTCCTGTTTGATAAGCAACTGATTGAGCAACTCTGGATGCGGTCATAGCATTATTAAGCCTCTGACTGATACAACAGACTATATTACAATAGTAACCTGCTTCCAGAAAGATTACGACGTGAAAAATCTTACTAGAGAATTGTGGCATGCTGGGGGTAACATCTTCTCAAACGTTCATAGCATATACACTGACAGCTCGGAAATGGATAAAAGAAAAGGATCATCGGGCCATAGTCTACGAATCCGTAAAAATAAACCATACAAACTTCCAAGTGAATGTGGAAATGATAGCAATACAAAAGACTGTCGAAATTATATTACTAAGTAAATGTAAATATAATCGTGTCAGTTTCTTCAGTGACATTCGAGCCATGTTAAAAGCGCTGTAGTCTTGCATCTCAAAGTTCAAGACTGTATATGACTGTCGTACGGTGCTATTTAAACTTCGCTCCATCTGTAAGATGCAACTCAATTGGGTCCCTGCAACGAAAAAGGGGACATTCTAGGCGTTCCAACCAAACCCAAATAACTCGCAAAACTCATAATGAGACTAGAAGCAGCTGTACGTTGTCATGACTTCAGCCATTACAAAGGTTTTCTGAGGTGATTGTAACACTAAAAAGGCTCAAGAATTATTGTTTTACCTAAAGTGTATACCATAGACAGTGGGCAAACTCGCAGTCAGGAAACAAAATTATAAAACGAAATTTAGATGAAATTTTAAAGTAGTATCACCATCGTTCATCTGGTCTATGTGAGGAAATGACTCCCACAATTAACCTAATCTATACTTTGTTCAAGTTTCATTTAATCAATACTCCATAGTTATGCCTGCTTGCACTTTAACAGATCCTTAAATTGGAAAACGAAAATAGCGTTGCGTTTATTGGCAAATATTCACTTGATTCATAATAATATCTTTAAACTTTTTCTTTGAGCGTTATGAAGGACTTATGTGAATGTTTATTTGAAGGGGAAGTTTTTTATTTTATTTTCAATTTTATCTATATATGATTATCAAAAACAATATCTAGGGACTAGACTCAAACACTAAATGGTAAAATAAATAATTGCGACCGTATTACAATGTATGATCTACTAAACTTTCGCTTTGACCCATTTGATGCTCTTCCTATAAAATATTTGCTAATAAAGTTATTGAAAATTTTATATAAATGTATAAATAGGACTGACTTTTTTATTTCATTTTATTTCCATTGAAATATTAGCTATTTAGCTATCTTTGAAAAAGCTATGCCGATTATTATTATCATCGAATGGTTGTCATAAGTGGACGATTTTTAAAATGCCGAAATATCACATATCGAGCAAAGTTTTTTTAAGTAAATATTTTCATCACAATCTTAAACGGACTCGAATCTCAATTGCAAATGCTCAGGTGGAACATATCTAAATTCATATAAAAGCCAACTCTTTTCTGTCCATCATCATCAGTTCCACACCAGCATTTCGCCTTGAAACACACCACTGTTGAATCAACGCCACGATGTTCAAGCTCGTAAGTTGATCAGTTTTTAGGCATTATTCCAAATTAATCGTTAAAATGTCGATGCAAATTTAATCCACCACTGTTCGTCTCGCAGGCCGTTTTTGCCATAGCTATTACGTTGGTCGTTGCACGGCCTCAGCAATATGCCACCAGCCCCGAGGCCACTGCTCAAATTAAGAGTTACGCCAGTGACATCTTGCCCGATGGATCATACCAGTACGCCTACGAAACCACCAACGGAATAGCTGCACAAGAACAAGGAACTGGTGGTGTCCGTGCTCAGGGTGGCTTCGCTTATGTTTCTCCCGAAGGCGCCCACATTCAACTTGCCTATACAGCCGACGAGAATGGCTTCCATCCTGACGCAGCTCATTTGCCCGTCCCACCACCAATCCCAGATGATATCCTCAAGTCCTTGCAATATAATGCTGCCCATCCTGAAGAGGACGACCCACAATTCGAGATTGCATCAAGGCGCCTTTAAATTGTTGCATTTGTTAGTAGTGTAAATAAAACTATTTATTAGTTAATTTTCTATAAAAAAAGAGTCTTTCTTATTCATTGTGGCCGTTCCTCTGAATTTTCTGAAAGCACGAAGGCATAAAAATTCCATACCATCTTTCTAAATCTTACAGCATATAGTCACATTATGCGTAGTGCTGATCATTTGACCGTTAACATTACTAGAAAAAGTATTTAAATTTGAATATTTCAACAAGATCTGGTTTTCAATCCTCTGATCGTCTTTTGCAAAACAGCACAATTTTACATAAAATCCCTGAATAGCGAAGTCAAAAAGCTTGACAAACATAAAGCTTGTCTAGTTTTAGGCGGGACACGTTTGTTTGCAAAAATTTCACTTTTGAGGATTCAATTATTTATTGCGATTTTAAACCTCAAATGCTGATTTATCGTAACTTTTTCAAGCAATATTTGTATTCATACAACTTTTCTAGTTACAAAAAAGATTAGTTTCTTCGTTACTATATCACTTCAATACGTTGGGTCATTACTGGGTATCATGTAAGAAGGAAGTCGATAAACATTTCTTACTAACATTTTTTAACCTTACAACAACTAGTCACATTATGCGTAAATGGAACTAAAGAACGCAGACCAAAGGAAAATCGACAGATTAGCTAATGAATCCGACTCACATGTGAAAACCGTTGGACAATGCATCAGCAGTAGGAGCTTGAGAGCATGATGACGAGTATTTTGGGCTCCACAGCAGGACCTATCCACCTGTCCTCCAGATTAGCTGAACGGTGAGCTAACAAAATATTTTTGTAAAAGGTAATATCTTCAGGAACTTTTTGTGGAACCTTGCAAAATAACTATAAATGGCAACAACCTCTCAAAGGAAACCCGGATTGGAAAGTGGGATCATCATACAGACTATGTATAAAAGGAATTGATAGGTACAAAATAGCATGCAATTCTCAAAAGTGAAAACCGTTCCGAAAGCCAAGAACTTAAGATACCTTTTATCTTGGATGAGATATTAATACCACAAATTGTGAACAATCAAAGGTTGCATGAGATTGGCATGAAAAACGCATTTTTTACTTAATGGATTAATTCAAAGTGTATGCCACCATATTGATGAAACCTATATACGTAAAGCAAAGGAGATTTAGAAGCTATAGCTGCAAACCAACTGAATGATATCGTCTACATGATCACAATAATGATACTGACTTTACAGTTTTGTTCAGCACCCTAAACTTTTATTGACTACGGGTGACCCTTTACTTTTCAAAAGTCGGTAATTCAGTTTTGAAGTTACACGGAAAATAGAAAAAGCGTTAATACTAATAGCCCATATGTCCGTAGGCCTGTACCCTCTTTCAAAACAAAACAAAAGTGATAGTCTAAAATTCAAGCGAAGCCCCACGACAGCAAATAAATTTAAAAATATAAAAATATAAATTATCATCGAAAACCTTCTTCTGTGGAGTGCTTCAGGAACCAACTAAAATGTGAGACCACGAAAGCAATTGTAGCAAATTTATGATCAGGTTTCATCCATATTGTGTAATCGAAAATTGAAATTTACTTCAAAAATGCTTCCGCCTGGATTTCGCGTTTGCACTTCTTTTATTAAAAGCTTTCATTTATTTTCACTTCGTATGTTTCCTTCAAATTCTGGGATTGATTTTTCAACTACTTCTTTCGAATTGATTCTTATGAAACTTTGCGCACTTATTAAGTCTTGATGACAGTACAAAACTACGATAGTGATTAAGTAATTAAATTTTTTAATATAGGTAATAATAGCAATAGTAATAATAAGGTTCGAGTATTGGATAGTTCAGCACTTCTTTTCGTACAACTAATATTTTGATATCGCCCAAAAGTATGCAACATAGATGTTTGGTTGAATTTGCATTAGCAAAAGTTACTAAAAACTAAAATTTTGTTATTAAATTTTTGCTTATAAATATTGCTCAGCAGCATGAATTTTGAAAACAACCGTACTGTATGCAATATTCAAAATTTCTTCAAAAATAATTTATTCAGAAATGCCAATAATGTGTTGTTACGGTGGCTAAAATATTAGAATAATATACTGAAAAAGACTAAGCACATTCTACCTTTAGATACATCTTCGATTGTGTAATGGAGTTTGTGAATTTAGAGAAAAATCTGCTATCTTTTTTTATAACGACATCCTAATTTATTTTTTTGATCATGTTCTTTTCAATAATGGGTGTATTTGATGCCTGCACTTCTATGCTATCTAAGATCAATTTTTGCTTGATGTGCTTCAAAATGCGCACGAACTGTCGTCGGGTATACAGAGTTCTTCCTTCACCGCAAGGACTCGTCAATAGGCTTTAATATATTTCAGAGTCATTGGACGTTAAGTGACTGTCTTCAGTGTTCTTGCTGCCAACACAAGAAGTGACGAAGAATGTTATTATAGTGAATGATACAATGCACCTATCAATTTTTTTGAGAGATCTAAAAAACTATTTTTTTCAGTTTGGGGAAGTTTCGAACAATTGAAAGAAAGGTAACCATGTTTTAAAAAGAAGAAAATATTTAATTTGCTGGAACTTTTCTCTTTGCCGTATTGAAACTCTCTAGTTCATGGGTCCTAAATCATTGCTGCAGCTAAGCAAGCCCTGTGTGTCATGAAGATCCTTCTATATTCATTTACATTTTGGAATGCTCCTGTTTCATAATTTATCTACTTAAGTTCTTTTTATTTTTTGGATAAAAAACTTACATGATATTTTCATCAGTAAATGTATCTTTCCTCCGTATTTTCGGATCTTTACCAAAAGAATATCTAGTAAAAGAGTTCAAAAGATTTTTGTTATTTGTCATTTTAAGATATTTTAAACATATAACCTTTGTTTTCCAGTACGAGCTCACGACTTCTTTCTACCTTGCCGTCCTTACGTACATAGCTTTATGACTTGTTACGCTACTGTTATTCCGTCAATCCATATAGCCTTGTTCTAAGATGTATTTTGACCATGGTTAACCCTTCACAGGGTATTTGAACTCAATAACGTCAACTATGGAGAGACACTGTTCGAAATGGAACATATCTTAGCGAAGAACTCTTTGAGGAAAACTTCACTTTAATTTGATTTGTGTATAAGCGGACCGTCGTATCTTTTGTTAGGAAACAATGTAAGACTAACTATAAGATCAAAAATCAACGCATGGTGGATCACTTAGACCATTCCATTTTGAAATTTTGATCCTGGCAGAATCAGATGTACTAATGTTCAACAAAGTAAAAGTGAATAAGACAATTGAGGGGTGTGCAGCAATAAGGAGGCAGCTACAATTTTTGCGGTTTCGAGATAAGAACATTATAACCCATTTAAAAATTATCTCCCCTTTGTGATGCAATAAAGAGGCACCCCTAGGCACCAATTCTTCCATTACTCGTTAGACCACAGCAGATTTGACGGAAGCAGAGCTGCAAGACGACTAAATTTTTGGATTAATTGAAGATTTTTTGTTTTGATTGCCACATTTATTCTTAATATGATAACGTATTTGAAAGCAAATTTTGTTTTTTAGTCGAAAAATTCCCTGAATATTGAATGTTAATTAGTACACGATACAATAAAGAGGCAGCTCCAAACATAAATCCTTCCCCCCATCACTTAGAAAAGAAGGAAGGGGTCCGCGACGACCTTTATTTATAAGTAGGTAAGGGAAAAAAGGAACTGCCTCATTATTGCTGCACATCCCTCAATTGCTATATTTAGTAGAGAACTCAATTTCAATTAAAATAAAGATAAATTATGAAATGTATTGAGAATCTTACTCTTCATTTATATCTGATTTCGTTTAAACCAATTGTAGCAATTATTTTGATTCCAAACATAAAAGATAAATGAATCAAAGCCTGTTTTTACGATTCTTAACAAATTTTGAAAATTCTTTTGATACCTTTGAGCTACAGCATACATTAAAAATAGGATCTTTTCCAGATTTATATCTGGATATTCTGTTAAAGTTTACGATTTTGTAATAAGATCTCATCACTATGTGAAAAGGATGCTGTCTACATGTGGAGTCTTAATAATAATCTCCCTCTTAATATCCTGAAATGCCACACAATGTCTTTCTCCTTAAAACTTAATCCACTCAGTCATATTTACACCTTACAGAAACTCCCGCTAACTTCTGTCTTCCAAATTAAAGATTTAGGAGTGACTTTTGACCCGAAACTAAAATTTGAGGCTCATATTGCGGCCATCACCACGCGTGCTTCTCGAGTCTCTGGGTTTGTACTAAGGCACTCGCACATGTTTACTGACATTTCTTCCTCCGTGCGCTTATACACTAGCCTCGTTAGACCCATCCTCGAATACTGTTCTCAGGTTTGGTCACCACATCATCAATTTTTGGACCTTTTGTTAGAATCCGTCCAACGTAAATTTACTCGTTTCCTTTTTTTAAATTTAATATTCCATACACACCCTATGTTGATCGACTTGCCAAGCTTCAACTACCTACATTGAATTCCCGTAGACTCCTCTTGGATGAATGTTTTCTGTTTCGACTTCACCACCGTCAATTAAACTCTATCCTTCCCGAATACTTAGAGTATCGTACTTCGTTACGTCCTACTAGCTACGACAATATTTTTGTCATACCATATGCTCGGACTGAACTTTATTTCAATTCGCCAATGTATCGTCTCCCTAGACTTCATAATGAACTGCAACTTGGTCCGTTTCCTACTTCATTAATTAGCTTTAAGCGTAGACTTAAGAGCGTGTTATACAATTAATTTTTTTTTTATTTTTTTTTTATTTTTGGCTTCATTTTATCTTGTAATTGGGCTATTAGTCTGTTAGATGAATTTAGAATAAATAAATAAATAAATGTGTTTACTCGACAAAATTTTTCTAGGCGCATCCTTTTGTGGACTTGTGTCTCCAAAATTTACTAGAAGAAAATCATAAGCTTGATAATAAGACCATGGAATGAAAATTGAAACGCTGTACTTACAGTTTTGCCGAAAAAAATAGAAAATACATTTTAAGTATGTTCTTCGCTTATATTTTCACTTTATGTCTTTTACATTTCTAACCATCTAAAAAACTTTATGATTCACGTTTAGTCAAATAAATTTGATTAACGGAGAAAGTAAATTTTTCGCTCGGATCCATGCTGGGTTCACGATAAAACATAGTGGTCTATCATCAAAAAAAACAGTTTAAATCCTGTTTGTGACTTTTTGGCGCGGGGTTTTCTTTTCAAGCTTTTTTCATCAAACATTTTTTTTTTTACAAATATTTGACATTACTTGGCTTATTCAATTTTTCCATTATGTGCGGTTTTTAGAGTGACTTTCATAAACAACTTAATACACTTATGCGTGACAATATTTAGCTTCCTGAGATTCGATTTGTAGAATTGAAGTAAAATACTGTGACCTGATCTGAGACAGGCTAAGAATGTTAGAGCAGGCGCAGGTACAACCATATACTTACTTGAGGGTAAACTAAAGATTGTAGTGCAATATATATACAAATATTAAAAAATATGTTCACCATTTCCGTGATAATATTCTCCGCAACAAGTGAGCGATCAGAAAATTGATTGGATTTGCAACAGGAGATTTTCAGCGTTTTATCTTTCAACTATTAAGATAGGATATTAGGAAGAAAAAATAAACACCCCAATTTGTAATAAAGTGTACTATGTTTATAATTGGAATAATTAAAATGAGGCCTAAAACTAGTGGAGGTATACAGTCACAGATCAGTGTCTTAATTACGTTTAGAAGTGTCTAGAAGCTTCCTCGTAATGTGGATCTTCTTCTTCAGGATGCGCAGCATTCCATTGCAAAGCCTTTAAGATCTCCTCTGGAATTGGTGGTGGGATTGGAAGATGATCGCCAGAAGGGTGGAAACCATGTTCATCAGCAGTATAGCTAAGTGAGATCGGAATACCCTCTGGTGAAATGTATGAGGAAGCGCCCGCCACATGGTGACCTGCTACACCTTGTTCTTGAGCAGCAATACCATTCGACGTTTCATAGGAATAGCGATAGGACCCATCATGATGGAGGTCGTTTTGAAAGCTCTTAATGTGTGCATGACCCTCCGAATTGCTAAAGTGCTCGTCGTGGATCGGTGATCCCAACACTGCTCCGATGAAAACAATCAAAACGAACTAAAAGTAAAATATTATCAGTATTTTCCTTTCAAAGAACTTTTAATAGGGTACTCATCCCTTCACAAAAATGATACTTAAGTCTAGAAATTTTCACGGTTTTGTATTGATCTTGAACGTTGGACCATTCCTGACATAACACTTCTTCGCAACACACCGAAATAAACCTCCTTGATTGAATCGATTATCCGAAAATCCAGTAAAATAACTTACAAGTCCAAACATGATGAATCCAGATACTGCTATATTCCGAGATGAAGTGCTAGTAAACTGATGGCCATTCTGCGCTCACTTCACCTTTTTATATGGAAATTTCTATAAATCCGTTTACTTCACAGGTGAGATAATTCCAAACAATTTCATCGAAAACTTTTGCATTTCAATCACATAAGCCATTCAGATTGCAATACTTCACCCAAAAATCATCAACGTATGCTCGTATTTCATAAAAACTACTTGCATTCTCACCTCCTCCTCGACCAAGCTCTGTTACATTTATGCTTTGTTTATGTTACACAGAAGCTTTACATTACGATTTATTACATCTTACAATTGAGCGGCTAATATGCATCTTATTATTGCGTTACGGCTTAGATTCGCAATGGATGATTTCAATAGTAGTACTAATAGGGCGCAGCAACACACATACGTAGTCGTACGTATCTGTATACATGGATTGTATTGAACGGCACTTGAAGCGTGAAAAATATTTTAACATTATTGCTTTAATGCCCCTTGGGTTGCATATAATTATTTCACCGGTTCGCTTTGGTTGGATACTTCAAACTCAACTTTTACTATCGATGATGAGACTCTGAATATTCGGAAAATCCTAGTCAAATTGGTGGGTAGCAAAAGAAGTGATTGAATGTGAATACCCTTAACAAGCCGTAACAGATATACAAATTAATTCCGGTTAATTGAAGTAGACAATATGTTTTGGATATCTAGAAATAATAGAATCCGATGACATTCCTTTTGAAAAATTGTTTTGTTTGCCTCACGTTTTTAAATGAGCTTATCATACCAAATTAAACCTCATTAAATTGTAGCAAAAAAAATTGGTCGGGTTTCAAAAGAAAGCCAAGGAGGCAGCTGTTTTTTTTGAAAAATTATTTTGAATGGAATTATATCTACATTTTATGAGCATCTTTGATATTCGTATTTAATATTATTTTTCATATTTTAGTTGATATTTTATCACCTCACTACATATGATTAACATGGACCGTAATAATTTGTAGTCTTCTTGGAGAGAAGTCTTCTTGGAGAGAAGTCTTCTTGGACTCAAGCAATCAAGCATATTAAATTGAAATCAAGCATGTATAAATGAAAAAAAAACTCTTTTACATACATAGACAATTTTATTTGGAATACCAAAAGCTTGATCGCGTTTTTCTTTCGAGTCCAATGTTTGATAAATTTGACTGAAAATCGTAATTATCATAGTTGAATCAAGGTAGCTAGCCTATGATTATTGAACACTGCAGGAGTTGAACTTCATCAAATTGTTGAATTGATGTTGCCTTTTTTGCTAATATTTTTCAAAATTGCTCTCGGCACTGTTACTAACTTGCAAAATACAGCACATTATTTTGTTTCTCTTCATTTTATTCAAAGAAATCTCAAACGTCTGAGTTATATTCATATTACGGCTGAATTAAAGGCATCATGCATTACTTATGTATTCACAAATTTTAACTATTGTGCTAGAATGTGGTTGAAACAAATGGCGTAAATGGTAGATAATAATTAAAAACTCATCAAGAAAAATGTACATAACCCAGGATTCTCAGCTGTATGTCTTGCTAAATATCAAAATAGTGCAACTGGATGAAGTTGGATTCTCTGACCATCACGTTTTTTTGCCATCAATTTCCTCATTGTTGTTTTTGAAACAAATATTTATCAATGGAAAGCCGTATTATTATCAGGTCTCGCTTCAAATTTAACAAAAAATAATTCAATACGCATCTTTTTCGGTACACGAAAAATTTGTTTATCTGAAGAAAATTTTCGAGAACAAATTGTATCTGTTGTATTTAAATCATGTGTGCTTGCGTGGAAGAATACATCTAAATAAAGAGCTTCTAATATGGCAAAATATCGTATATACTATGCTTACAATAATCAAAACTGTAAAAATATTTTTAGTTACATACACTGCGTAATGTTTTTATGAAATGTTTTAAATTACACTTGTTTTCGTGTCAAAAACCACTCTACTCCATCAACTAATAATCCTGGCAATAGACAGATATCGTCCTTTGATTTTGTAATTTCAGTACATGGCTGAAATACTTTATGAAAAAAAAAGTATTTAATTTGGATGGATAGTCATAAAATTTACATAGCATTCAATATACAAACTACAAAATTAAATTACATAAATTCAAAGGAAACAGGAAATGTTTAGAAAATTTCCCAATTAAATTAATCTCTATCCCAAATGAAGAAATCTTGTTTCCAAATTAAATAATCTGTTTTCATATGAAATGTGATTTTCCAAATCATAAAAAGCTTCTCCCAAAATGAAAATGCCTGCTTACTAAATCGGATGATTAATATCCGGAAATCAAGTCGGTTGAGAATACGATGTTAAAAAAGTTCCACTTGTGTTATGCTGCAGAAAAAATATCAAACTACAGAATTAAAATAAATACATTATCAACTTACGATTCTCATTAACACGAAACAAAAATATTACAACCACAGATATACAAAATTGTATATCTTTTAAATCGTATACTTTATAATTTCGATCAAATGTTCATTTGACCTGACAAACCTAGAATTCTTCTGTGTTTAAGGGGACTTTTAGGTTACGATTTTCAAAACACGATTTTTTCGATGATTATTTTTCCTGGAAAAAAGATATCGTTCTGAAATTTCACACAAATATTTCAGAACATTTAATGTATACAGTAATAGTATTTCAAAATTTTTGAAACAGTTATTTAGATTTTACGATTTTTTAAAAAAATGCCCAAAATTGATGGCCGCCGTGATTTCTCGAGTCTGGAACATCTGAGAGAGAGAAATTAAAACAAAACATAATCCTTGTTCAAATGGCTATCGCGTGAACTAGGATCATTTTTATCCGCCGAAAAATAACAAAATGGCGGCCATTTGAAAAAAAATTGGGTTTTGAGGTTAGAAAATCAGCTGGAAATCGGAAAATTTATTTTCGATCAACATAATCCTAGTTCATGCGATAGCCAGACATGTCACTAACAACATATTAAAAATTCAATATTATCGGCCCAACAGGTTTTTTAAAATCATGTCCGCCAACTCAAAATAACGCGATTCCGAGAAATTAACGTTTAAAGTTTTTTCAAGTAATTTTTCAAAGTGAATGCTACGTACCTCTATTCTGCCATACCTGTGCCATACATTAGTCCTTCTTCTTCCTTGTACTTCTCCTGAAGCTTCAACTTTTCGTCTCTCTTAGCTGTTCTAGCCTCTTTGAAGGCCTCAGTGCTGCGACGATTCGATTGTTTTACGCGAGTGCGATCGATTTCCGCAGCGTGTCTAATGGCTGAAATTCCTATTGCAATGCCCATCAATTGCATTATTTTTAATACACTTGCAAATCCTTCATTTAAAATGCAAGAAGCAGTGTGAGCAACAATTTCCATAATGATCATGCCAGCAAAAGTGTGCTTAGGGATAAAATCCAAACACAACTATTTAAACTTTCGTTATTATTTTGGGTGTTATTTCCCAGACATCTTTGCTACAAATCGTCTGATGTGAAGGCTTCGTAGATGGGTTTTAGGATTTCCTGTGCTTCTTGATTAAGAAGTGGAGCATGTTTATAATTTATTATTTCACCAGCCACCTGAGTTTTACTATAATTGCACCAAGAGCCAGTGCCAGCTAGACAATAAGTGCGCTGTGAATTTTCATCGGTAGCAATTTTATGGTAAAACGCTGCCCAAATTCCTTTTCGCATCTTTTCCTTGGAATCGGAATTGCGTCTTATTGCCAAACCATAATAAGTCGACAAATTTTTCATTAATTTAATAGTTAATTTCTATGATTTTTCAGTATATGCTTTTTTCGGTTCACTTTCCTATTTAGTTTCAGAGGAACTTTCAGCCGTTTTTTGCTTTTTTTGTTGCATTATACGCTTTTTTCTTTCCTTGGCCCTTCTAAATAATATTTTCTTAACGTGCCAAACCAAAAAAAAAAAAAAAACAAGCCGCGAGGTGCGACCCTTGAGGTCCACACGGTCAACTTCCCAGTAATATCTACATAAACATCAACAACATTACAACAATGAGCAAATGTTATAATAGCAGTAACAGGAATGAGTTAATATGAATCATATCGTCTACAGGAGAGTCCATTGATTATGTAAGGTTTTTGGTCGATGAGGACAGATTGAATATTCACGCGGATCAATCGGTGGGGGCCTTTTTGGTGTTGAAAATTTTTGTTGGTTTTCAAAGTTTAAGCAATTTTTTTTAATTAAAAGACTATAAAAACTATTAAAAATCTGCTCAAATTATGCAAATATCTTAAAACTTTGATTGAATCTACAACAATTTTTTTAGAATAAAAGATATAAAGTAATAGCACTCGTGTGAACCCTCTTTACATGATAACTTTGAATGATTTTTTTATTTGTAATTTAGTTTTTTCATAATCATGGAATAAAATTTTGCCGGTTTCTCTCCAAAAACTGATAAGAATGTATACATTTTATAAACTGGATCACTGTGCTGTGCAAATCAAGTTAAAAAATATTTTCTATGAAAAAATCCATGTTTTTCGCATTTTCTTTATTAAATTAAAAAAACGACTAAAACGAATTTTGATAATGTTAAAAACTTCACAAAATAATAATACACGTCAACTGACACCTTAATGATGCAAATATTATATCTGGTTCGTAATATATAGTGAATGATAAAAATGACCTTGAAAATCATGATGACTTTTAATGATTTTTTATTTTTAATTTATTTTTTTACGTAGTCATGAGAAAAAGTTTTGATGACGTTTTTGCGAGCACTGTTTGGAGTACATAAATTTTATAAACATTGATTACTAAGACTTGACAATAAGGTTAAAAATTTATTGTTTTTGAAAAAAAAACCTAATTTTTTCCACTTTTTTTTAAAAAATTTGAAAACCGCTCCAAGAATTTTTTTGAAAATTTAATAGAATTACACAAACGTTAATACGCGTCGATTGACACCTTGTTTAAAAAAATCGTACGTTTGGTTCGCGAGATATAGCGCATGACAGAAACAACCTTCAAAAGGGCAAAACAGCAAACCCCCCCGACCGAAGTTTCCCAAAAACTAATCAGCTCTTAAAATTGCAAAGACGCTTCGATTGACACCTCAATCAAGTCGATCGGACTTTGTTTACGTGAGTTATGCTCGTAGAAAAAAGTGTCCACGAACGTACGTACGTACGTACGTACACACACACACACACATACATACTTCTTTCTAAAAACACTTTATATATACTCTATAGACCTCAAAACGTAAAGAAATGTTGAAAATTTTAATTTCGATTTTCGAGGCGATTACAAGAACTTCCCATATACTGGGAAGTTAACAAGTATAACCCGAAGCAAATGTTTCAAAACAAGTGGGGAGCCGAGAACGATGAAATACGCTGGAGAGTTGAAAATGCGCTTTCGCCGCGTTTCGCCTTACACCATTAAAAACTAGTTTCAATTTTTTATATCGCTCTAAAACCTTTTACATCGTATTTTTGATTGTATTTAGAACGAAAATCAATGAAAAAAAATATTTAAATTTTTTGAAAACTTGTAGCCTAAAAGCCCCCTTAAACTTTTTTCACCTAACTCTCCTTCCATATTTCTATACCTAACGTTATATATATATACCTAACGTTATATACACACACATATATATATATGATTATATATATATATATATATATATACATATATATATATATATTATATATATATATATATATATATATATATATATATATATATATATATATATATATATATATAGAGAGAGAGAGAGAGAGAGAGAGAGAGAGAGAGAGAGAGAGAGAGAGAGAGAGAAATAAAAATCTGTGTTGGTTAACATTTCCAAAGAGTATCTATAGATTGGTAGCCGTATCGGATGTAAGGGCTCAACTCAACGTGAGCAACAACTTCAAAATACAAAAGTTGGTACGTAACGCTAACGTTTCGAATTCGAAATAAAGCGTTCAAAAATTTTTCATAAAAAAATGTTGAATACCCAACAAAACAGGGCACGATAACATTTTTGTCCTTGGTGGTAACTACTTCAAATGGCAATTGGGTAAGACAGCAAATGTGGTTGGTTTTTAGGGAAAGTAGTGAGATTATTTAATAATTCATTCCAAAAAAATATAATAATTAATTTACTTCATTTTCAAACCCAAACAGAAATATTTCCCATAAAATGTATCAGATTAAATTTGTCTTTCACTCACCCAAAAAAAAATTGAAATTGCAAATGCAATTTCTTCTCAACAATCTCAAATTATCGAGCAGTGCTTCTTTTTCAAGTTATTGCAACTCTACTCAAGGTCCAACACGGCTTAAAGTAAAGCTCACCCCTACTTTTCGATATCCTTTTGCAACTACATAAGATTATGTGTATTTAGCCATCTTTACAAGCACTTTTGCTATACACACCATGGGGGATCCCCCCTGGAATGATATTCACTTGTCGTATGTTGATTTCTGAAGAGTATACCAAGCCTCACCCATCGGCAAGTGGGAGTTTTGCATTGTTCAACAATATTCCGGAAAAATTTTCCATTATAAAAAGCTGAGCTGAGTGCATCATCATCAGTTTCTTATTTGTATCTCAACTCTGAAAGTGTGCACTACAATTTGAAGTCATAATGGGAAAACTGGTAAGTGAAATATCTGATTGAACGAATATCTAATTGAAATAGCTACTCTTGTGAGGAACTACTACGTGAAGAAAAAATAAAATGAGAGATTTTTAATGCAGTTGACTGGATAATTTTCCAATCAATCAGATATACGAAAAGATATTATGTAATTTTTATAAACATGGTATTTTGGATGTCTAAATTCAACGAAATATTATGAATTTTTTATTTTCAGATTATCCTCCTTGCTTGCATTGGTACGGTTATATCTGGCCATTTTGATGTCGAACACTACAGCAGTCCTGAGGCTCATGCACACATTAAGAGCTTTCAAAACGACCTTCATCATGATGGATCCTATCGCTATTCCTATGAAACGTCGAATGGTATTGCTGCTCAAGAACAAGGTGTAGGAGGTCACCATGTGGCGGGCGCTTCCTCATACATTTCACCAGAGGGTATTCCGATCTCCCTTAGCTATACTGCTGATGAACATGGTTTCCACCCTTCTGGCGCCCATCTTCCAGTTCCACCACCAATTCCAGAGGAGATCTTAAAATCCCTACAATGGAATGCTGCGCATCCCGAAGAAGATAATTCTCATTATTAATCTAACAAGCTTGGGTTTAATAAATTGTATTATCATCCGCTGTTAATAAAATTTTTCACCTCTGCTGTTCGAATTGTGATAATAAAACGTTAATATTTCGAAAATCTGATATCTTTGTTTTAAAATGTTGTAAGCCATTTCGCGATCTATTTTTCTTTTTGTTGTGTTTTAATCTGAAAAGATTTAATTATACTAAAAAAAGATAATTTCGGTAAATATAAGTATCTTCATAAGCTGATCAAAATCTGATGAAATATATCAATAAAACATAAAATTTTAATGAATTATATTTTTAATAATCGGAGTGTGCCAGTCAATATAATTCTATAAAATCTGTTATCTATTATCATTTACACGAAATATTACCCACGGCATACCCTTTCATTTTGCATAATTACTAAATAATTTTCGAGATAAGACACTTACTGCTTTGAAAATGTTAAAACGTAATAAGCAACCTTAGAAAAATTTTGAAAATTTGCAACATTTCAGGATTGGTATCTACTTTTCATTGAATTACTCTGAGTTATTCTTGAATCGGACCAAAACACATCTGATTAAAAAAAATTCATATTGCCATTTTGAATTAATCAGCGCAATCTCTTTTTTCCTGGATATCAATAATAAGTGGAGGAAGTGAGGAAGAAGTGATACAAAAACAAATAAACCGACGAATTTTTCCAATCATCCATCTGCAAAAAAAGTGACAGAAATTTCAGTGCTGTAACTAACTACGATGATTAAAAAATTCGTATTGGCGGGAGGTTTCAAACAGATACTAAGAATCATTTTCGCTATAATTGTGTTTTTACCTCAGATGTAATCTCTAAGCTCAATTGACGATAAATATCAATATAATTTAGTTTATGGCAACAATCGCCATACCAAGTGACGATGTGTTGACCAAGAAAGATCGGTAACTGAGCAAATTATCGACAACTACCCCTACTGCACTTTTGTTCAATTAATAACGGAATTTCCAATGAAATTATAGCTGAAAATACATATCAAAATTGTATACATATTTTCTGGCATTCATATCTTGTGCAGTTGCTACAAAAGAAATCATTAGGAAGAAGTAAGAACAATTCTTTTCTATAATTATTGCAATCATTTTATAAATAAAACAGTTAAGTAACGAAAAACGCATTGGAAAATCCAGCGAAGATTTGATTTGCAAAATAAAAAGCTATCTAAGACAAACCACTTGAGAGTCATTTACAATTCCTCACTTAATATTGATTTAAGGCGTTACACCACAGTAGAAATTTCAAAAAATCGATTTTATTTTTATTGGATTAAAAATCCTTTGAACCCTCTAGAATAAGATACAAACAATAAAATCTTTATAAAATGAAACACTTGGTTTTTTGGACTCACAAATTTTCTTATTAGCACGGCGCGTTTCGATCCTTAGATCATCTTCAGGTTACATACAATGTATAATATTTCTTGGTTTTGTTCTTTAGTAATTAATGGTTGAAGGAGTGGTGATTGGAAGGGAAGGGTAATATCATTTGGCAGGTTTTCCTTTTTCTTTGTGACCCGCCTAAACTCAAGGCATTATAGGTAGTCTAGCCTTTTCCCTTTGTTTATTTTATGTAGGATACTAATATTGTATCTAAAATATGTAGGGCTATCCAAGAATTTGGATTTACCTCTCAAGTTGCTTTGATGTGCTCATTGTATCTAATTTTAAAGCTCCTACATGTTTGTCCTATATAAGCTGCATCGCATCTATCACAGGATGCACGATACACTCCTGAATGAGAAAAGGATGGTCGTCATTCATACAAGCTAAATAGTCCAGTAAAATGCTTGCAAAAATGAGGTCGGCCTTGAGTTTTTGATAGGCAACAAGATTATTTGTCGATTTTTAAGGAAAAAGGGCGAGGGTGAGTTGAAATTTTAGGTACCGGCGGACAAGAGAGATATATAGAAGGTCTCGTCATACAAATTTACCCATAAAAATATAATTGGTTAGCAAAGATTTGACACCGAATCGAATCGTCAAATCTCTAATTTATTAGAAACACCTGAAGCCTACTTAGAAAAACCCAATTCAACAATGTATCCTTCGATATAATTCTTTCCCTTTAGGTTTAGTCCAGTCAATTGGAAGTTTGACCGTGCATTTTGGGTAGGAAGAAATGTTTTTAATGCAATGCGCGGGCAATGGTATAGATAGCTTAAGTTCAAGTTTCTGGGGTCGCAGCTTCTGTCCTTTAGGCTCCATCTTCAAAACAAAAGAAGTTGGGGCACCCAAATATCTCCAAAACCATGGCTCCCACAAGAAAGTTATGTATGGCAAACTTGCGTAGAATAAGATGATTAGCAAGTCGTTCATACATCACTTTTACGTTGGGTCAAGAATAAAAAAGTAACAAGCCTACACCTACACAAAAAAGGGGGGAACATCTTTCGAGCGCCACAACT
The DNA here is from genome assembly GCA_963942545.1 of Oxycera nigricornis. Classification (NCBI taxonomy): domain Eukaryota; kingdom Metazoa; phylum Arthropoda; class Insecta; order Diptera; family Stratiomyidae; genus Oxycera; species Oxycera nigricornis. The sequence goes on from OZ012660.1 coordinate 31,808,545, forward strand.
TATTTAATTTCACGTTTAACGCGAAACACATTCATATACTATTCCAAGATAATTTTGTCACAAATCGTTTGCGGTATTAATTGTTGCAATCACTGCACATGAACAGGAGTTATTCCATCCCAAATGGGAGAAAGTCGCGTGAAAAACCCGTTTTTAGGCGAAATAATCAGCTTCCGATGGCAAACCCCCCATTGCAAAACTCACGGAGCATTTTAGTGAGTAGAAAATGTTTAATTGCAATGAGTAGTATGTCTTTATGTGAGCTTAAGTTTAAGTTTCTGGGGTCGCAGCTCCAATCCCCTTGGTGCCATTTTGAACACAAAAAAAAGTAGGACGGCCCCATATCTTGGAAAGCACGGCTCTAACAAAAAAGTTTAATATGACAAACTTGTGTAAAATTCAATTTTCAGTAAGTTGTGGATACATCATTTTTGCGTGCTGTCAATATTAAAAGAGTTACACGCCAAAAACGACGTTGAAAATGGGGGATCATTTTTTGCGTGCCACAACTTCTTTGTTTCCCCTATTACCGCGAAATTCGTTCGAAAATAACTTTTAGACAGTTTTATCACCAAACGTTTGCGGTATTGCTTGTTCCGATCACTGTACCATGTCGCGAGTTATTGTGTCTCGAAGGGGGACAAGTCTTAGGAAAAAAGCATTTTAACACCTATTTATCTGATCCAAAAATGCTTTTTCGAATTAATTTAAAAAATTACTATTAATAATTTTCAATTGAAAATTATTTAAGAAATATATCCAGTTCAAAAAGATGGTAATGTTCAATCATGGAGAAAGTTAAATTACGTAGGCCCCATCAATAGTAAATTGTCCAAATATTTAAAATACAACACTGAATTATCCTTTATTCATTCGACTAGAATTAATTTAAAATAATTACTATTTAACAACAAAAGCAAAAATGAAATGCACAGTTACCGTTATAATCTTCACCTTTATCACTACTTAGAGTAGATATCATTAAGTTGGGATAAATTAAATTCGCATATCTTGAAGGAATTCTCTACACTCGCTAAGCTGCTCTTTCACGTCAGACACACTTTTGAACAGTAACATTTAATAATGTTGCCCAACAAATAACATTGCAGACACCCAGCTACGTTCACCAGTAATGTCAGTAAATTCGATCGTTCATTTGAATGTTTATAATACAGTTTCATGAAGTGTGAAACATAATTATCCACGGAAACATTCAAATTGCATGCTAATTGCTTTAATCGGTTCAAAGCGATGCGATCAGTAATGACCAACGGAGATTGCAAGAGACGCTCTGTATTGAATTAGTTTATTGAAAGGAAAATATGCATTTGACCTATAAAACCAACAGCATAAACACGTTCATGATCTATAAACTTCTATTTAATACATTTCTATTTTATTTATAAAGTGTTGTGTAACTATCGGGTTCCGCAACACGAGGATGAAGTATCTCTCAGGAAAGAGTTGAAAAGCAATGGTTCATGGGAAATGTGATTAATGGTATTTAACAATATTGAAACACCGATTAGAGTGGATGATATAAAAATTCGCTTTTCATCACGAATAATCCAAAAATACTTATAGAAACGTTCATAAGTATGTTAAACGTATCCAAGATCATATTTACGAGTAGTTTGAGATACATATAGTATGCAGTATGAAAAGGAACAAGATAAAACGTCTCAGCACCGAATCTTTTTGGAACATTCGTGAAAATATTCACACTCTTTCGTGTAAACCAGACAAGTATCAAGAAAGATGATTACATAGTCAGCTATAACGTAGACCATTAAAATAACCATCAATTAACTAGTGACTTAAAAAAAACTTCGAGCTAATTTGAAGCATATCAAGACAGATTAGTACGCCTAATTTATATTAAAGTTTCATAACGATATCTCAACCGTTTATAAAAATTACCTGACGGGTGCTAAAACATCTTAAATCGCATTGAATTTAAGATGCATTGGCTTTAGTGAATGAGAAGTTGTGTTGAGCGATACACGTGTTTATTGAAATTTTATTCAATGATGAGTTGCCTCCAATTTTATTGAAAATGGAAATACCTTTTCATGTTATTCTTTTGTTTTGATTAAATCATATTAACGAAATCAATTAGGGCTGAAATTTAATTTTTCTTCTCGTTGGTGGTAATAATTGAAAAATGTTGATACGGAAAATGCTGTAAGGCAGCTTCTTAGCGGAACAGTAATTATAACTACCCCAGGTAAGACTTGGCTACACTCTGGCACTTTTGCCTCATTTTACTACATATCGTATAGACCGCGATTTTCACCTATCCAATAAAAATGATGATGGTGATGATGGTGGTGGAGTCTTAATAGCTGTGAAGAATTGTCTTTCCGGCGCTCTCTGTGATGATTTCTTCCCTACCCCTCCAATAGAATGTGTTTTGGTCAAAGTATTCGCTGACCCTTCCACTCCATTGTAACTCTCCACTTGAGCTTTGTGAATCTTTCTTTGTGTCTATTACCTCGTTTTGCCTCTCTCTTAATCCGTCGTCTCATGTTATCATCTGCGGTGATTTCAATCTTCCCTCTATTGATTAGCATATTTTTCCTTATATTGAAATCATCTCTTCTAATCGATCATCGAGCCTTCTCTCCAATTTTCTCTCATTGTCGGGTTTTTATCAATTCAATCATGCCTTTAATTTGAACGGTCGACTTCTTGACCTTGTAAGATTGAATATTGTTCCTGATAACTTAACTCTAACCACTGCTCCTCTTCCCTATGTACCTTCGGATCCCCATCATCCACCTTTACTGTTTGAACTCTCCTTTTAGTTCCCTGAAGCTCAGAATAGGCGCAGACAACTTAAATTTAACTTTTAGAAATCGAATTACATTGCTTTGTTGGAAGAACTCAAATCGGTTGACTGGGCATCTTTTTTTGACAGTTTTGGCTGTGAAGATTCGCTCAATAAATTCTTTTATCTTCTCTATGATCTCATCTGGCCTGTTTGGTCCATTACTCTCCTGGCTTAAGTCCTACATCAGTTCTCGTTCTTGCCGCATTTGCCTATGTGGAGCACATTCTTCTCTCTTCCATCTAACCTCCGGCGTTCCTCAGGGGTCTATTCTTGACCCTCTTGTTTTCTTCCTCTGACCTTCCCTCTGTCGTAGCGTCACAGTGTCTTCTCTATGCTGATGAATTAAAAATTTACCGCGTTATTCGCTCAGAAAAGGATTGTATTGCTCTCCAAAGGGATCTTGACGCGATCGTTTCTTGGAGTGAAAATTATTTTCTCACGGTACACATACGGCAAAATGACCACTTTAGGGGGTCGAAAATAGATTTTTTTACTTTAATATAAGGGTTAAAATTTCTCATATTCTTCGAGTCATGTTGTTAGTCCATGGTGCTGGTCATAAATATTCTTGGTAATGTGGGCCTCGTGCGCCTTTGCGCACGAGGCTCCGACAGAAAAGCGTTATGCAGTGTACGGCTAGTTGCATACGAAACCCGAAAGCATTATAACGTGTTATTTTCGTTCACCTCGTGCAAAAATCTCAATATTTGATATGGACGTAAAAGTCACAGGTATGTTTATTAATAACATTCTGAAGATTATCTAAGGATCGAAACGCGTCGTGCTAATAATAAAGTTTGTGAGTCAAAAAAACCAAGTGTTTCATTTAAAATAAGATTTTATTCTATTATGGCTCATCAAGAGAACACGCAACTTTCTATAACTGATATTAAGTTCATTTAAGTTTGGGATATCTGTACTGCATTCATACCCCAGATGTTACGAGTATTTGTTACACATCTCATATAAACTAGAATTACGGCAATGGCAAGCGTGGGGCACAGAAGCCAAAAGAAATATAAAAAAGAGAAAAGAAGTAATAACCACTAAGTTTTACCAGCAAATGGGATTAGTGGTAGACCAACCGAAGCAGGGTGGGGGCAACTCAAATGATGGGAATACGGCAAGGAAGTTTTTTCCTGAGCCTGCAAAATCTGGGGCTATCAAAGGCTTACATCCTGTAATTATAGATAGATTTGCCCACATTCTGAGTGTTTTATCATGTGGGTTTAGCGTGAACTACGTTAATTTTAAAAAATACTGCATCGTAACAGCAAAAATATGTTTAGAACGTTACAACTGGTACAAAATGAGTGCATCTGTGCACAAACTACTAATACACGGCGCAGACATAATAAAGGAGCTACCTTTGCCTGTGGGGTTGTTTTCAGAAGATGTGCTGGAAACTAGTCAAAAAGAATATAAAGGCTTACGACTTTTCCATGCTAGAAAAACCTCCAGAATCCACAATAATACTGACATTGTGCACTGGATGCTAATAGCTTCTGATCCAATTATTGCATCAAAGAGGAGAAGCCATAATAAAAAAAGAAACCCGTTTCCTAAGGAGGTGCTGGAAATTTTAAACGTGCCACTTGTAGAAACAATCGAAGACACGGACGATAATGACGAAGAAAGAAATGATGATCATGACGACAGTGATAGCAATTAACTATCTATCTGTTTCCAACTTAATTCACGTATTGTTAATAATTATGTGTAATTTAAGTAAAATATACTAAATTTTCTTTTTAATACTATTTTTTTTTAGCTTTGAACACCTTTTAGGTAGGTAGGTCCTTACAAACCTTCTCAAGCCTCAACACAAAGTAACCTTTATAGGTCTGAAACATTTCTAAGCACAAATGCACATATTATTTCACATCTTTGATTTTTGACCTCTTATAGTGGTCATTTTGCCGTATGTGCGGCATGAGAAAAAAGTGATTTTGAGAAAAATTAGTTTTTGTTTGTTGAACAAGTATAATAGAATGATATCTACGGCTCCGTTAGGCAAGGTTATAAGGTCAACATTCTCTTTTAAAATTCAATTCTATATACTTGTTTTCATGTATCACTTGAACATATGCTTGTATATACAAAGCTAAATACTACACAGAGGGGCGGAGCCTTATAGAGCCGCGTGTATTTACGAGTATACAGGAAGCGCGCGCATTAAATCGAGCATAACTATAATAATAACTATAATAATAATTTCTAAAATTTTAACACGTTATTTTTGACAATATTTACTATAGAAATAAGAAAAAAACCGATATTTTGAAGTTTTATAAAGCTCCCTTAAGCAAAAATTACTTCGATTATGTAACATTTGAGTTTCAAAGCCATTTGAATAAAAGTCTTAAGAACTTTTTATGACCCTAGTTAAGAAATTGTTGGTTTTCTTGGAAATTTTCATTTATAGCGCAGTATTTTATTTTTTACACTGCAATAAAATTATTATATGCAGCGAATAATCGAATAATCGGAAAAAAATCGCGGTAATCATCTAATCCCTAAAAGAGAGAGTTTCATTTGGCAAAACATTCCATGCTTAAAAAATTAAAACATATTTGAAAAAAACTTTTCAAGTAGAACATCTTTCGGTGTATTCAAAAAATTGCGGGAATTGTTGAGAATTCTGCTAAATTTATAACCATGAACAAATATCGCCAAGCTAAAATTGAAAATATATGTAACTATTACTTTAATTTATATCTTGTTTTAAAAAATTTAACGATATGTTGCACTCGAGATGGAAGGATGAATTAACAGCTACAATTCTAGGCAAAACAGAGATAAGAATATTTTTCACTCCAAAGAAAATTTTATTCCGGACGAAGCATTTTCAAAAAATTCACGCGAAAATTTTAAATCAAAAATAGATACATTAAATTTAGTTAAAAGTTAAAAAATTCACATTGTTTGATCGTCTATAGACTAACTTTTTGTAAAGAAATCATATAACTTTAGTTCAAACTGTATACCTGTTAGAGAAGGGTAGTTGAAAGTATCACATTTTAATATTGATAGGAACAAAAGACTTAAATATCTTGAAAGATACAGAGAAACTATAATCCGTTTTTCATTGAACCTATTAAGTGCTTGCAAAGCGTTCTAATTAAACTCCCACTCTTCTTGACCAATTCTTATCGAATCGCATGTCTGATGTTCAAAGAAGTCTTTCTGTCTGTCTGCCTCCAAAAAGTAACCACGGATTGCTTAAATAATGAATAAATAGTAAATCCTTTTCCTTGAAAACATTTGGTAAGTTAACTTTTTACTGCCAAATGTTATAAAAATTGAAGATTTTACATACAAGTAGGTAGAAAAAGCAACAATATTGAAAAATGGATCAGATTTAAAAATTCTCACTTTATTAACTATATTTGCTTATATTAAATGCCATGCAACACGGAATACCTGCACATCAGCCTTTACTCTTTCTTCGATAACTTTATGCAACCTATCTTTACAACTTTCGGGTACGGAATTCAAATTGGGGGTCATTCTCTTCCGGGTGCGCTGCATTGTATTCCAACGATTTCAAAATCTCTTCTGGAATTGGTGGTGCGACTGGTAAATGTGCACCCTGTGGCTGGAATCCATTCTCATTGGCAGCATAGGATATTTGAATTGGGATGCCCTCCGGCGAGGTGTACAAAAATCCACCTTGGGCTTGTACTCCACCCACTCCTTGTTCTTGGGCCGCGATCCCATTAGACGTTTCGTAAGCGTAACGATAGGATCCATCTGGAGCAACATCGCTTGCGTAGCTTTTAATTTCAGCTGCACCTTCAGGGCTGATGTACCGCTCGGAATGGCGCGGAGGTAGTTGAGCAAATGCCAAGCCGAGAATAACAAGAAAGGTTACCTGAAATGATTGCAGTTATGTTTAAGTCGAAAAGCGAAAACATTTAAGATGCGCGGCCAAATAGCCGAGATGCAATGAACAATTACTTACAATCTTGAACATTATGAATTTGATTGGTGTTGTGTTCCTTGGTGAGATTTTGTACTGCAACTGATGGTGAAGATGCAGCAAGACTGGCCTTTTATATTGGATTCGTGGAAATATCTATCGGCAATGAAGAGCCGCAACATGCAGGTTATTTCAGATTTTCCTAGTATTTTCTATTCATAAATATGACTGGGATGCAACAGTGTACTGACATTTAAAAGTTGTTAAGTTGCCCTGATTAATGGGCAGATTTCTGTTGAAATGGAAATTTATGAACTGCAAGTGCCAATTTTATCTTATCTACATAGCAGACTAACAAATCACTGCAACTCTTAAAGAAATTATCGATTAACTACCCATCCAACATTCTTGTCTTCCTACGGCATTTGGTATGGGTTAAACTGGTTTTGATCCGTTCTAATGACTATCGATTGGATGAACTTTTCAAAATGTGGAAAGATATAAATTAAAGGAAATTATTGCAATTTCAGTTAAATTAGCCTAGTTGGTAGAATTGCGCTCACGAATTTATTATAAATAATGTATTTTGCCAACAGTACCAAATTTAAGATAGGGAAAGGTACTAGAAAAATATAGTATAGCAACTTATCTAAAACTCGGTTACGAGAGTTGTTTTAGGACGAATTTATTTTTAAACAAGCCGCGAAGTACGACCCTTGAGGTCCACACGGTCAACTTCCCAGTAATATCTAGACATTAAAAATATTAAACACAATAACAATTTTGAAAATAATACTTCTTTAGGTAATATGAATGAGAGGTATTTATAGCAGTAACAGGAATGAGTTAATATTAATCATATCATCTACGGGAGCATCCATTGATTACGTAAGGCTTTTGGTGGATGGGAGTAGATTGATTTAATGCAGATCAATCGGTGGGGACCTTTTCTACGCTATTTGTTATTTTCACATCGATGCTTGAAGCACAAAAGAGCGATAGCAAAAATGAATGCGGTTTTTGTTATAACTCTCATTGAAGATATTTTGTCGCGTGATGATCATTTTGAATAGTTGCGTTCAAAATTGCGATGACTTCAGCATAATCACTGAATTTAAATTTTTTCACGATTTTACACGATTGAGATTAATAATTACTATTAATTTTCTATTGGTCTTGGACATTTTTGAATATGCAGTCAAAAATAAGTACAATTGCATGTAAAAGGTAAAATATATTACGAATGGTGATGGAGGAAGTAATTGAAATCTTACGATTACTAAAGATTATATCTACTAAAAACTACATTTTTTTTATTTGATGAGAACTTTTAAAGCATATGATCTTGCAAAGTATTGACTAAAAAACATTTTACCATTTAAAGCGCTGATTACCACAAATGGAAATTTGTTTGAAATTTTGATGGTTTTCAAAATTTAAGCAGTTTTTTTTAATTAAAAGACTGTAGTTACTATTAAAAATCTGCTCAAGTTATGCAAATATTTGAAAACTTTGATTGAATTTACAACAATTTATTTAGAATAAAAGATATAAAGTAATATCATTCGCATGAACCCTCTTTACATGGTAACTTTGTTTGTTTTTTTATTTTTAATTTAGTTTTTTCATTATCATGGAAAACAGTTTTGTCGGTTTCTCTTCAAAAACTAATAAGAATGTATAAATTTTATAAACATTTATTACTGTGTTGTGCAAATCAGGTTAAAATATATTTTTTTATGAAAACAACCCCAATCTTTCGCATTTTCTTCCATTAAATTGAAAAAAAAACGGCTCAAACGAACTTTTATAATGTTAAAAAAATCACAAAGATGTTAATACACGTCGATTGACACCTTAATGATGCAAATATTATAGCTGGTTTCTGAGATATAGTGAATAACAGAACTGACTTTGAAGGTCATGATGACTGTTAATGATTTTTTATTTTTTATTTAATGGTTTTTGTAATCACGACAGAAAAATTTGAAGATTTTTTGCAAACACTGCTTGGAGTATAGAAATTTTATAAAAATTGATTACTGTGTTCCAAAAATCAGGTTAAAATTTATTGTTTATGAAAAAAACCTAATTTTTCCTTTTTTTTTACTTAAATTAAAAAACGGCTCCAACGATTTTTTTCAAAATTCGATAGATTCACACAAATGTTAATACGCGTCGATTAAAACCTTGAAATCGTATGTTTGGTTCGCGAGATATAACGCATGACAGAAATGACCTTCAAAGGGGCAAAACAACAAACCCCCCCTCCCCGACCAAAGTGTTCCAAAAACTAATCAGCTCTTAAGATTGCAAAGACGCTTCGATTGACACCTCAAAACAGTCGATACGACTTTGTTTACGTGAGTTACGCTCGTAGAAAAAGTGTCCACGAACGTACACACACACACATACATCTTCCTTTCTAAAAACACTTTATATATACTCTATAGACCTTAAAACGTAAAGAAATGTTGAAAATTTCAATTTCGATTTTCGAGGTGATTACAAGAACTTCCCATATACTAGGAAGTTAATAATGAAAGCGTCTTCGAGATTTGGTAATGTGATATTCAGGTTTCTACGTTTGAGATACATCGGCTCATAAAAAAAGGTGAAAATCGCTCCACTTCAAACCGAGGAAATGCTTTTTTTAACTTTTTTTTAAAATCCTTGCAAATGCCCGTCATCTTTGACCAGTTATATTTCAGGAACTAATGAAAATAATTCAATATTTTTATTTAAAAGAAGCGTACTTTAAAGTTCTTTCTCACGTTTTTTTTAAATTCAATTTAAATTAATGGTTAAAGAGATATTCAATTTTATTATTAGCAAAAAAAATGTTTATAATTTCAAAAAAGTCTTGGAGCTGCCCTAATAATTTGATTTTAGTTTTGTAAAATGCATCCAACACGTGAAGTGCTCTTCTATATGTTAAACAAAATTCAATCTTCTATGGGCTTTAGTTTCTGACTTGCAAGATTTCAAAAAAAAAAATGAATTTTTTTCAATAAATTTTGATTGCCAAGCTGTTATGTGAAATCTACTTATTCGATTTTGATGAAAATTTGTGTGCTGTTTAATTCTATTATAATTTTTTAGGCGAACTATGAAGGTCCAAAGCTTGTTTGAAATGGTAGAAAAATTAAATACGAAACTGTTTTTTCCCATTTATGTTTTCAAATATTGCTATTTTGTGGCAAGAGTTAAATGCTTTAGAATTTAAAAATAATCCTATCTTGTAGAAAATTTTATTACGCAACTTTCATTTTCGCACGATTTGGCTCTGGAATGAACCGTTTTGAAGTTAGGAGTGAGAAACGCAAGAAAAACACGATTTTTTTAAAAATTTAAACATTTCGATTTTCTTTTTGTTCTCGACTTTTTTTAGAAAGAGCATAGATCAATTATTGTTATACGTGTTATTCCACAGCTTTTCCTGCAAAAATCAGCGTGCCCCCTCTCAACGGCCAAATGTAGTCGTTTTTCTACAGATCCGCCCTTGTCTATAGGTATAGGTACCTACAATATATTCATCATATAATCGTAGCCACACTTAGTCATACACTCGTAAAGAATACATACCTTTCAATGGTTTAAAGAAAAAACCGATGCAAAATATATACTGTGATTGGCACATTGGATATCTTTTAAAAGTTAAAAACAAATTCAAATAGCTTATAAAAAGTTCTTTAATATTTGTAACAGTTGCAATGTGCTCATTTATTACAGTTAAATTGATATAAGTTGAAATTTTCTATAGTTACTCTGATTTCTATGATTCAAGAAATTAAATCCCTATAAAAACTTTAGGTTGCACATATCCAGATTAAAGTGGACTTTTGTTACTCAATTGATAAAAATTATATAAGAATTTAACGTCCTTGTCCCTTTCACATAAAATAATACAACCGCATTAGATACTTGTTTGGAAAATACCCCAAATACATAGAAGTTATTTAATTCACTTTGGGATTTAGGTATTTTCGGGTACAAACATGCATCTTTTCTATATTTCATGTATGAAAATAGTTTTGGCTGTTTAAAAGCTGTATAACTACAAACGTTCAAACCTGTAATCATCTTTTTTAAGTACATGAATAAGCTTCAATTTGGTGACCTTTCTATTGATGCATGCAAGTTTTTTTTGCTTGTCCAGTAGCCATCTATTAAATTCACCTAACGTATGTTTTGGCTCAAGATGGCCAAACTGAAAATTGGCGCCTTAAGATGTTTGGTTAGGCTTGAGAATGCATTTACGGGTTTCGATCACATATGAATCGCGTGAGAAAAAACTCAACCCAACAGCTTGGGTGATCGTTTCAAGCAACTGTCGAAAAGTCTGAAGATTTCCGAAAGATTCCTCATTCATGCACGGAAATGCATGAGAGCATCCGTCTTTCAAAATGCACCGTACAAAATATCCAATCATTGCCAACTATTATACATCCGAATTGAACATATCCTTCTTCAATGTGTAGTGGATATTCTGCTGGCATATATTAGTTTCGTTGGTTTGTTTTTGCCGAGAAGTCCTTGAATTGGCACAATTAAAGTGGACACCGAGTAATGTTTTGACGGGTTTTGCGGTAGCGTAACCTTCACATACAAATAATTAATCACATATCGGATCGTTCGGTATGCGCTATAACCGTTTTTAGTGTAAAGCACAAGATCTGGTAAACTGGGTTTCAGTTCTTCAGTGATAATGTTTGACTATTGATTTTATGGTTCATTTACCTTTGGAATATACCTGCATATGTGTTGCAATGATCAACAAAGAGAAGGTCAGTGTAGTGATGAGACATCTTCATCTGAGCTTGGGGGTTTGGGCACGAAAGCACACAAAGTTGTTGCGTTTCAAGTTTGTTCAGTTCTTCTTTGTTGATGATTTTTTTAGTGTTAGACCGAATTTTAGGTTTACATACGTTCAACATTATTTATAGCATATTTTATTTTCGGCTGATTGATATAAATCAATCAAAATGTATATATTAATTATTTAAAATTAAACCTATCAGAGAAGATTGGTTAATAAAACTAATATGTAAGTGTGTCTCATACAGTTTTCGAAAGTTTTTAGAGAAAATAGCACTAGATCTTAAAAGACAACTGTATAAATTGCTTTCCAGTTACCAAATTCCAGCGAAGATAAACTGAATCTCTGTTAACAACATTCTAATCTTAAGTGGAATGTCGACAGCTGAAATCGCATACGAAATAAAATGTTATGTGTATTAGATATTTTTCTGTGATTGGGTCATAAAAAATATAAATAATAAACAGTGTAATTACATCATGATGTATTTTCGGAAATTCTACAATATCGTCCTAAAATGATCAATTCCACAAACCAAATTATGAATTGAGTTCTACAAATTGTATGAAATTCGTCGTGAAAACGATTTGAACTAATTGCGATGAAAATTTTCATGGTCGTATTTTAAAATAATCGTTTAAAAAATTCTATGAAAATGTGTAATAAATAAATTTACAGTGTTTTCTGAAAACAAATTTGACTGGATTCTTCATAAATGTTCAAAATTTATTTGTGGTGAAAATTTAGCTGCATTTTTTTATTTTGATGCTCTAGAAATTGGTCACACTTGAAAATTTTATGAAAATATTCAAATAAAAATAATTATAAATTTTTTTCTTAGGAAATATTACATGAACAGTTATATTACAATAACATGGATTGTCAACTTTGTGGAAAGTTCTGAAATTTTTCAATAAAATTATAATCAAAATCATAATGCTCTAACTTAAAATTTCATGAACACATTTATGAACAAATTAAAACATTCAGCATAAAATAATAAAACAAAAGCAAATATATGTCTGATTATTTTATGATGCAACTTTCCGGCAAAGATTTCATACAAAAATGTTCTAGACAAGAATAAAAATAAATAGACTTTTTTCGTGACAAAATTTTGAAATTTTATTTTAATTCTTCTGTTGTATAAAACTCAGTATGTATTACACAATGAGCGAAAATATTAATGCATAATTTAGAAAAAATCACTGAACTTCCGGAAATTTTTTCCAAACTTTTCATTTAAATTTCTTTAAGCATTATTTGAAGTAGTATCGAAAAAAATATTAGAATACAGAAGAAAATTCGAAAAAACAATTTTAATAACATTGATTTTTGTAAGTAGAGTCTTAGAGCTTTGTTCTCAGAAAAAATTTCACCAAAAGATATTTAGGCCCGAAATTAATTACTTTGTTCATTTCCTTAATCGCAGCCATTAAATTTCTATTTGTAATGGCCTATTTTCCCAGAAAACCGAACAAAAATAACGTCACTCGAGGCCACTAGTTTTTTTTATAAATCTCGATGTGAGCATCATTGAGAAGTTACAAATTAGCCTTTAAGGGCATAATTTTTAATCTCCTGGCAAGTTATTGTAATCGATCTGAAAATTCAAATTCAAATTTCCAACATATTTTTAAGTTATCAATTTCGCCAGTATTTTTGCATGCGCCCGTTTGTCTTTCAAATGTCGATATGAAAATAGCCACTTACGTGAAATGGACTTTGGAAACAACCCGTCCGCCCATCTACGAAGTAGATATTCAGTCAGACCTCCTTCAACCAAATGCCTTATGTAATTAATGGACGCTCTCCAAGATTAAATATTTAATATGTATTGACTCATTTGACTTACTATAACGAATTCTTATTATCATTATTATTTAGATTATTGTTATTTACAATATTGTTACTATTTTTTGTTTACTAATTTTAATATTTATGTCGATATTGTTGGGTTGGGTTCCACCTCGCATCTTTTGTAATTTACTTTTAAGATCAGAAAAAACCATTTAACAGATTAGTTTCCGATAAGATACATTCGCTTAAAATATCCAAATAGGGAATGGATCTTAAATAGGAATACATAAAAAATCCTCTCTTAATTAGGTTCGTTATTTGGATTGGTGAAAATACCACTTCATTTTTACTTTTAGATTGCTACTATTTGTTACGAAAAGTCGCATTATTGGGATTATCCTAAAATCCTTTATTGTTTATGAGTGACTCTTTAAAAGACACTCAAAGTATTTTATGATTATAAATGTGATGTTCGACTTTCTAAATCTATCTAAATGAGATTTGTTAAAGATTGGCAGTATAATATGTTCACACAACCAAAACATTCAGGGTAGTTTCCGAAAATCAACACAAATGTAGTTACGATTTATTTTGAGAATTATATTCCTTTATTTTCGAACGAAAAAATATTCCTTTTATATGGACAGTTACTTTTAATTATTTAGCCGATGAATATGAGTAAAATAAATGTATGTGTTTATTTATTTATGACATCTTAGCAACGATCAATTCCACTCTATCAAAGTTCGAATTTGCTCGTATCTTCTCATTCATGCTTTCGCAAACGTTGCATTTAAACACTTTATTCACAGAAAGGAATAAGTTTCACGCTTAAATAGGGCTGACTGGACTCTGAATATGTTTTTTTCAAGATTGCATTTAATTTCTTGTGTACATACATGTTTTTGGTTTGTTTCTAGAATATCTTTTCCGATTTAAAGATTCTCTCCTTAGTATATAAATTATTTTTAATACTAAAATTCTTGTACCGCATCAATACGCGCTTTTCTTTTTCGAGCAGCATTATTTTTGAAATGCATAACTCTCTGATGAGTTTTTTCTCAGTATTTGGGGACCAGAAAATAACCTATCATTCGTGGTAGAGATGTCTTTAAATGCTCGATAGCGGTCCAAATAACCATTTTTCTTCTTAATGATAACAACGTTCCGGATTTGTCTAACACCCCGCTCGATTTTATCTAAGAAAGCACTAACCTTAGGAGTTCTCACAGTTCAAAGTAGAAAACTGTTGCTCATGTTTCTTTGATTTTTAACAATTAAAATAGTGCGAAACTATTGTACGATTTTATACTGAATATAATTAGTGCCATGCGTTCCCGCGATGCTTTCACCGAAAAATCAACCGGCCCTGAAGAATAACTTGCTCAAGGTGCTGTCGCTGGGTATATTATTTTAATTTTTATTACATACATTAAAAAATTCTATATAATTTTCAATGTTTTGTGCCAGCAGGCCAAATTAAAATCAATATTTACACTTAAATGGTGCTAAATTTTTAAGATTATATTTAATTGGCACTCGCATAGCAGATTTCTGTTTAGTTAAAAAAACACCAATTGTAAAAATTCACAGATGTAAAAGTATTTCGACAGTCTGTACGTCTAGCCTAAGTGTTGATTTAACACAAAATTGTATCTTTAGAATAATAAAATGTTTATCTATCCTATAAAAGCTTTATTGGATCGATTCGCAGACAATTTTTTTTACTGTTTTGATTTGATTTACATAAAACATTGATGCTACGAATAAACGACAAGCAAAACGTGTACTTACACAAACACTCACGAAATTTATCACGTTTGAATCGATTGTGTTCTGCTAGAAGAACTCATATTTTAAACTTCTAAAGGAAAACTTCTATCTAAAAGCGTATGTCATCACTTAATCCCCCCCCCCCGATGATTTGTACGCTTGATTTGATTTAAAATAAATCAATTTGAAAAATTATACAGTCTGAAATAATCTCATTAGACTCATAATTTCAATTGAAGTTTTCAAAATCTTTCACGAAAAAAAATTTCAATTGATTATTTATCTTAATCCACCGCCTTTGTTTGAGTCAAGAATTTCGTATGTAGCTGGATTCAAGACCAACTGGCCGCGACTAGATTTCTTTTAAGCGGACTCGAGCAAGAAAATACATTGCTAGTCAAAGTTCACAAAATTTGCATCAAAGTATCTTTTGAATTGAGCTTACACTAATTTTGCTTATCATTTTAATGCAATACAAAATTTACAGCTCAATTTCAATTTTGTTTGGTTCATTGGATTTAATTAAAACATTCAATCATTCTTCAATAAACACGATCAAAGCTAGCTAAATCATATCATTATACTAAATATCTCTCTTAGAAAAAAATTTCGTTACCAAGACAACTGTATTATATGCTATGACAATACTTTTTGAATTAATTAATTCACAAAGAAAATGAAAAGGATAGTAATAAATCCCAGCAAATATTGGAGATCTTACAAAATATATCGTTTGCACAATAGAAATGTTTAAGAAACACCAATGATTTCCGAAAGATAAATGCAACTAAAATATTTTGCAAAACGCTTTTGCTTTCGTTGTCCAAACAAATTCAATTTATGTATAAAAGACGACTCCACCTACTCGATCATCACTAGTCCACCACGAGCTCTTCACCTTGAAAGAAACCTACAGCCAAAAGACATTATGTTCAAGTTTGTAAGTTGATCCCGGCATCGTTTCTATTGTGTTGAAACTGTCGTAATGCCATGTTTAATTCAAATGATAATTTTGTGTTTCAGGTGTGTTGCATTGTTGCCATCACTTTAGTTGCTGCACAGGAGCATGCACATGAACGATATGGGGAAGGTGCGGCGGAAATCAAGAGCTACGCCAATGAAGCCACTCCAGATGGTGCGTACCAATATGGCTATGAGACCTCAAATGGTATAACCGCACAAGAACAAGGAGTAGCTGGATCTCGTGCCCAGGGAGCATTCGCTTACACATCTCCCGAAGGCATCCCAATCCAACTAACATACTCGGCTGATGAGAATGGTTTCCATCCAAATGCTGACCATTTGCCCATCCCACCACCAATTCCTGAAGAGATCTTGAAGTCGTTGCAATGGAACGCCGCACATCCTGAAGAAGATGATCCCCAATACGAAATCAACTCTCGCAAATTGTAGAGCGTAACACTCATTGATTGGTTATAATATTAGTCGAAAATATTTGTTATTAGTTGTTGAATAAAGTAAGGTTTTTCAAAAAAATTATAGACTTGCCACCATTTCATACCAATTTAAGTAGCGAGTTTATTTTTCAGCTGCATTAAATAACTCATAGTTCGGTGTTCGTTAAACTTTCAGAAAATAACCTTTATTTTTGCTTGAGAGGCCCAAAGTTGCACCAAGAACATAAACGTTCTGAACAAACTACGAAGTTTCCATTTTTGTCTAACTCGCTTTACCCGACTTTAGCCGTTGATTTATATCATAGACATTGCCATGTTATTGGTGTTTTTAGCACTATTCTCATGACACTATTTACTTTCAGCAAATAGACAATATGTTTCACCTAAACCATTTTATTTTTGGTGTTGGTGGAAGTAACGCCAGAAAATATTTATTTAAATAAAATTGTGGAATATTGATTCCCAATCCAGTCTTTTTTCAATAGATTCAGACTCTATATTTAAGTTCTCAAATTCATTTGCGAAAAAATACGTTTCGTCTTCAATGAAAAACTCGTGAAATTTGATCCCTCTTGAGTACCAGTTTCCATCTATTTTTAACTTCCCAGTATATGGGAAGTTCTTGTTATCGTCTCGAAAATCGAAATTGAAATTTTCAACATTTCCTTACGTTTTGAGGTCTATAGAGTATATATAAAGTGTTTTTAGAAAGGGAGATGTGTGTGTGTGTGTGTACGTACGTACGTACGTACGTTCGTGGACACTTTTTTCTACGAGCATAACTCACGTAAACAACGTCGTATCGACTTCGTTGAGGTGTCTTTGCAATATTAATAGCTGATTAGTTTTTGGGATACTTCGGTCGGGGGGGTTTGTTGTTTTGCCCCTTTAAAGGTCATTTCTGTCATGCGTTATATCTCGCGAACCAAACATACAATTTGCATGATTAAGATGTCAATCGACGCGTATTAACATTTTTGTAAACCTGTTAAATTTTGAAAAAAATCGTCGGAGCCGTTTTTTAATTTAAGAAAAAAAAGTGCAAAAAATTTGGTTTTTTTAATAAACAATCAATTTTTAACCTGATTTACGGAAGACAGTATTCAATTTTTATAAAATTTATATACTTCAAACAATGCTTGAAAAAACGTTTTCAAATCTTTTTCTCATGATAACAAGAAACATTGAATAAAAAATAAAAAATCATTAACAGTCATCATGATCTTGAAGGTCATTTCTTCCATTCACTATATCTCACGAACCAGATATAATATTTGTATCATTAAGAGATCAATCGACGTGTATTAACATCTTTTTGATTATTTTAACATTATAAAAATCCTATTCAGCGTTTTTTTTTATTTAATAGAAGAAAATGCGAAAACTTTTCCATAAAAAATATTTTTTTTAACCTGATTTGCTCAACACAGTAATAAATGTTTATAAAATTTATATATCCCTATCAGCTTTTGAAGAGAAACCAACAAAACTGTTTTCCTGATTCTGATAAAAAAACTCAATTAAAAATAAAAAATCATTCAAAGTAACCATATGAAAAGGGTTCTTCTGAATGATATTACCTTATATATTTTATTCTAAAGACTTTGTTGTAAAGTCAATCAAAGTTTTAAAATGTTTGGATAATTTGAGCGGATTTTTAATGGTTTTTTAGTAGTAGTCTTTTAATTAAAATAAGCGGCTTAAATTTTGAAAACCATCCAAATTTAAATTAAATTTGCATTTGTAGTAGTCAATCATCATCACCCATTCACCAAAAGCCTTGCGTAATCAATGGATGCTCCCATAGATGATATGATTAATATTAACTCATTCCGGTTACTGCTATGAATACCTCTCATTATTATTATTTAAAGTAGTACTATTTTCAAAATTATTATTGTCTTTAATATTTTTAATGTTTATCTAGATATTACTGGGAAGTTGACCGTGTGGACCTCAAGGGTCGCAATTCGCGGCTTGTTTAAATTTCTGTTGAGTTTTGAAAAAGAGCTCGTTCATTTTTTGAGGGTGAAGTGATAAGTTCACCCGAATTTTCAAATGAACCGTACGTGCACTTATTTGAACTTTTCATACATTTTAGTCAATGTTTCCCCGATTATTTTCCAATGACATATATGATATGCTCTGCGCAGATAATGTTTTGATCACAATCAACCGATAATCGAATATAATGTTTTTGTTCTAAATGTAGGAATGTAGGTTCATTGTCATATGTACAAAATTGTGGTAAAATGATCAACAGTTGGCTTGCTGTCATTCAACATTCTCATTTGAAGTTGAAAAATTGCTTTTCAATCATTTCAAAATGTCTTCCTCATTTCTTTCTCACTATTCTACATTTTTGTAAAGAACGCCATTCAAAGGCAGTGTGTCGCAAGGTGTCACTGTGTGTCGCAAGATGTCGCTGTGTATCGCAGTGTGTCGCAAGGTGTCGAAAAGTGTTGCTGTGTGTCGCAAGGTGTGTCGGAAGGTGTCACAAGGTATCGCGAGGTGTGCGACACTTTGTGACACACAGCGAATCTTTGCAACACACAGCGACACTTTGCAACACACAGCGACACTTTGCGAAATTTTGTGACACCTTGCGGCACACTGCGACCCACAGCGACACTTTGCGACACACTGCAACACACAGCGGCACCTTGCGACACACAGCGACACCTTGCGACACACAGCAACTCTTTGCGACACACTGCGCCACCTTGCGATACACTGCAACACTTTGCAACACCTTGCGACACACAGTGAGAGTTTGCTACACACTGCGACACCTTGCGACACACAGAGCGCCACTTTGCGACGCAAAGCGTCACTTTGCGACACCTTGCGACACACAGCGACACTTTGCGACACACTGCGACACTTTCCGACACACTGCAACACACTGCGACACCTCGTGACACTTTGCGACACACTGCGACTTTTTGCAACACCTTTGCAACACCTTGCGACACTTTGCGACACACAGTGACACTTTGCGACACACTGCGACACCTTGCAACACACAGTGACACTTTGCGACACACTGCGACACCTTGCGACACACAGCGACACTTTGCGACAAACTGCGACACCTCGCGACACTTTGCGACATACTGCGACACTTTGCAACACCTTGCGACACACAGCGACACCTTGCGACACACAGCGAGACTTTGCGACACACTGCGACACCTCGCGACACTTTGCGACACACTGCGACACCTTGCGACACACAGTGACACTTTGCGACACACTGCGACACCTCGCGACACTTTGCGACATACTGCGACACTTTGCAACACCTTGCGACACACAGCGACACCTTGCGACACACAGCGACACTTTGCGACACCTCGCGACACTTTGCGACGCTTTGCGACACACTGCGACACACAGCGACACTTTGCGACACACTGCGACACCTCGCGACACTTTGCGACACACTGCGACACCTCGCGACACTTTGCGACACACTGCGACACTTTGCAACACCTTGCGACACACAGCGACACACAGCGACACACTGCGACACCTTGCAACACACAGCGACACTTTGCGACACACTGCGACACCTTGCGACACACAGCGACACTTTGCGACACACTGCGACACCTCGCGACACTTTGCGACACACTGCGACACTTTGCAACACCTTGCGACACACAGCGACATTTTGCGACACACAGCGAGACTTTGCGACACACTGCGACACCTCGCGACACTTTGCGACACACTGCGACACCTTGCGACACACAGTGACACTTTGCGACACACTGCGACACCTCGCGACACTTTGCGACATACTGCGACACTTTGCAACACCTTGCGACACACAGCGACACCTTGCGACACACAGCGACACTTTGCGACACCTCGCGACACTTTGCGACGCTTTGCGACACACTGCGACACTTTGCGACACACTGCGACACCTTGCGACACACAGCGACACTTTGCGACACTTTGAGACACACAGCAATACTTTGCGACACACTGCGACACCTCGCGACACACTGCAACACCTTGCGACACACAGCGACACTTTGCGACACACTGCGACACTTTGCGACACACTGCAACACACTGCAACACACTGCAACACACTGCGACACCTCGCGACACACAGAGCGACACTTTGCGACACACAGCGTCACTTTGCGACACACAGCGACACACAGCGACATTTTGCGACACACAGCGAGACTTTGCGACACACTGCGACACCTCACAACACTTTGCGACACACAGCAATACTTTGCGACACACTGCGACACCTCGCGACACACTGCAACACCTTGCGACACACAGCGACACTTTGCGACACACTGCGACACTTTGCGACACACTGCAACACACTGCGACACCTCGCGATACACAGCGACACTTTGCGACACACAGTGACACTTTGCGACACACTGCGACACCTTGCGACACACAGCGACACTTTGCGACACACTGCGACACCTCGCGACACTTTGCGACACACTGCGACACCTTGCGACACACAGCGACACTTTGCGACACACTGCGACACCTCGCGACACTTTGCGACACACTGCGACACTTTGCAACACCTTGCGACACACAGCGACATTTTGCGACACACAGCGAGACTTTGCGACACACTGCGACACCTCGCGACACTTTGCGACACACTGCGACACCTTGCGACACACAGTGACACTTTGCGACACACTGCGACACCTCGCGACACTTTGCGACACACTGCGACACTTTGCAACACCTTGCGACACACAGCGACACACAGCGACACACTGCGACACCTTGCGACACACAGCGACACTTTGCGACACACTGCGACACCTTGCGACACACAGCGACACTTTGCGACACACTGCGACACCTCGCGACACTTTGCGACACACTGCGACACTTTGCAACACCTTGCGACACACAGCGACACACTGCGACACCTTGCGACACACAGCGACACTTTGCGACACACAGTGACACTTTGCGACACTTTGCGACACACTGCGACACCTTGGGACACACAGCGACACTTTGCGACACCGCCTGAAGAAATTTTGTCGCGTGATGGCCATCTTGAATAGTTGCGTTCAAAATTGCCATCATTCCGGCATGATCACTGAATTTATATTTTTTCACGATTTTGCGTAAATGAGATTGATAATTATTTCTTATCTTCTGTTGGTCTTATATAATATGCAGTCAAAAATAGGTTCAATTGCGTGTAAAAAGTAAAAAGGAAGTAATTGAAATCTTACGATTACTAAAGAATAAATCTACTAGAAACTACAATTTTTTATTTGATGAAAGCTTTTTAAAGCATATGATCTTGCAAAGTATTGACTACAAAACATTTCACCATTCCAAGCGTTGATTACCACAAA
This sequence comes from Oxycera nigricornis, assembly GCA_963942545.1. Classification (NCBI taxonomy): domain Eukaryota; kingdom Metazoa; phylum Arthropoda; class Insecta; order Diptera; family Stratiomyidae; genus Oxycera; species Oxycera nigricornis. The sequence goes on from OZ012660.1 coordinate 31,830,488, forward strand.
TGCAAATTTGATTGAAATTTTTCTGATTTTCAAAATTTAAGCAATTTTTTCATTAAAATTAAAACACTCTTAAATTTATAAAAATCTTATCAAATTATGCAAATATTATAAAACTTGGATTGAATTTACAACAATGTTTTTAGAATAGAAGATATTGAGTAATATCATTCGTATGAACCCTCTTTAAACGGTAATTTTGAATGATTTTTTATTTTTAATTTAAATTTTTTCATAATCATGGAGGAAAATTTTGCTGGTTTCTCTTCAAAAACTGAAAAGAATGTATAAATTTTATAAACTGGTATTACTATGTTGTGCAAATCAGGTTAAAAATTTACTGTTTATGGAAAAAACCTATTTTTTGCACTTTTTTCCTTAAATTAAAAAGCGGCTCGAACATTTTTATTCAAAATTTGATAGATTTACACAAATCTTGATACGCGTAGATTGGCATCTATACGATGCAAATCGTATGTTTGTTTTGCGAGATATAACGCATGACAGGGCTTGACCTTCAAGGGGTGAAAACAGCAAACTCCACGACCGAAGTGTCCCAAAAACTAGTCAGCTCTTAAGATTGCAATGACGCTTCGATTGACACCTTAACAAAGTCGATACGACTTTGTTTACATGAGTTATGCTCGTAGAAAAACTGTCAACGAAAAGTACGTACACACACACACACATACATACATACTTCTTTCTTAAAACACTTAAAATATACTCGTAAGACCTCAAAACGTAAAGATGTGTCGAAAATTTCAATTTCGATTTTCGAGGCGATTACAAGAAATTCCCATATACTGGGAAGTTAATTATTGGGCAAACGGTCCTTTTCGTCAGGTGTAGTTACCCTATCTTTTGAAAAATATGCTTTTTAAAATATGAACTTTAACTTAAAAAACTTTTCACTTCATACAGAGTACAATGAAATAAATTACATTCATGTGCGGCAATAAATGTAGGTCAGTAATCTTCAAATTCACTATCAAAGCGAATGTCAAATTATGTTTTTAAATCGCTGCGAGGTCGTATTTACTTTTGATAGCTGAAACGACCATAGTGAAGAGGTGAGTAAGATCTTTCCGTTATGTAAATGCAATTTAGGTCAACGCTTATTTCTAAGTAATATACCCACAAATGAAGCAACTATCCTTCTGGGCATCTATTCCACTCTAAACCTACTGTCGGGGTGCTGAATCATAAAAATTAAATGCATCCCACAATGAAGCAGGAACGTCTAACATATCTGTATTTGCTTAGCATAAAAACTTAGTTGCTTCGGAGATTTTTTGACTTGAAATTATCCAATTTTTAAGCAAAACTGGAACAAAATCTCTAGGAGGTCGTCGTCAAATTCAGTGGGAGGCCTTGAGTGAGGTGCATGCATCCCGAAATTTTCTAAACCACACCTGTCCTTGTTTTCACCTAGAACCGTATTTATCTCTGCTGCTAAATGTGCTAAATATGAAACGTGTTCTCTGTACTCAATAGTATTTTCTATTTTGTTCATTATCACTTTACATTCGATCTTCTGTATGTAATTGCAGGGGGATGAATAAGAAGTTGCCTTAAATATTTTCGAATAAATATGACTCGTCCAAATGACTAAAGGAAATTCCACGGGAACTTATGGACTGAAATTATACTTACCTTCTATAAAGTCAGATATTAAATAATGCTACGTGGTAAAATAGGCGTAAGGCTAATTTTCCAATGAAAGTGAACATAAAATTGTAACGTACAACTACAAATCAGTGTTTATTTTCACAATCAAATCATTTTAAATATACTTGGAAAATCCTTTCGAAAAACAAAACTCGTAGATTCGAACTCTGTAAATAAATCAGTTAAATGTATTATGTTCCTCAGTATTATATTAAAAGCGTAATAAAAACTATAACAACACTGGAACTACTATAGAATAGCACTAATAAGAACTATAATAATAATCAATATATTAATCATACTAACAATCAGTGCCGGAATAAGCTTTCGTGGGGCCTGAGGCTAAAAGTAAAATGGGGCCCTATGATTAGGCAACAGCATCCCAAGAACATTAAGTAACCCACGTAACCTATCATAACCCAAGTAATTCAGTAGGAAAGACAACTTGAAAGCAGATAAACATCCTAAGTAAATCAGTAGCATAGAGGAACGAAAGTAAAAAAAATAAAACAATTTTTACGTTGCATGAATAGAACAAATATTTTTTTATTAAAACAAATTTACAATTAAAAATACTTTTTTCTTGATTTCAATTCAGCGAATTCACTTATAACATTATCAAAATTGAGTGATCGGAGAATTTCGCTTTCAATACTAAGTCTGGCTAATGACGACAATCTATAATCAGTCATTGTACATACATATTCTTAACGCGTTTTAAGACAGAAAACGTCTCCGTTTCGCAGTTAACAATCGGAATCGTTAATAAAAATCTAAAGGATACGAAAACATTTGGAAAAATTTGTTGCATATCAAAATAAACAATCTAATCTAATACCTTTAATGGATCGAGAATATTTCTATGAATTTTAGAGGACTCTGAGCTGGTTAATTTATTCATCCAATAAATTTCCATCTAAATCCCTATCGTAAATTTTAACTAGTTCATTCGTTTTAATCCGTAGTTCGTCTTCTTCTATCGATAATAACCGTTGTAAAAAACCAAAAATAATAATTATATAAGCGTAGGCCTCGCTCTTTTTCTTCAATTCAACCACCAATTTATCTATTATTAAATAAAAAGACTCTAAATTTATCTGACCCAGATAAAGTAGTAATGTGTCAACTCGATGTGCTAACTCGAGTTGGGTTTAGATCGAGTCAACTCGAGTTGAATTCTCTTTAACTGGATTTGAATACTCCCGCTCTAATGCGTCATGCTAAGTGCAAACAGTGTTCAGATTCATACAAATATAGTGACAATGCGACCATTTTATTAAAACATATTAAATAGGAGCACCCAAGTATTGACGTAATAGAAACAAATCATTTGAATCAGACTTTACCGTCAGCAAATGGAATTAATATTTTTAAAAACAAAACCAAACGAATCATTTACTCAGTTTCATTTCACCCAGTTAACTCGAGTTACTTAACTTATCGCGCGTTTACCCGGACAAGTATTGGTATTGGCTTCTACAAAGTAGATTGGCAATAAACGCGGGGAAAACAAAATATATCATTTTCAAACAAAAGAACAAGACCGACATACAACCACACGTAAAAATCTATGACACGACCCTCCAGAGAGTAGAATAAATGAAATATTTAGGACTTCTAATAGACGAGAAACTAACATGGACTCCACACATAAATGATCTAAGGAAAAAACTGGCTGTCTTCATTGGTCTTCTACGTCGCTTTTACTTTTTTCCAAAGAAAAAAAATCCAAATTATGTATGCGCATCTCCTTTCCAAAATTTCCTACGGTATCTTGAATTGGAGTCAAACTTCTAAAGGTACCCTCTTAATCATCTCCAGACTAGTAACGAAGGCGTATAAAACCATTTACAATCTCCTTATGCCAACTCCAACGAGCGAAGTTTTCAAAACAGCCCAAGCATTGAACTTGCAAGGCATGATTTCCATGGAAAGAGCTAAATTCACACACAAGAATTTACACCGTAATGAAAACACCACCGTAAAATTAGATAAAATTGAGGGGAAAAACACTTACAGAATGAGAAACATGAATAATATAGCTATAGCATTTGCCAGAACTGATCGGCTAAAAGAAGACCACTTCAACAAAGCAGCTAACTTTTACAATACACTACCGGACAAAATTAAAAACATAGCGAACCCAACTTCCTTTAAAACGACACTAAAAAATACCTCCTTCAGGATCAATATTCGAAGGAAACTACAAGTATGTCAGCTCCAATAAATTCAAAGCCAAACATAAAATAATTTATGAACATATAGTCTAAACGATTAATTTAACTAAAAGGATACTAAAATTTACAAATTTGGTACTATCCCTTATACCGATTTCTTATCGTCTGGGAAGTATTATGTACCTACTGAAATTTAAATACTTAGAATTGCTAAAAATTGATGGAGAGAGTGATTGAAGGAGACGGAGGTGGTTTTAATCGGTAAAAATCCGGCATGTTGAGAGGCAATAGCTGATCGGTATCTTTTGAAGATTTCCACCTCCCAACGTTGAAAAAAAAATCCATATATTTTTATATAGTTATACTTATTATGACACTAGCAAAACAAGGGCTTGAAAAACAAGTGAATAGGCGTCGGCTGTACCCCGGTGCTGCAACAGCCTGGATGAAGTCTACATTTTTCCAACTGATTCAGTTTCTTACGATTGTTTATCCGAGGTCTAATTAGTTAATTGAGTTGGGTCGATTAGCTCACTTCCAATGCATGCTCAATGACCCAAACAATTGAATCAACTTGGGTCGATTCGGTTACTTGGGTTTGTAGATTAAAAGTTGAAAAAAATTGCTCTAGCTGGGTCGCTTGAAGTTACTTGGGTTACTTGGGCTATTCCAAAGGCGTGCGGGGCCCCTGGAGTAAGTGGGGCCCGGGGCTGTAGCCCCATTAGCCCTCCCCTTAATCCGCCATTGCTAACAATCATAATAACATCAATTATTTTAACAAATATGTATATGTCTTTTTATAAGAAAATTTTCAACTATAGTATTACTTGAATCAAAGTGTTTACTTTCAATTGTTTGAAAAGTGACTCAAGTAAGTAAGAAACCGTGGTGATGCTAGTAATAATAACATTGACTGCTACAATTTTCGGGGCCTAGTTTCAGATAACTTATGCAGTGACCAAAATGATGAAAATAATTCAAATGGCTAACCTACTTGCTAACTAATTCTATCGATAAATCAAATATCTACAGAAAATTGTCAAGTTTCCATTGAATCATTACAATTCAACGGTTACATGTGAAGTATTTTTGAAAATTTTATATATTTAAATCACCTGAGCAGAATAACTGTCCGCAACAACATTATTTCATCTTCCTAAGTTTAAACTATCTTTCATATATCAGTGGGACAGTCGTGCACACGCAGAGCTATTTCAATGCTGTACCAGGATTTGGAAGCATTCCAAAAAATGCCTCGACATTTACATATGTAGTAGCTGTGACCGGAATGTAACTTGAGGTATCTCTACTTTATTTTAATTTCATTTGTCAATATTCTCTTCGATCGACCAAAACAAAACAGTATTCACCTTGATATTTATGCTTGGATTATTATTCAATAATTATTCTACCTTGGTATGTGTTACAAACGTATCTCTTTCATTTTCAACACATATGTATGTATATATGTCTGCAATCTGACCAACAACAATTGTTGATGATTAATTAAAATGCATTAAAACAATTTAAACAATGGGAGCAATTTACACTGTTCACTGTGATTGTCTCAAAACCGTTGATGTTATTAAATTAATGCGTGCTAGACAAGAAATCTAATTCAGCTTAAACTTTCTGGTTTATTCAGCCTTGATGGGAATGACTTAGAAACGAAAAAATCCTCTCATTTCATGTGTTACACCATCATCCCAGCTTCTCGTTGCTACCATGCCTATCGGATTATTGATCCAATTCTACGGCCATTATGACGAAACTGCTCGTAAACATGCATAAAAATGTTCATCGTTAGCGATGAGTTTGGGTTCTCATGCCAATAGGCTGCAAAAAAACGATACTTGCCACCTCTTAACCGCCAAACTGTTACATATATTGACGTTGAAAAGACTAAAACATTCGAGATACAACAAAAGGCGCTAAAAGCGTAGAGTTTTCAATGTAAGAGACTGTTGAAAGAATGTTTTGCATGAATGACGGCTAAGGCGGGTTAAAACTCAATATAAAAGACTGGTCCACGTCTTTGTTAATCAACAGTTCCATCACATCGCTCCATCTCGAGTGACATCTTCAAGCGAAACCAAAATGTTCAAATTTGTAAGTAAAGCACATTCGCGATGCTTTCGACTTCAAGGTTGCAATCGCTTTAATTAATTCAAATTATGTTTCGATTTCAGGTTGCGTGCATTGCATTGCTCTCGTTGGCCGCCGCCCAACTGGTTGCATACTATCCAGAAGGCCGTTATGCTGAAGGTGCTGCTGAGATTAAGAGTTATGTCAGCGATGCTGGTCCTGATGGCTCATACCGTTATGCCTATGAGACCACCAACGGCATTGCTGCCCAAGAACAAGGCGTAGGCGGAGTACAAGCCCAAGGAGGATTTGCTTACACCTCCCCTGAAGGAATCCCAATCCAGGTCACCTACACCGCTGATGAGAACGGATTCCATCCAGAAGGTGCTCATTTGCCACTACCACCACCAATTCCAGAGGAAATCTTGAAATCCCTACAATGGAATGCTGCTCACCCTGAAGAAGAAGACCCACAATACGAAATCGCTTCAAGACGTTTGTAAATAGCAGTTTTTGTAGCAGCTTCTGCTCAGATTTCATGTGGAGCAGATTTGCTTGTAAATACCAAATAAAGAGTTATTTAATGTTAGGATTTCAATAAGTCTGTCGTTTCAATGTGACTAAACTAGGATGTGATTTTACCCGGAAATATAATACCGCACAGTTCGAGCACATGTTAATCTAATTAACACCCTTATCAGTATATCAACATCAGAGTGCAACAGTCTGAATAAAGATACATAAAATACACTAGTGGTGCGATTCCGTTAATTAAGACTCCTAGCGAGGAATTCGGTAGTCCATGATTATGTATATATGTACATACAAATGTTTTCTGACTGGTTAACCCAACCCCCCCGTAATCCAAAGAAATTGTAAATAACCTCGTCATTGGTGATTGTTTGTATTGTTCACTGTTCAAATTCACTTCCGCGTTTCCAAAGTTGGACAGAATTTTACCAGTCAACTGTATGTCGATCAAAACTGCCGTTTAAAAATATCTAAATCGTTTGAATTATGAGTGTAAGACCATATAAAATATTCTTTGTGAAAGTTGAAATTTCAATAACATCTTTTATTTCAAAGTTTTTAGGTTGATATCTTCAAAAGATACCACTTTATTCTCAGCATGTTGGATAATTCGAATCTCTTACAGTTTTCAGGATTCCTCATCTCAGTTCAATAGCTACAATCACTATCCGATTTTGCACCAATCGAATTCTGACATGATTCCAGTTACTTCCTACCAATCCTTATTCTCGTCATTGCATGCATGAAGAGAGGGCAATCCAACAGCCAGGGTAGTTAGTTATTTAGGCATTTGGATGACCACTTATTACACATATGGATAGCAGATGGTGTTTTTTTCGTTTTGTATACAGAAAGATACTTTATTCGTGCATCTTATGACTAAGAATTCAAATGTTAACTGACGAAATGGAAAGTGGTCAAAAACAGGTTAGTTGCTAGCACATATATGCAAAATTAAATGCGAAACGATAAAACGAATCAAATGGAAAGTCTCACTTCACCATAAATGGCAAATTGGAATAGTATATTAATCTCAGGTAACAACTGTAATATTCTCTGTTCCCAACTCCATATGACATAGAATGAAAAGTATCTGATGATTCGAAAAGTATTTAATACTAATGCCACTATATAATTATTTAGTATTTTCAAACTTTACTGAACAACTCCAAACATATCAAACTCATCCATTTAAGTAATGCAATCTGAATAACAATGGCCATTTAAACGCTCTAAACTACCATTCAGACGGATTCATGACAATGTCTAACCACACCTTGGAATATTAATACAGGATACGTTTTGGCATTTTTCCTGAAAGATTTTTAATCAGCCAACACGTTGCTCATACTTCAGCAATTGGAAGTATTTTATTTTTGTTGGTAGCGATGCTGTGGATAGAATCTCAAATAATTTCTAGTAGCCGATAAAATTCGAGCAGAACTACTAAAGAAGATTGGACTAGAAATTGGCCTAGCAAATCAAGGCTTTTGACAGCGCAAAAAATATAAAACGATAGAAAATTGAAATGTAGGTAGTTTAAAGGGTTAACTTTAAGATAAAAACAATCTTTATTTTGCTAGGTATGCAATTTTCCACAAAGTCATCGAGTAGAAATTTGTTTTTTAGTTTTTTTTTTGCTATAATTGTTTATATAATGAAAATACACAGAAATGTTTCAATTAAAATGAATTTATCTATCAATTTTGTTTATATAGTTTTTTCTGTAAATAAATTATTTCACGAGATACGATTAATTTTATTAGAGATCAATTGACGGGTTCGTACGTACGTCCAGTAAATTGAATTTTTTCTCTCGCTCGATTAAAGAATCAATAATTTTGGCCTTTACTACTCGAAAAGAATAAATAAAGATATCGAAAATGTACAGAAAGAATTCAACTTTCAAATGAATATATTTTCAAGTTTGAAAAAATAACTTATCGAACTGTAAAATCTATTTATTTATGGAAAAATAAACCCTAAAATGACAATAAAATGTTTCGATTAATATATATTTAAAATGCAGCAAAAATTCTTTTTTGATTTAATATTTTTAATGTTTATGTAACTTCTTGATCCAACCAAATGCGATGATTATTATAGGAAAAAAACTATAGCTTGTTGAAATTTTTGTTTTTTCATGCCTAATTTAAGTTGTATGTTTTAGAATTTATGTTCTTTTTTATAAAATAATATGTTTTAATGAGGATTTATTCACGAATACTTAAACTATACACTTTCGAAACTATTATACAGATTTTTTTATAAATGACAAATTTTCTAAATAATTCACAATTATTTTAATTCAAATTTTAGAAAATATAACTTTTTTCAATATGGATAAACTTTGTAAGTTTGGAAATGAATATCTATGGGAGCGATTATATCAGAATAAAGTTTATAAAATAATTTAAGTTTTATTGTTTTGATGGTTTTATAGCCAACTATCTTTAAAAAAATAACTATTTACTAAAGTTTTACATGAAAAAGTTCAAATATTTTATATATATTTAACTTCAAAAATTATGATGTTTAAAAATGGTATTTGTAAAAGTGCTGATATCTCAAAAGCAAATACAGATATCGAAAAACTCTGCAGAAGAATTTTATGGGTAAATTCATCAACTACAAATTTCAATTCGGAACTTTATTTGTGTTTTCATTATTTAAACAATTATAGTAAAATACCAATAAAGAAATCACTGTAAAGAGTTTTTATTTTAAAGTTAACTCTTTTAACCACCTACATTTAAATTTACCATCATCACGTGCAGAAATTTATTTGTTTTAGTTTACTAAACCGAGGTTTTCAAAAATTTCCAATCAAAAAACATTTCAAAAAAATGTGTTTAATTATGTCGGATATTATGTATACTGACTTTGACATTCTTGTTGTTGCGGAAAATTTACAGAAATAAGAATATAATAAATAATAATAACAAGCCACGAGGTGCGACCCTTGAGGTCCACACGGTCAACTTCCCAGTAATATCTACATAAACATCAATAGCATTACAACAATGAGAGGTAATAGTAACAGGAATGAGTTAATATGCATCATATCGTCTACGGGAGGGTCCATTGATTATGTAAGGTTTTTGGTCGATGAGGACAGATTGAATATTCACGCGGATCAATCGGTGGAGGCCTTTTTGGCGTTGAAAAATTTTGTTGGTTTTCAAAATTTAAGCAATTTTTTTAAATTAAAAAAATATAAAAACTATTAAAAATCTGCTCAAATTATGCAAATATCGTAAAACTTTGATTGAATTTACAACAATTTTTTAGAATAAAATATATATAGTAATAGCACTCGTATGAACCCTCTTTACATGGTAACTTTGAATTATTTTTTTTATTTTTTATTTAGTTTTTTCATAATCATGGTATAAAATGCTTGCCGGTTTCTCTCCAAAAACTGATAAGAATGTATAAATTTTATAAACTGGATCACTGTGCTGTGCAAATCAAGTTAAAAAATATTTTCTATGAAAAAAACCATAATTTTTCGTATTTTCTGCTATTAAATTAAAAACGGCTAAAAAGAATTTTTATAATGTTAAAAACTTCACGAAGATGTTAATACACGTCAACTGACACCTTAATGATGCAAATATTATATCTGGTTCGTGAGATATAGTGAATGGTAAAAATGACCTTGTAAATCATGATGACTTTTAATGATTTTTTATTTTTCATTTATTTTTTTACGTAATCATGAGGAAAAATTTTGATAAAGGTTTTGCGAACAATGTTTGGAGTATATAAATTTTATAAACATTGATTACTAAGACTTGACAATAAGGTCAAAAATTTATTGTTTTTGAAAAAAACCTAATTTTTTGCACTTTTTTTTCAAAAATTTGAAAACCAAGAATTTTTTTAAAAATTTGATGCAATCACACAAACGTTAATATTCGTCGATTGACACCTTGTTCAAAAAAATCGTATGTTTTGTTCGCGAGATATAGCGCATGACAGAAATGACCTTCAAACGTTCAAAACAGCAAACCCCTCCGACCGAAGTTTTCCAAAAACTAATAAGCTCTTAAGATTGCAAAGACGCTTCGATTGACACCTTAACGAAGTCGATACGACTTTGTTTACGTGAGTTATGCTCGTAGAAAAAAGTGTCCACGAACGTACGTACGTACGTACGTACACACACACACACATACATCTCCCTTTCTAAAAACACTTTATTTATACTCTATAGACCTCAAAACGTAAAGAAAAGTTGAAAATTTCAATTTCGATTTTCGAGGCGATTACAAGAACTTCCCATATACTGGGAAGTTAATAAATAAAGGAGGTTCCATTCCCTGTGCATTTAAAATACAAACGGATAATTGATAACAAATCAAATGATTCGGAAAAATTTTCAAGGTCTGAACAACTTCATCGACTTCAAATTGCTGTGCTTCATCGACTCCGACAAAAAAAATCGTAGATCATATTCCAGGAGAAAATAATACAATGAAAAACAAGATATAAGGCATAGTGTCCAAAAATAATCTACCGTTCTGTGTTTTCTGTACTTCGCCAAATTTTTAAGATCCTCTTATGCCGGTGGTTATGATGGTTACAAATTATAGCACGCCCACAAATATGATCGTTATTGAATATCTCTTGAAGCTGAAAGTAGATGACCATGGATTTACTCTGACCTCAGACGAATGGATTTCCTGAAGAAACGTACGTACATATTCACACATTTGCTAAGAACATGCATATTTTCTTAAACTTAGGCCTGGTACGCATTTAAGACGGTGCCATAATCATGGTAAAAGTCGGATGTTTCATCAAGCCAAATCAGCCGCCTTGTTATGCCCATGGCGTCCAATTGGCGATTTTAGATATAATTTATAACCAGAAATATACGTTACCTATAAAAATTAATGTACAAAATGAGACAGTGGACGAAGAAACGGATGAAACTCATAAGTGTCACTAAGCAAATGATGAACTTGATGGTGATGATGATAAATTTAAATTGTTTTTCTTTAAAAGTGAGATAAATCTATCTATAGCCTGTACAATATAAAAAGAAGGAAAGATGGTCGAACTTAAAAAAAACACCTACAAATAACCATTTACGGCAGACATACTCGTATATGATAAAGGATAAGGAAAAACATTGTTTTATTGCTGGACTGCTAAACAAACTGATTTAGCCTTTCAAATATGAAAACGTTATTCAACAAAGTAAAATTGCGCGTTAAAGCCTTGGTTGATTTAGGGCTTGATGCGAATCCAGATTACTATTCACTAAAGAGGAATATGATGTGATGATGGTTATGTAACGAAAATGCAAGTCCGTGAAACTATCTTACGAGGTTTTATGCAAGCCAGAGTCTAATTTGGTTACAGCAGAGGTAATTTTCGTGATCCACATAACCATGAACGTTGCCTTATTGAGAAAGCGGCTTATAGCGTCGCAGCGTTCTAATATGACTGTTTTTTAACTTCCCAATGGGAAGTAATTGTAATGGGGTCGATTTCGCGAATCCCAAATTTTGACATATTTCCATGTGTCAAGGTCTCTAAAATCAAATCCAACGTTTTTAGAGAGATGTCTGTGAGTGTGTATGTACGTATGTGCGGATGTGCGTTCCGAATTATTTTTCGACTCGATTATCTCAAGAACCAAAGATCACATTGACGTGTGACTGGTTTCATTCGACGCGTAATTACGTAACTAAGAAATAATTAGGTTTTCAGCAAAATCGGTTTAGCCGTTTTTTATTGAGGATAAAAAACTGAAAAAATTGCTTAATGTTAAAACTACTGAAACGCACTATTAATTCGTGCAGATCCCAAATACCTTCATAGTAATATTATTATTATTGTGTGTTTTAGCAAAATTCTGATCAAATTTGTAAAAAATGCAATTTCTAAAAAAAATCTAGACTATTTTTTTAAATTTCAGACTTATATTATCAGGTTTGGAAGAATGAGAGGAGAGATGCTAGTGCAGTTAATATTGGATATTGTTATAAGTTATTTAATATTGGATTCAGGATCTGGGGGATTTACGATAAGGGGGATTTAGAATATGGTGATCTTTGATCTGAAAGATTTAGGATCTGGAGGATTTTTGATCTGGGGTATTTTGGATATGGGGGATTTAGGATCTGGCGGATTTAGAATCTGGCGGATATAAGATATGGGGGATTTTGTTGGATATGGGGGATTTTTGATCTGGGGGATTTAGGATTTGGGGATTTAGGATATGGGGATTTATAATCTGGGGGATTTATAATCTAGGGTATTTAGGATCTGGGGGATCTAGGATATGGAGGATTTTGGATATGGGGGATATAGGATCTAGGGGATTTTTGACCTGGGGGATTTTGGATCTGGCAGATTAAGGATCTGGGGGATTTAGGATCTGGGGAATTTAGGATATGGGGGATTTATGATCTGGTTGATTTTTGATCTGGGGGATTTAGGATCTGAGGAATTTAGGACATGGGGGATTTTGGATCTGGGGGATTTTGGATCTGGGGGATTTAGGATCTGGGAGAATTTGGATCTGGGGGATTTTGGATCTGGTCGAGACTTTGGTAGATGACGAGGGCGGAAACGTTCCCCACTATCTAATGGCTTTCATGTTTAAAGAAAATTAAAAAAAAATATAATATTTTAGATTAATAATAGAGTATATAAACATAAATAATAAAAACAAATCATAGTTTTTTTATGCACCCCACTGGAAAGTTAGTCCTGTGGACAATAAGAGTCACGCCTAGACCAAATTTTTATAAATCATAATTAAATAACCTCAATGATGACTGTGGATTCCGATGATGAGATAGAGAAAAGGAGGAGGACAAGGAGAATGACGAGGACGAGGATGTCGAGGCTTTGGATAAGGGTGACCAGGTGGTGGAAGCGTCTTCCTCAACCGCTAGAAAAAAAAAGTAATTATAATAATTTAGAATAATAATGTTTAATAAAAGCAATTAATAATAAAAACAAATTACACCTTTCTTATCCACCCCACTGGGAAGTTAGTCGTGTCTGCCTTAAGGGTCGCAATTATACTTACATGATTCTTTTAAGTGCGAAGAAGGTACAACTGATTTAACGATCGATGAAACTTCATCCGCAAGGAAATTGAAAACAAGATAGAAAAGATAGAGCTGGATACGAGAGAAAACCACGCAGAAACAACGGCTGCTGATGATAAATACATCGCCATTACCATTAAAAATCCTTTTTAGGTTGCACACTCTTATCCACAATGGCTATTGGCATTGTGGATTCGCTGCACCAATTATTATCATATAGTTCTTGATTATTTCGTGCCATTCACACAATTAAATGGATTGAAGTATGTGGAGTGTCAAATAAAAAGGACTCACACGATGAGACAAATTCGATGTTAAAATCGTGTAATTTGATATGGTTTGACTGAAAAATCTTGATCTATTCCATTGAAACTAGCAACAAATAAAGCAAAAAATATTGATTTCAACTTTTTTGCTTTCGTCATAAACCCAAGATGTAGTATTCAAATACCAATAACGAAAATTAAATTGGAACGAAGCTGGAACGCACTACATCTTCTAAGTAAGCTTTGCTAAAGTGAAACCTACTCTAAATGTTAAATAATATCTAATCACTATATTTTCTAACTAGCAATTAAAAGGCAATAGGTACTAAATAAAAACATTCAAATCTTTTTCATAGACATCTGGCGAAAAATGATTAATTTGGGGATGATTACAACAAATTGGAAGTTTGAGGTTTTACAGTCAAATTTTAAATGTAGGTTTTTAAATATTTTTTTGACATTTCACTATTCACAAATAGAGGCGTTTAAAACTTACATTTAAGGCAGTGAATCAAAATAAAAATACTTTTTTTTTTACTTTACTTGCTTAATTTACTTGAAAATATCATAAATATTATTTTATTTTTAATATTATTTTATTTTTAAAATATTTTTAATATTATTTTGCTGGTTTTTCATACTTTTTGATGGCTTTAAAGATTTAAAACCAATTTCAAAACACTCGAAACCGTGAATTCATAGACTAATTAGTTTGAACGTTTACTTTTTTCATACCCTAAAGGTGATAAGCATTCGGTATTAATGGAAAAAGTTTTCACACAATATCACCCATGGATTATGTTAAATGGGGAAAAAATTAGTATCGATTAGCATTTAACTCAAATCACTTTCCTATACTATGAAAATGTCAAATTTTAATGATGCCAATCGAAGCCAATTGCCAAACCAAATTTTTTTCTTTAAAAATTGTCAAATTGGCCGGTCGGTTGCATTTCAAAATATTTCAAAACTATATTCAAACTTGCAACAAACCACAACCCGGAGTTTGATATAAAAGGCATTGGCAGTGTGACGACTGATATCAGTTCCATCGAGCTATCATTTCACTATCTCCTAGACACTCGCAGCTCTTCAAAAGACATCATGTTCAAATTCGTAAGTGTCCATCATCAACCAAACAGTTTATGGCATCACGAAGCCAAATTAAAAATGCAAATTAATCTTATACCGCGTTTGCTTTTTTGTAACAGGTAGTTTTCGCTGCTGTTGTTGCATTAGTGGCTGCACGTCCTCAAAAAGTGCAGCAATACAGTACCGCCGAGGCAGGAGCTGAAATCAAAAGCTTCCAAAGTGATATTTCTCCCGATGGATCGTATCGGTACAGCTATGAAACCTCCAACGGAATCGTTGCTCAAGAAGCTGGAGTAGGTGGCCAACAAGCCCAAGGTGCTTTCGCGTACAACTCCCCTGAAGGTGCACCAATTCAGGTCACCTACACTGCCGATGCCAACGGTTTCCATCCTGAAGGAGCCCATTTGCCTGTCGCACCACCAATTCCAGAGGCCATTATCCGTTCCATTGAATGGAATGCTGCCCACCCTGAAGAAGGACGCGTAGAATACGTAGCCGCTCCAGCTGGTGCTGTTGCATATAAGAAACGTTCTTAGGCGAAAACATTTACCATGCTGACTTGTGATAATAATTAGACTTTTGTTAATATTTTTTTTATATAAAGTGAACTTAAATTTAACATTTGTTTCGCATTTCATCGATGAAATGAAGTTATATACTGGGAAACGTAATGATTTAACATGGTAACCTGAATATCTATGCAACTTGAAACTACTAACATACTACCCTAGAGATCTACACACACCTATAGCATTGTCGCTATGGCATTTTACCGATCGGTCAAAAAGAGTAACGAACATTTTAGATGAATTCATTGGGAAAAATCCTCTCTCTGAAAAGCTCCACTGATTCCGACTTTATCCAAATTTTAGGAAATCTGATCATATTCAAACAAAAGGTGACACATCTAAAGACAAAGTTTTGCGCTTTTGCAAAAACCATGTACGTGAACCACAATCGAAGATGACTATCGATACAACTTGAAACCGTTGTATCGAATATTTAACGTATTTCGGTTTATTGGCGAATTTCAACAAAGGCTTCATAAAGCTTTTCCACTAATTGCGGCAACAAGCAAAAATAAGTTTCACTTGTAATGGAGGCGCCGTTTTGGAAGCAATCTTTTTCAATGGATATGTCTAAGCGGAAAAAAAATAGAAAATCACTGCAAAAACCAAAACAATCTCTTTAAATTTATAAAAAGAATTCAAATAACTAAAAAAAGGTGTAGAGACACTTAATCAACTGAACACATTGAACGTTGGATCCTGTATTTAATCTTAAAACTAATTGACTAAAAGGCAGAAAAAGCATCTTTTTTGATGTAAAAACTATTATCTTAAATGGGCGTTCATTAGTTAAGTTAGGGTTCCAGGTGAAAAGCATTCAACTGAATCCTTAGGTTGAGTAAATGGAAGTAAGTAAGTAAATATGTTTCCTGTTTCTTTTATTTATTTATTATTCTGAATGAACATGAGAGGCAAGTTATTTTAAAAGGTAACTTTGACACTAATTTCTTTCCCATTTCTTCTTGGGAAGGAAGTCGAACAATTATTCAATCTTTTACAACTGATCTGAAAACTGCATACAATATATGGTGAAATACATAAAATCTAACATAAGAAACGTATTTCGAAAAATCCTAACGAGCCCCAATAAGAGAGAATGACGACTCAAAAATTTTGAAATGATACTTACGTAATTAATGGAAACTCTCTACCCTAATATGACAGAACTATTGAATATGTATCAAGAAAATTCTAGTGATATTCTTATTTAAATTTCAGTATTTTTTGGCGAAAAGAAAAATGCTTAATAAATTTAATATGCTTACACAATAAATTGTTATGATTAACATATTATGAAAACACTATAAATTAAATTATATTTCTGTCACTTAATTAACCAGCAAATTAACTGCAAAAAATCGTTTGCGGTGACCTAGCAAAAATTTAGTCACATCTCAACACTTATTGAGGAGCTTAGAAGCAAGGTGTGAATTATTCACTGAAACAATAACCTATCTCCAATCAGCAGTTTGGAAGGCTTAGGATATGAAATCTAATATACATCTTGATTTTACACAAGCACATATTTGTACAGAGAATTGTCATGTGTGATAAGGATACTTTGCAGCGAAATCCTTGTTTTCAGTAGGAAAATTTGTTCCTATTTTCGAAATCTTTTACGGAAACTGATTTTTTAAAGACTTTTTAACTTCCCAGTATATGAGAAGTTCTTGTAATCGACTCGAAAATCGAAATTGAAATTTTCAACATATCTTTACGTTTTGAGGTCTTTAGAGTATATTTTAAGTGTTTTTAGAAAAAAGTATGTATGTGTGTGTGTGTATGTACATATGTACGTACGTACGTACGTATGTGCGTTCGTGGACAGTTTTTTCAAAGAGCGTAACTCACGTAAACAAAGTCGTATCGACTTCGTTAAGGTGTCACTCGAAGCGTCTTTAGAATCTTAAGAGCTGATTAGTTTTTGGGGTACTTCGGTTGGGGGGGGGGTTTGCTGTTTTGCCCGTTTGAAGGTCATTTCTGTCATGCGTTATATCTCGCGAACCAAACATACGATTTCCTTGATCAAGGTGTCAATCGACGCGTTTTAACATTTATGTGATTCTATCAAGTTTAAAAAAAATTCGTTGGAGGTGTTTTTTATTTTTTTAAAAAAGTGCAAAAAATTGTGTTTTTTTTTCAAAAACAATAAATTTTTAACCTTATTGTCAAGTCCAAGTAATCAAAGTTTATATAATTTACATACTCCACACAGTTTTTATAAAAATGTCATCAAAATTTTTACTCACGATTACAAAAAAAGGCAAATAAAAAATAAAAAATCATTAACAGTCATCATGCTCTTCAATGTCATTTCTGTCATGCGTTATATCTCGCGAATCAAACATATGATTTGCATCTTTTAAGTGTCATTGTACGCTTAATAGTTTGGTAAATCTGTCGCATTTTTAAAGAAATCTTTGGAACCGTTTTTTAGTTTACGGAAAAAACTGCAAAAAATTAGGTTTTTCATAAACAATAAATTTTTTAGCTGATTTGCGAAAAATAGTAATCAATCTTTATAAAATTTATATATTGCAAACAATGTTTGTAAAAACACCATCAAAACTTTTCCCCATGATTACGTGAAAAATTAAATAAAAAATAAAAAATCATTAAAACTCATCAAGATTTTCAAGGTCATTTTTATCATTCACTATATCTCACGAACCAGATATAATATTTGGATCATTAAGGTGTCAGTTCACGTGTATTAACATCTTTGTGAAATTTTCAACAATATAAAAATTCGCTTCAGCCGTTTTTTTAATTTAATGGAAGCAAATGCGAAAAATGTTGTTTTTTTTTTAAAAAATATTTTTTAACCTGATTTGCACCGCACAGTGATACCAGTTTATAAAATTTATACATTCTCATTAGTTTTTGAAGAGACACCGGCAAAATTTTCTTCGATGATTATGAAAAAAACTAAATTAAAAATAAAAAAAAATCATTCAAAGTTAGTAAAGAGGTTTCATACGAATGCTATTACTTTATATCCTTTATTCTAAAAAAAATGTTGTAAATTCAATCAAAGTTTTAAAATATTTGCATAATTGAGCAGCTTTTTAATAGTTTTTATAGTCTTTTAATTAAAAAAAACTGCTTAAATTTTGAAACCCAACAAAAATTTTCAAGATCAAAAAGGCCCCCACCAATTTATCCGCGTGAATATTCATCGACCAAAAACCTTACGTAATCAATGGACCCTCCCGTAGACGATATGATTCATATTAACTCATTTCTGTTACTGCTATGAATACCTCTCATTGCCGTAATGTTGTTGATGTTTATGTAGATATTACTGGGAAGTTGACCGTGTGGACCTCAAGGGTCGCACCTCGCGGCTTGTTTTGAAAATTTTCAAAACGAGTAGATCCTTTTGCAAGCAAGCAAAGAGCCGATTTCCAAAATTCAACATAAGCACCTCGAAAAAAACTAATTGAGAAATTGGTGACAGTCCCCACCACCAATCTGATCTATCCAACCAAGTGGCTTTACCATTTGCAACGCTGCTCACCGGATTGATAGGGAATAAAGTTTCTTTTCATACCAATGTATACTGGACACCTGTAGACTCGCCTGCCAGCTGCTTTTGCTTTTCAAAATGGTAGGTTATGGATTACGTACTTAGCGTCTTTCGAATCCAAGGGCGTAGCCAGGATTTAAATAAGGAATGATAATCGATCGCTTCCAAAAATCGCATGGAGTCTCAGCGGGGTGATTGGACCGATGTTGTTGGCGAGACACAATGCGTGGGATTTGTATATTCTGCGTTCCCACATTTTGTTGATGAAGAATTTGCATCGTAGGCATCTAGTGTGGATGAACGTGGGATTGTTCGTTAACTTACATGAGTGTCATGCTGGCCGGAATTAATTTTCGTTGAACGAACAGTTATACATA
The DNA here is from genome assembly GCA_963942545.1 of Oxycera nigricornis. Classification (NCBI taxonomy): domain Eukaryota; kingdom Metazoa; phylum Arthropoda; class Insecta; order Diptera; family Stratiomyidae; genus Oxycera; species Oxycera nigricornis. The sequence goes on from OZ012660.1 coordinate 31,849,858, forward strand.
ATATGCAAGATTATACAGGAAAAATTTTATTAATTCCTTATAAAATCTCTTATTTTACGAACCGGTATAGTACCTTTGTTAAGGAATACACCTAAAAAAGCTGTTAACACTTCTTTCGTAGCATCGACTCAGTTATTGCAAGCTTATCGTTCCTATAAGCTCTGCTGCTCTATTTTATTTTTGGCGTATTTATTTGTTTCTAGTACAATTGTTTCAAGTAGTGTATCTGTGAAAAAGAGTCTGAAAAAATAGAAAGGTTCCGTACAATGAACAGGTACATTAGGTCCAACAATCCTAGATCCTGTCGAAAAATTGATTTTTGATTGAGGCTGGTATCTGTGAGTAACATCATCCCAAACCGCCAATTCATTTATACCACTATTCTCATTTTCTTCTTCACTATCGCTGGAAGTTTCTAATTGTATAACTCGTCGCTCCACTGGAACTATGTCACTATTATAAATATTTTCAAAACAACCGTTTGACTTTCCATAACAAAGTCAGTGTTCAATGAGTCAAAATAAAATTTCTCATCGCTGCTTTCATTTTTATGGTACATTTCTAACGGTAAATTTCTTTTTGCTGGTAAAAAAGCTTTGGTGGCGAAAAGCAGGCATACGGTCGCAAAGGGTTAACCCTTTATACCTCAACTGCATATATTTTATCAAATAGTTTGTTTTTTGGTAGGTTTAAATAAATAAAAAGACACGTCTTTTTTAGTTTTGAATTTTTTTTTACTAAGAAATGAGAAAAATGTACAAAAAGCGTGTGTGACAGATGTGTCACACTGCCTTAAACCGTTTCTCTAAGATGTAAGGAACGCTTTAAAACAATTGTTAAAATTATTGTAGTATAATGCAACGCCACACTTTTCGCAAATTTTGTGTCGTTTTTGTATTTTCTTCGTATTTTATCAACTTCACCAACGAACAAATGCCACAAAGTAGCGCAAGGTGAATTTCGCACGAATTTTGATACACGTAACGCCATACAGTTCACAAGAACTGCATGAATAATCCATAGAGTGGTGGGTTACCGTCGTGTTATAGTGACTTAAAATGGAATAAAATGTAAGGTTTGGAATTTGTAAGGAATTATTCGGTATGTTACAGTAATGTCACACGGTGGTATAAATGGTTAAAGTAGGTATTACGGTTCATTGTCGTTCCTGAGAGCTCCATCGTCTAGGAGGCAGCTGCCCTACCCTGCCCGTACCTCACTTCGCCATGTTCGAATCATTGCTATTTAAATATCTAGCCTTAGAGCAAAACCATTAAATTAAGCGGTCACTTGCTTTCGGACTATTCCTATTTGACTCGATATCGCACTGTCCCACGTTAGACGTCATATTTTTTAGCGAGAGCCATTTTGAATTTGTTCAACTCCACCCTTCACGATATTTTCATCTTCTTTTGATGCTTTATTTTATAATGACGAGATATGATGCTGAAAAAGTAAAACTTTTCAATATTTGCATTTAAGGTGCTCAATCGAGTGTTTTTTAGCCCAACAGTTGCTTGGCTTTTCCTTGATGTACATATTTGTATTTATCACGGTTTTTACCACAAGCAATTCACTCATCTGATTTTTGTGTCCCTTTTTCATCACTTAATTATGTGATTAAGAATGCAAAAAAAATTTCGTCGCGACGCACAAAATACGCAAAACACAATTAAAACGTCTAGATGGAGGTATGATAGTCCACTAAGGTGCAAATTACTAACCAGAATTTACAATATCGTCGACTACACGTTCTAACGATTTGCTTAAATATAAAAGCCACGTGGCTGTTTTACTTACTGATCGTTTAACACCATTTTACCCTAATTGTATAATTCGGGAACAAGCTTCCTCTTCTTCTTATCTCCGAAATACGCATACATATGAAATAGCAAATGCAATCGTAAATCTTTGAAAAAAAATCTCTTCTTCACTTGTTCTCATAATCTCACGCTAAATCAATACTTGTCAACTATGGACAGAATCAAAAATAGCTCATACAAAAACTATGCATAACCGGAACCTGCAATTAAGTCTGCTTTTATGATGTATATGGCATGAATTATAATTATAATAATAATAACATGGTGAGATAAAATGCGTCATTTTGATCCCAAAAAATTCGTTAGTATCTACAAATGATACACAAAATTTTTGTGAACCAAATGAATTACATAGTCCACATGCATGTTTCACCCTATCTTACCCTATCTTTCTTCAAAATTAAAATATACAAAATATTCAAGAATATAGTATGAGAATTGTAAAATTTAAAACAAATTGGAAAAATTGATTTATTTGAAAATTTAACGCGAAAAATGTGCATTACCACAATGCCATTATCATTTAAAAATTCAGTATTTTCTTACATTGTTAGTAGCAAATTATTGTCTTTGAAAAATATGCTGCACATCAATAAGGATTTTTGCATAAAATGTAACAAGAAATATGATATTAGGCTACTTAATTTGATATGTTGATTCCATGACTACCAAGCCGCGAGGTGCGACCCTTGAGGTCCACACGGACAACTTCCCAGTAATGTTTACATAAATATTAAAAATATTAAACACAATAATAATTATGGAAATAATACCACTTTTAATAATAAAAATGTACTTCTCATAAAAGTTATTGTAATGACTTAATATTAATCGTAACATCTACGCGAGCTTCAATTGATTACGTAAAGATTTTCGTGGATTGGTTTGATTTAATATTCACGTGGATCAATCGGAGGGGGGACAGGTTACAAAGCCTTTTCTACGTTATTTGTTATTTTCATATCGATGCTTCAAGGACAAAACAGCGCCAGCAAAAATGAATGCAGTTTTTGTTATTACGACCACTGAAGAGATTTTGTCGCGTGACGGCCATTTTGAATAGTTGCGGTCAAAACTGCTAGCACTCCGGCATTATCACTGAATTTGTATTTTTTCACGATTTTACATCAATGAAACTAATAATTATTTCTTATTTTCTGTTGATTTTGAGAAACATTGATTATGCAGTCAAAAATAGGTTCAATTGCATGTAAAAAGTAAAATATATGTATTACAAATGATGAAGGAAGTAATTGAAATCTTACGAATACTAAAGAACAAAACTCCTAAAAACTACAATTTTTTATTTGATGAAAGCTTTTTAAAGCATATGATCTTAAAAAGTGTTGACCACAAACATTTTACCATTCAAAACGTGGATTACCACAATTGCAAATTTGATTTGATTTGTATTGGTTTTCAAAATTTAAGCAGTTTTTTTATTAAAGTTAAAACACGGTTCTGTGAAGACTATTAAAAATCTCCGCAAATTATGCAAATAATAATAAACTTTGATTGACTTTACAACAATGTCTTTAGAATAAGAGATTTAAGGTATACAAATTCATATGAACCCTACATGATGACTTTGAATGATTTTTTTTATTTTAAATTCAATTTGTTTTGAAATCATGAAAAAATATTTTACTGGTCTCTCTACAGAAATTGATAAAAGTTTATAAATTTTATAAACATTTATTATTATGATGTTAATTTTATTAATTATTAATTAATTCTTTTATGAAAAAAACACTAATTTTCAATATTTTCTCATTAAATTAAAAAAAATGACTTTAAAGATTCTTTTTTAAATTTATGTTTTTAAATTGTTGTTGTTAAAAATGTTAATACGCTTCGATTGACTTTTTAATGATGCAAAGATTATATTTGGTTCTCGAGATATAATGAATGACATAAATGACCATGAAGGTCATGATGACTTTTAATGATTTTTTATTTTTAATTTAATTTTTTTTTGTAATCATGAAAAAAAATTTTGGTGGCTTTTTTACAAGAACTGTTTGGAGTATATAAATTATACAAACATTGATTACTGAATCTTTAAAATCAGGTTCAAAATTTGATGTTTTTGAAAAAAAAAACCCAATTTTTTGCACTTTTTTTTTCAAAAAATTCAAAACCGGCTCCAACGATTTGTTGAAAAAATTGAAAGAATCACGTAAATGTCAATGCGCGTCGATTGACACCTCAGTAATGAAAATCGCATGTTTTATTCGCGAGATATAGCACATAACATGGTTGACCTTCAAGGGGTGAAAACAGCAAACCCCCCTTACCGAAGTGTCCCAAAAACTTATCAGCTCTTAAGATTGCAAAGACGCTTCGATTGACACCTGAACGAAGTCGATACGACTTTGTTTACGTGAGTTATGCTCGTAGAAAAACTGCCCGCGAACGCACGTACGTATGTACGTACATACACACACACACACATACATAATTTTTTCTAAAAACACTTTATATATACTCTATAGACCTCAAAACGTAAAGAAAAGTTGAAAATTTCAATTTCGATTTTCGAGGCGATTACAAGAACTTCCCATATACTGGGAATTTAAAAAAGTTTATTTTCTTTAGAAGAAAAAAACAAAACGTTTATTGATTGTACCACAACCATTAGCGACCAAGCAGACTCTCTCCAAGTTTTCCAAGTATCTACGTATATGTCACAATGGGGTAGAAATTCGTGACGTTTAGATGCAAATGCTGTAATTTTGTCTGCAGTTAATCAGTCGCTGCATCTCCGACGATAATGTGTAAGTATCCTTTTTTTATCATAACTCACAATTTTTGATAAAATATGTTAGATCCAGAATGTTTACCAGTTCCTTCTTATACTGTAGTTATCTAGGCAGTTGCTCCCAGCCTATTATTAAAATGTACACTAATATCTGCTAAAGGAGCGTATTTATTGAAACTTTACTCCTTGAAAACATGCCAAAGAAATGTATTCTAGTAAAAATATATACATCCAGCCGTAAACCGTATTTTTTCCAAGCTTACTTAATCCAAATGTATTATCAATAGCAAGTGCCTTGTTTAGCACTGAGTGATGAAATTTCCCTTGCAATTATCTGGTAGTAAAAGTACTGCATTTTGCTGCAATTAACATACAGACAGCAATCGCACAGACCAGGACGAAGAATGAAGATACCTAAAAAATAAATGCATTGATTTGAAAAGGATCAAACTCGTTTCAAATTAAGCGTTTGATCACTATGTGGGATCACAGATTGCATATAAAGTAAAAAATGGAAATTTCATATATGAGATCTTTCAATAAGTTGATGGAAATCCATTTGGAAATCAAATAAACTTATCTTATTTCATTATAAAATTTCCAACATAAATTCCATTGTTACTGTGGCGGAAATCGAATATAAAGATGTTAAGCTTACCTTGTGAAGTTTTATGTCAGAAACTTTAAATTAGGCGATATATATTTTTCAGTACTTGTTTCAATTTGACCGTATAATTGAAAAACACATGATTAAAAATATGTCATGTTGAAATTAACAAATTATTACTGGATAAATGGACATATTTTCAACTGAATTTGCTTCGTTTAATTTTCTCACCATTAAGTTATCGTGCTCAATCCTATGAGCCGTGATTCTTGCATTCTAATTAACCAAATGAATGGAATCCACTCTGAGTAATTAACGCCTTAGACCGCTTTTATATCGCATTTATAGTTCCGTGACTCGTGCGAGAATATGAGAGCATCGATTTTACGTTGACCACTTGAAACTAACTAACTCACATTTCAAAAATGCAAATTTTTTGCATATTTTGGCGAAAAAAACCTAGAATTGATGCAAATGATACAATCCTCAATCGATCTTTGATTTATTGAAGTAGGTGACACCGCATCGCGTTACACATGAAAACTTTACTTTTGCCAAATACTACTAAATATCATTTCATTGAAAATGCAAAATTATCTGAAAGGAAACTGCATTGGCCCCACTTACTGAACGTTTATGTCGCTACGCCAGGAGAACAAGCTGTTCATATAAAAGGCCTGATCGTCATCTCAATCAGCATCAGTTTCTTTTTTGAAATCATATCAAAACCATCATGTTCAAGTTTGTAAGTTGACCATAACTCTTGACATTATCTACTGTTGCCAGTCAGCTAACAGCAGACTTGTTTCATTGTTGTACGTTAACATTTCAAAAAAACTAACTCATCTTCTGGTCATCTTTGCAGGTCGTACTTGCCGCTATCGTTGCCTTGGCTGCTGGCCAACGTTACACTCCATCTGGTTCTTCAGAAGCCGCTGCTGAAATCAGAAGTGCCGCCAGCGACATTGCTCCTGATGGTTCATACCGTTTCTCCTACGAGACCTCCAACGGAATCGCCGCCCAAGAACAAGGTGTAGGTGGAGTATCTGCTGCCGGTGGTGCTTCATACACCTCCCCCGAAGGAATCCCAATCCAGCTTACCTACACTGCTGATGCCAACGGATTCCACCCAGAGGGTGCCCATCTCCCAGTCCCACCACCAATCCCAGTTGCCATTGTCCGTGCTTTGGAATGGATCGCCGCCCACCCATACAAGGACGAATATGTTGTCAAAGCTCAACGTTATTAAGTGAAACGAACAGTTTAACTTATTGTAACTATTTAAATAAAATGTAAATTAAAATCATCTCTTGTATTGTGATTCCGTAACAAACGATGCATATTTTTCGATAATCAACTGGTTTGCAGCAATGGTTGGTCCTCTTAAGATGTGCCTTTAATCGAATCAATTAGGTGAAGGTGATGAAGTTTCGTGTTCACAATGACTATGCTTGCACTAATAATAATTCAAGGTGGACTATTGTTATTAACAAACAATCTGCCCGAGTCATTGGCTTACTGTTCCGGAAAACAACAGCAACTTTTAAATCGATCAAATGAAAATAACAACAATTAGTGAGGGTGCTAACGAATGCCTTAACGTGGAGTTGGGTGACAGTATAAATAAGGGAGGAAACCAGTGGCCAACTAAACTGTGTATAATTTACACGATTTCTGGAGCAAAAAATTTAGCATTCTTAGTGAGGTATCCAGATAAAATTCTTAATAAATATGATCTTATGCATAGCCTAACGAAAGCGTCAACCGTTTTGAATGTACTCGTCACAAAATCTTTTATTTTGAATATTACGTCTCCAAAGAATAGTTCAAAAGATATTTCGAGCGTGATGATCTAGTTTATCTATTTTCAAATTAATCCAATCTGTGCCAACATTTATTCAGTATTTTCGGAATTGAGGTTAAACATCCTAAACATAATATTCCATATAAATAATATATATCTAAATCTATTTCAAAAATTCACTTTTTATTTATTTTCTACTTAGTTTAAACAAATTTAATTGTTTTTTGTGAACTTTTTTCTTCTCATTGCTCAATTGAAAAGAAGAACAAATCAACCATGAAAATAGTCTACACGCACATAAAGAATTTTCGAGGCACATAGATTGAAAATACTTAAAAACCGTCTATTTTCGGCTGCAAACAACGATGAAACCAAATTTTTCGTAATACAATATTGATGATCTCCCTAAATTCTCAATATAATAATGGAGGAATATGCAAGTACTGCGAACCTTGATGGAATTATCTAAAAGTCTTATAGGTAAAATGGACACATCAGCATAGATAAACTATATAAATGGTTAACTAATAGCATTTTTCAAGAAAAGTTCTCAATCTAAGCAAATTTTTATTCAAACAATACCACTTTAGTTATTCAACAATTGGGTATTGATACAAGATCTATAAAACCTTTACATGAAATTCAAATATAATTAAAAAAATTGCTGCAATACTCTTACATTCGTTTAAATAGAGTAATATTTTTTCGTGTTCAATGCGACTTTTGTACATTTTAATTTTTTTAAATTCCGATTCTTCAAATAAAATTCAAATTATACTATGCTCAAATAAATATGATTCATTCAAATAATGGTAGATCCCACATTTTTGTTTAACTACTCCAACGGAAGCCTTCCATTTTTTGAATGGATACCTTTCCTAGATAACTTTTACTTTCTTCAATCAAGATTACGAAGGTTTTTTAGTTTAAAACTATAACTAAAATTTAAATATTTACGACCGTAACTGATAGTGCACTGCCATTTTAAAACAGGTCTTTTTCCACTTCAGTCACACATTTTAAAGGTTATCCTAGTGTTTTTCCGACAAGCGTGATAGTATTTCTTATTTTATCAATTAACAATGAATGCCATAATTCCAGGACCACTTCAACGCATATGAAAATTTGAATTCTTGACCTAAAATAGAAGGAAATTTCAAAAGCAATATGAAATAAATTTTATCTTTCCAAAACAATTTCTACGGCTTCATACATTTTTCGCATACTTTTTAAAACATGGACTCCACACATTAATGATCTAAGAAATAACTGGCTGCCCTCATTGGTCTTCTACGTCGCTTCTACTTCTTTCCAAAAAAAAAATAGATCCAAATTATGTATGCGCACCTTCTTTCCAAAATTTTCTACGGCATCTTAAATTGGAGCCAAACTTCTAAAGGTAACCTCATGATCATCTCCAGACTAGTAACCAGAAGGTATAAAACCATTTACAATCTCTCTATGCTGACTCCAACGAGAGAAGTTTACAAAACAGCCCAAGAATTAAATTTACAAAGCATGATTTCCATAAAAAAAGCTAAATTCATACATAAGAATTTACACCGTAATGAGTACACCACTGTGAAATTAGATAGAATTGAGAGAGAAAAACTATCGCATTTGCCAGCACTGAACGACTAAATGGAGATCCCTTCAACAAAGCAGCTAACTTATTCAATACACTACCGGACAAAACTAAAAACATAACGAATCCAACTTTCTTTAAAACGACACTAGAAAAGTGCCTCCTGCAGGACCAATTTTCGAAGTGAGCCACAACTACAATCAACTCCATACTAAAATCAAAGCCAAACATGTAATCATGTTGATATATTCGGAACTTCAATCTAACTAAAAGGATACTAAACTTACCAATTCCAATTGCAATGCCGATTCTTATCGTCTGAGAAGTACTATGTACTGAATTATAACTACGGAAAATTACTGAAATGATGATTGAAGAGATGGAGGTGGTTTTAGTCGGTAGAAATCCGGCATGCCGAGAGGCAGGAGCTGATCGGTATCTTTTGAAGATTTCCACCTTCCAACGTTGCAAAAAAAAGGGTGAACCGTTGCGATTGCCTGCAAAATCAAAACACAATTGCTGATGCCGTCGCTCGTTTCCTCAATAATGTTTTTGTGGATCTGGTTCAACGAGTTCGCGTCATAACCACCATTCCTTTTTGCTGCCTTGCGTAATTGATCAGCAGGACGAATTTATTACACCTTAGGTCTAGAGATGTTCAACTCTTCGTACTTTAAGTGACGAAATAGTATCAATAATAAAATCAAACACTTCTCAACATTGAACCGAATTTACATTTCAAGAACGTCAAACACGATTTTTAAGTTTTAATTTAATTTTTAAACACTAAACCTTGACGAAATTATGTGGTTCTATGTTAAATGTATTCAGATTTTTGGTTGAGTCCTTATTGATCGCAAAAATTGAAACAAAATACAATTTTTTTACGTTTCAATACTTTGTTTTTATTTCGAATGCATTTCGAGTCTTTCATTGCATTCTCATCATAACTTAAAACGCTTGTTTCACACTTAAATGACAAATGAACAAAACGGTAACGTATGGCCAAAAAGATGAGAATTCAATGAAAGACTCGAAAAGCATTCGAAATAAAAACAAAGTATTTAAAAATAAAAACATTTATTTTGGTTTTAATTTTTGCGGTCAGTAATGAGTCAAGCCAAAAATCTAAATATATTCAAAAACGGCAATGACTTGCAATAACGGTAAAATTTATTCTACTTTTAGAATATAACATCCAGAGACTACAATACTATGATGAATGCCTGTGGGTATTCACTGTGCTGTACAGAGAAATTTAGAACTCACAATAAGTTCAATTCCATTAAAAAAAAATATTTCCTGCCAACCGTTGAGCATAGTTTAACCAACATCACAATAAGATATGAATTCGTATTCATGAGTAAAATTACTTTTTTTCATATCATCATTTTTTGAGAATTTAATCCAACGTTGGAGCTGGTTGTAACGCTAATTCGGGAAAAACTGTTTTTAGTCAGAGAAAGTGTAGCATATCCATGAACGATAAAATTTGCATTAATACATTTAGTTATACGGGAAACATCTATAATTAACTTTAGAAGACATAGTTTCGAACAGAGGGCATCACTAATTTAAGTCACATATGTAAGGAATTAAAAGCATGGTACCTAGTTTTTTCTCCGAAATGTACTAAGCGATTATTATGCATAGAGACCAGTGAAAAAAAATTAGTTGAACAATTAAAGAGTCAATTAATTAAATAGATGCATTGATTTTTCTCAGTACGGTTTAGTTTGGTGTTAGATAAAGATACAAAAAATAAATAAAAATCCTACATCCAACAAGACCGAATAATCGAAAATTGCATTTAGTGCAAAAATCAATCTTCAATCGTGGGTGTTTAAATAATCAACTTATCAAAACACTTGTTTTAAACCACTCCAAATAAAAATTCAGACCTGATAGCGCCCCGCTTTTTTCAATAATCCTTGGAGTCACGAGAACTCACTATAAAAGGCAAGATCATCTCCACAATCAGTATCAGTTTCACTGTGGAAAAGATCTTGCAAAGAATCATCATGTTCAAATTCGTAAGTTGAGCATAACATTTGGTATTATGCAGATTTTAAGTGTTCACCTTTTGTCGATCACATTACCAATGCAAATTTATTTTGACTTATCTCGTCTTCTAAATGCTTGATAACAGGTCGTCCTCGCTGTCGTCATTGCCTTGGCTAGCGCTCAACGCTACACCGCAGTTGTCAGCAACTCGCCAAGTGCTACCGCTGAAATCCGAAGCTCGGTCAGCGATGTTGCTCCTGATGGTTCATACCGTTTCTCCTACGAGACCTCCAACGGAATCGCCGCCCAAGAACAAGGTGTAGGTGGAGTATCTGCTGCCGGTGGTGCTACATACACCTCCCCCGAAGGAATCCCAATTGCCCTTACCTACAGCGCTGATGCCGATGGTTTCCACCCAGCAGGTGCTCATCTTCCAGTTGGCCCACCAGCACCAGAATACCTTGCCCGTGCTTTGGCCTGGATCGCTGCCCATCCATCAAAGGAAACGGAATACGTTGTCAAGACCCAACGTTTCTAAGTGAACTGAATCCTGTACCTAAAATATTGTTAAATAAAATGCTGTAATATACCACTAGAATGAATCTTAGACTTGATTTCCCTAATCGAAAGATTTTGCAGCTCGCAAACTCTTTGGTAATTTTGATAATCGAATATATAATGGATAACGCCTTCATCAAGTGATATTCTTCTTTGAAGTTGCTAACATAGCCTCCTAAATTTTGGTTTTTATTCAAAAGAAATAACAATTCACGTCGGATTATCATGTTTTTTGCTAGATTAACTTTATAATCGGGCCTAAGACATAATGGAAGAGTTTACAAAAAAGATAGATAAATCGAATCGATGTTGAAAAAGACGTCCTCGTGATAAGACTTGCGTACTTCTCTTGATAATAGTTCCACATAATGAAATCTACAAATGGAAATTCCCTCTTTTAAATGTGAAAAATAATTTCAATCATTTATTGCTTTCTATATTCCCTGTTTAAAAGCAAACGTTCGATACAATTCAAGTAATTTCAATGTAATATGAGGAACGCTGATTTCACCAGCCAATATTTCATCGGCTTTAAAGGATTCCAATTTGGATTTATCATAACTCACCTACGTTGAAGCTTGACCTATATTTACATTTTCATCATAATATAGAAATACTTTAAGTTTTCAGTTATACACTATGAAAATACACTCTTTGGTTTAGTTACCCTTTCAATCATTGAAGAACCAATTTCTAGATGTTAAAATTAGTGCAACATTTTCCTTGCTATGAGTTTCTTATATTTTTTTAATTGGAGATTTTTGCTCGTCTTATGCTTTATTTGTTGCGTATTTTCAACTACAGTTGAATTCATCATATATCCGTTTTAATTATTCTTGTCGTTAGTGTTCCCTTCCACCGAATGCCGGATGCTAGTCGTTTCGGTTGAAGACAATTCGAATGTACTGAGCTGCTGTTGAGCTAGTTTTGTTAACTTCTAAATAATTTACTGGATATTGAAGTTCTAGTAATCGGTCCAAAAAAATTAATAATAATAATATTTTTTTACTTTTACGAATAATATTACCTAATTCAAGTTGATCAGCTGCAAATAAGAAACAATTATATTGGGCCCAGCAACATCAAAATAGCCAAAAAATCTGCTTTAGCAGAACAGTGAACACTTGATCAATGTTTGGTGCCTTCTGTAAAGCACGGTGAAAGTTCTGTGATGGTGTGGATCGGTTTTGATTGAGATACAGTCGATAGATATTCACCGGACTGTTGAGAATGGAGCAGTAATACTGTGATATCTGGTAGGTGTATTTATAATCATGCTTTCATATTTCTGAACGATTATGACCCAAAGAGCTTCAGAGAAAAGAAAAGAAAAAAGTTCCGGTATCATTATTTGACCACCACAGTATCTTGATCGGAGCCCAATCTAGTTTTCCTGTGAGAATCTCTGTCTTCAACATATTTTATCTACCATGCTTATTTTCAAGTATCCCCATCCATTTTGACGGCAAATCTTTTTGCTGGTGTTACTATTTTCAATATTTTTCTAGTAAACATTTTCTTATCATTTTTTGAAACGATTTTAGATTGCTTATTTCTTTTATTATCGGAGAATTTGTTGAAAAAACTAGCTTCACTGTTTATTGGATTTTTAAGGCGTTATTAAATAATAATTGCATTTTTCATCTTGTATCGTTTTCCCCCAGAATTCTATCAAGTTGAATTGTTTTTTCTTCTATACGAAATTCAGTTTTTCCGTGCAAATTATCTCCTTTTCGCCTGTCGCGGATAGTATTAATAGATTGTAAATGATCTTATATGCATCGATGTAGATGTTGTCTTGATATCCCCGTTAAAATATTATTTGAAGTGTGCTCCTTGCTGAAAGTCCAGATGCAACTGCCAAAAAGATATGTGTAGTGATTTGAATCATTTAAATGTGCTATCCATGTTGATTTTTGAATGTTCGGCAAATGTTCTGCAAATGTACGGACAAATATCGTCGACGCAGATTATTCGCACCTTCCGCAAGTTTTTCTATAATAATTTGACGTTGCATTAAGGGGTTATTCTGCTTATAATTTTTTTTTTATTTTGCATATTTTGAATGAAAAGTATCTCAAGAATAACTGTTTAAAATTTCACATCGATATCTTTCTTTGTTTGGATTCTGTAGCACTTTTGGCTCCTCTCGGTATTTCGAAAATTTGTGTAGCTTAAGCGGCCTTGAAGCGCTCGAACATCTGCTCGAAAATAACGGTTCCATATGTATTAGATAGTTTCTAAGTACAAATATGTCACAAAACAAATTTCAATATATAACACATTATATATACGCAAATCATGCGTAAGTTAGAATTTTCTTGATATACAGCAAAAATTCGGTTGCAAAACTTTAAACACGATTTTCTCTAAACGTACTTTTTTATGCGCGTGGTAAAAATGCGAAAAAACTATTCTACTGATTTACTTCAAACTTTGAGCACATAATTTCCTACTATTTATCTACTGCACTGACCACAGTTTAAAGCAAAAAAAATTTTTTTTGCCAATATGGCATAACATTATTTAATTGAAAAAATGTCGAAAATCGACACTTTTTTTCAAACTTGTGCCAAATGGCACAAACAAAAATTTCGCATAAAGTGAGGTTAGTGCAGTAGTATATACTCTAAATTAATAACTTGTTTTCTTTCGTATGATTGTAGATGAATATTTTTGCCAGAATTTTACCAGGCGCAAAACTTTTTTTGATTTACCTGCACTTGAACGTGGGGCTTGGCAGCCGCCATTTTCTTTTCATAATTTTTTTATATATATAAGAATAATGTTAAGACTTCAATAAATAAGCATACGAAATTTCAAAACGATATCTGTTATAGTTTTGTTTATATAGCAGTTTGAAAAAAGGTCACTTTTTCCGGGCTATAGGTAGAATAACCCCTTAAGGGATGTTTTGCATAATTTAAGATTATGTGTATATGAATAATATTTTCTCAATGCGTTTGAATCTTTTCGCTTATTCCTGGATGCGAAGAATATTTGTCCGGTTACCTTTGTGTCCTTCCTAGTTCTGGTTGGATTAGTTATTGTAGCTAAAACTAGTACTTACAATGTTCCCTAAGCTGCCTTTTTTCCTTCTATTTGCTACTATATTTGGTGTTTCTATTATAATTCGTAGCTGTCTCCCGATTTTTTATAATCAATGCCAGGCCTACCAATCTTTCCTCGTCGGTTTAGTTTAAAAGTCACGTTTTCAGACGTTTCATTAGGAAATTGTTTTCTCAGAGGTGCACATCGTATGCTGTAATTTAAACGAAAAAAACTTATGAGTTTATGGATCCTGGGGAATTGATCCTTATCACACTGATCGATAGCTTCAATTGCACGTATCGCATGATCTATCTCAAACTACTCAACTAAGCTTTTATAGAGTTCCATTAATTTTTTTGTTATTCTCGAAACTAAAATGTGATTGACACACACACCCACTTCTACTCAATGTAAAGTCACTGCCTAAAAATTTCTTTAAGAAAGATGTCACTTTAAGCGAAGTGTCAAGGTCTGTTCTGCTGCAGATTTAACTCTTCTAATCTGTCAATAATTGTATTGAAAACACTTTCAAATTTTATGATCGGTCATGATTTTCAGCACAGCGAGTTTTACACATTTTCGTTAGAGTTTTCCATTCGTTTTTAGTGAAATTTCATTTACGTTTTATGCGAGCAATGACGACAGTTTAAGAAAATTCCTAATGGACTTCATAATGTCGATCGCATTTAAAAGAGGTTAAATTCCGCACGACCGATTAAAAAGCTAAGTTCAATGAATGTGCGATACAATTATCACGATAAACTTCTAATTTGTTTTTTCTCAGTGTATTTTTAACGATAATTTACAAAAGGACTATGTATTAAGAAGCGCCAGATTGAACGTGTAAGAAAAAAACATCTGAATAGTGGCGTCCTTTTTTTGAAAAATTACCAATACGAAACGAAATATGTAAATTGTAGATAATTTTTCCATTCCAATTGATAAAAAGTGGAGAAAATTTTTCCATACTCTTATTATTAACAGGATATACCTAGAGTGTTCATTCTGCTCCTAAAAGCATTGTAAGAGAAGAGCGGGAGTCAAACCCCGGATATCGGATAATCAATTCACTTTTAGTTTATTATGCAAAACGAGATCTTTGTATTTTTGGAATCTTTATTGCTTGATTTAAAAAGATCAATGTTAAAGTTACTGGAATACATCCGATATTTTAGGCATCTTTTCTGCCTTTGAATTAAGGAGCTAAGTCCTTGCCAGTTCGTAATCGACCTTTTGAAATCATCAAAAAAAATCTGTCCATTTAAATAAGTTCTAGCATCCTTCCATTTAATTGCTGATTATATTGTGAGTTGCATGTGAAATCTGGAATTACGAAATTCGATTCCCCGATTGCAAGCCTCGTCACTTTAGAAACTTGTTTTAATTTCCAAACAAGATAAAGTCCTGGCTGCAGCGTGAAGCGTGTCGTTAAGAATACCGGACAATGGAATGCAACCCCTAAATAACTTATGTTGAGTCCAAAGCAAACAAGAATTTCCAGCATTGATTTCGTGCTCGAATTTTAGTTCTCTGTTTATAGTTTTCCATTGAAACAGTTCTGTATCATCTGATGCTAAACGTGTGCTCGGTAATAGTCTACTAAATCCCACATCGACTTTAAATGTCACCTAAATAATTATTCCAATCGGATTGTTAAAACAAAATAAAAATTCATCTTCATAGAAGACCTGATAGCGCCCCCCTTTTTTCAATAATCCTTGGAGTCGCGAGAACTCACTATAAAAGGCAAGATCATCTTCACAATCAGTATCAGTTTCACTGTGGAAAAGATCTTGCAAAGAATCATCATGTTCAAATTCGTAAGTTGAGCATAACATTTGGTATTATGCAGATTTTAAGTGTTCGCCTTCTGTGGATCACATTACCAATGCAAATTAATCTTGACTTATCTCGTCTCCTAATTGTTTGATAACAGGTCGTCCTCGCTGTCGTCATTGCCTTGGCTAGCGCCCAACGTTACACCCCAGTTGTGAGCAGCGCACCTGTCGCTGAAATCAAAAGCTCGGTCAGCGATGTTGCTCCTGATGGTTCATACCGTTTCTCCTACGAGACCTCCAACGGAATCGCCGCCCAAGAACAAGGTGTAGGTGGAGTATCTGCTGCCGGTGGTGCTACATACACCTCCCCCGAAGGAATCCCAATTGCCCTTACCTACAGCGCTGATGCCGATGGTTTCCACCCAGCAGGTGCTCATCTTCCAGTTGGCCCACCAGCACCAGAATACCTTGCCCGTGCTTTGGCCTGGATCGCTGCCCATCCATCAAAGGAAACGGAATACGTTGTCAAGACCCAACGTTTCTAAGTGAACTGAATCCTGTACCTAAAATATTGTTAAATAAAATGCTGTAATATACCACTAGAATGAATCTTTAACTTAATTTCCCTGATCGAAAGTTTCTGCATCTCGCAAAATTATCTCTATAAGCCTAGTAGGAATATCGAGGTTCAATTCAATCTGTAAATCGGTTTCCTTTATTAAAGCTATTTCGGTTTTACATAACTCTTTCGTTATATCACACGTGGAGTCATCATCGGAAAACATAAAATTTTAATACCAATGGTTCCACTTTCGACTTTTATTCCAGAATCACGTCGAAGCTTGGAACCTCATCCCAAGAACACAGCAACCTCAAACGAATAAGAACTGTTTCTGAATTTCCAAGTACAAGGTAAAAATATTCTCCTTATTTGCATTCATCTTTTCTTAAATTTTTAATTAATTATTCTTTCAAAATAATCCAGGGCATCCTAAGCTTTTGGTTTAATTTTACGGTTAAATCCACACAATTATTTTAACTCAACCATATATCATCATCTCATCATCTTTGACTATCAATTACAATAAAAAACGACCGCATCTTAAAATCGCCGGATTGTATAACATCTTAAAGACAAATGTTATGCATTTTCATCAATTTAGTTAACAAGCATGTGGCCTTGATCATTTCCCATTTCCATTTTGGAAAACCGGATAGTTACTCCGCCAAACGATATCAATTCAGCCTTGAATCATCGCTTTAAGCTTAGTCCAAAAAGACAATGCGACTTCATCTCCAGTTTCAAACATCTGTATATATTTGATGTTAGCCGAGGGAAAGTGTATTTCCAGATTAAATATTCACCGTTTCTATCCTCGAACGCTGAAATTAATTCAAACAGTCAAACTTGTTCTAAAATTGGATTCACATGTGCATATATGAATGGTTCATATGGAACGATGTTTTAATGTGATCCGAAAACGAATATCACAACTAAATGGGAAAGATACATTTTGATGAATACAATAGATGCGCGATAACAACTTTATGCCTACGTATATTGTTCAAGGCAACGGATTCCAGTTCTACTGAGGTCTCAAAAATTCTCCTTAAAATTGCTATAGGAATGTTTCACGTTTCGAAAGTGTGATGTGGACTGTTTAAAACATATTTACGGTTTTCCCAGTCAACCGAACATTGTTAAGTCTGCTGTACCTAAGCCCGTATCAGATCGATATAACTCTATGAGTTTTGGGGGAAGAGGATACAGCTAATTATTCCTTATTTTGAAAGTTGGTTGATTGATTTGTTGAAAGAAGCATAAACTAAAAAAATAATAGGTTATTCGTTAAAAACTCTTTCGGTAACGCCCCAACTTTTGATCCTTTACTAACGAGTGAAAACATCCAAAAGAAATTCGACATTCGAATAGATGTGTGTAATCCCAACTTATCGTAAACGTGATAACTTTAATTTTAATGCTTTTCTAAATATCTTTTAATCTTCTCACAAAACATAATTTTAAAATACCGGTCACGTGCATAAAAGGATTTCTTTGCCCAATGAGAATAAACACTTTAATTGCTTCAAAGTACAGCTCAACTGAAACAATTGTGAATCGATTTTTCACAAAAATTTCATAAAGTTCTTTATTTTCAATTCTCACAGTCAAAATGTTTCCTAGTAAAAAGTCAAAGAATTTGCTTGTTTGTTGCCATTATTATTTCGCTTGTCATCATGATTAATTCTAAGAAAATACCATGCAACTTGTTTGATTTGTATTCATCTTTACTTTTTGACGAATAGTTTTTCCAATAAGGAGTGAAACATATCAAGTGGAGTGAATACCGGAAGCATAGAAACGTTCTTTTATTATGGTTTTTGGCTAGTTTGAATCATTGACTTTTACTTTTTTCTAAGCAAAGATCGTGTGGTTTTAAGTGTGATTACATTTTCATTTCAATAAAATTATTTCTTTTTTGCCAAAATGAATTGTTTTAATTGTTTCAAAATTTTATTTCAATAATACGTTGACCGTCGTTAAAACCACTAATGACGTATAGTGGAAAAGTTTCCTCTTTTTTTGGAATTTTACAATGAACAACCAAGAGAAAAAGGGATTTTGAGCCATTTTGTCGGAAAATTTTATCCAGGACTTCAAAATATAGTTTACAGTCAAATAATAAAAAAACATTATTCTAGATAAACGACGGAAGTTTTCGAATACATATATTTTTACGCTTCATTTACACTTACAAGAAAATTTAGAATAAGTAAACGTTGCCCTATAAATGATGGTTTTATGAAAACTTATTTTATAGATGATGTGATAAAATTTTCCAGCTGCTATGGAAAATCAAAAAGTCAATGGAATTACTGTTACCACAAAAATTTGCCATAAATTGGAACTGCGAACATGGCCATAATTACCGCATTTGACATAGTTGGCTAGTATACATTAGTATTTTCTCACTTAACTACCGAAGCAAAAAGAATAGTTTCCAAAAGAACATATTGAAAATTAGTAAGCGATAAGAATTTTGTTTCTTTGCTATAAAAACTAAACATTAAATACAAAATATTCCGTTTTATGCTTTTATTTTACAAGTTTCATTGGTAAGAAGATTAATGTCGAAAATTTTAAAGTGTAATCATAGAGAACCGCGTCTCAGCTTCCCACATTGGTTATAACTTCCAGTTGACGTCCAAATGCAAGCATTATTATATTTTCCTTTTATTTGAATTCGGATGCTTCTTTCTACTTTTCAGTTCTATTAATAATATTTTTCAAAGAATGGTATCCAGACAAAAAAATCAATACCATTGTTTATTCGTGATTTATGTTCCATTAGAAATATTTATATTTGCAAACTCTCACCCTGAAATTAATTAAACTCAACTATTGTTAATAAATAACCGACTGTACATATATATAAATATGTAAAAACAACTATTCAATAACGTGACTTTTACCAAAAATTGTTATTGAATCAATTAGAACTAAGCTTACTTATAACGCTTACTACGTCTGTACTAAACAATACACAGATTTCAAATCAAACAATACCAACACTTAGAATTTTAGGAGTAATATTCTTGAAACTTTTTTCATGCCGAAATTTTCGAGGTAGTTTCGTACTTCTTGATCAAATAAGTGCAAAATATTTTACTAGTTTTGAGATATTTTTTGAAAAATCGTTCAATAAATTTACCAATTATATGGTTAAGAATATTCGCTGAACAACTTTCAAGTGTACGTGAACTTACATTTACTTTTAGCTTTCAAAAGCATGTCTAGCAAGTAAATCCGAAAATACTGTAATGAATTGAACAGTGTTTGAGGGAAATATGATCCGATTAATTTGAGTTTCCTTCTATTAAAATCCACTGAAATCAAATCGTGTTGAAACGAGATTCGCAAAAATTATATCTTCCTCATATATTCCTTGATATTGAGCGGTTAACATTTTATTGCGCACTTACATCGAATTTCTTGAAAATTATTCCGGAATTGAGAATTTGAGAATTTTTTTGTTCGAAATAAAGCTAGAAGCTATCGTAGAAAACTAGGTAAGAGTCTTAGTAAAAAGTTTTCTCAACATCATAATCAAAAGAAAATTTTCAATTGACAATTTTGTCGAAAATTATTACTTTTCATTGCAGGAAAAATTTAGCAAAAGGCTCGTTGAAATGGATAGCTTTTCACAAAATTTAGAAAAGTTTTTCATAAGAATGGAATTTTTGTGAAGTAATTTTGAACAAAAATATCAAGTGAAAACAAAATTCAAAGAAGTGCAAAAGGAATTGTTAGTTTTAATTCACGCTGTGATTTTTTCTGAAAAATATACACACCTTTGCTATGTTTCCTTATAAAAAAAATTAAAATTGTTACAAGCCTAAACTTTTTAACACAGATTTTCTCGAACAATTATTCAGTTAACATCTTCCAAAAATTATTTTGGTAACGGTAGCATGAAAGAATTTGCTGAGCAGAATAATCTGGAAAAATATCCGATTATAGTTATTTGCTTAGATGCTCCTAATTATTGAATAAATCCACACACAATTTCACGAAAATATGCGGAAAATAAATAATTTTCGCTAGAATTTCGTGATCGAAATTGCATTACAAAATGAATTCTGTTGTCCCATAGATAAGCAGTTTTCCAAAAATCTCAAATAGTTTATTATTAATTGTTTGCTGTGAAAAAGAATATAGGAAATTTGCAGTATAACCTGATCCTTGCTAAAGTTTCTTATATCTTGCAAAAAATAGCTTCCACTGTACCGACAAATACTTTAGATGCATGCATTAAATTCTATGTAGAAGCTGAAAATTTAACCCTTTCCTCCTTGAATTAAATTAAAATAAACGTGCCTATGTTGGCTATTTACTTTTAGCTCAAATTCGTGCCCAAAGTTCTGACGAAATAACGGTTACATATTTGCTTTTCAATAGATGTATTTTTAAAAATATGCATGCAGGTTTATTTGTTACGAAACGTATATTTAAAACAATGATAATAGTAACAAAAAAAATCGAAGATATCCTTTCCAAACAATAATCAAATTAAGAAAACAAAAAAAAGATTTTCGTTGTAAAATGTAAATTAACTTGAATAAAATCAATGAAATATCTAATCACCTTTTAAAAATGACCAATTTTTTTATGACTACAGTAGTTAATATTTTGAAGTGTGTGGTATTTTTCAAAGCATTCAGGTAAATGTAAGGGCAGTGGAGTAGTCTCACTACGTTTATTGCGTTTGGCGCATATATGGCACCTTTTCGAAGGATTCTGTTTTGTCCTCCAATTTCTAGCTTGCAGTTTTATTAGTATATCAGCAGAATGACTAACTATGGAAAAAAGCAACAGTCGTTTGCTTTCGCAAAACCCCTGAACAAAACGAAAATTTCATGATAAAGTAGAAAATGTGGAGAAGAAAAGAAAGGAATAGAACGTATAAACATCAGAATATTTTTTTCAATTTATGTTTATTTTATTTAAACGTGTCGCTTTTGGTACAAAAAATTGATGCGGGAGACACATGTAATTTCCACGGAAGAGATTATTAAGTAAAGTAAAATGTCTGGACATGTACACATAGTCAGAAAATTGAAGGCACAAGCAATAAATATGAAAACGCTTAATCATATATAAACAAATGTATGTTTATTATCACATTTTTTTTATTAAATTGAAGACTGACAATACTAAAATGAATAAAAAAATTAATTAAATTAATTTTTTAAAAGAATTAAGTAACAACAAAAATTCAAGGCACAAACTTCAAGATCACTAGAAATATGTAATATAATTTATTATTAGTACTTAGTTGGATATCCTTTGGCTTTGATTACTGCTTGTAGTCTAATCAATATTTGTAAAGAATGAAAAGTAGAAACTACCCCATATCGTTCCTATTTCCCCCGCGGACTGATCTCAATTACCCCACACGGTATCGGGTAAATAAGAACGACAATGTTTTTTATTTCCGTTAATTTTGTAACTATAGAGTTTCTTTTCAAGAATATGGATTTCATTTTTTGGTAAATAGGTTAGTAACGTTCAAGTTGCAATAAAAGTTGATTATATTTGTGAGTTGCTTTTATTATTTTACAGTGTTCAAAGTTAGGTGTTCCCAATTACCCCACTTTCCCCTAATTGCATCATCAAATTCTAACAAATATCTTATTAGATGCACTTGTGCCTTCAATTTAGTGTAGCTCGTAAGTGGTACAGTTGACATCAAGATAGCAAAATTTTTGATAGATTCCATTTTTTTGGTATTAATTTTGTGTACATTATAAAGAAGATTACGCACTTACAGAATAAAATGCCAATTCGATAAATTTACTACAATTGTAGTAACATTGAATAATATTTTGGCATTTATATGGTTGTGCCTTCAATTTTGTGACTATGTTTATGTGCATTTAATGTTTACAGCAGTTGCGCTAACACTTCAAATCCTACACCAAACTGTTAATCTGTTGGGAGGCAGATGTGACCTACAGACTGTATGTGAATTTTCTACAGTTCCATTTATTGAAATAACATCTCAGATTGAAATAAGTTTTTTTTGAAAAGATAATTTTGTGACCAAAATCGATATTAACGTGCACTTCAAAAACGAACAAATCGCCTACTCTTTATTCGATTTTAGTTTAAGAAGAAACATTTCAGAAAATATTTTTGATGAAAAGCTGCGTGAATAAATTTCAGATGTAAATACAAATTTCTTATTGTGGAGGCAAAGGGATGCGAATGCTCTTCCTTTCAGTGCATGTATCCTTTTTAATTAAAATACCGAACAATACAAGTTTTCAAACGAGCTAATAGTTTGATGAGATTGAGTAAATCCGAACTAAAATTTTCTAACATACACAAGGAGTATCCTCAGATAATCCATAGCCACTTCACAGCAAGAATGGCGAGCGAACATTCAATGACTGTTAGAATACTAGTTTCAACTGAAATAAGCTTGCGGCGTTCAACTCCAAGTGAAAAGCGAAAGGCAAATAAATATCAAAACCAACATAGCGTATCTAATAAGCATAGATTTTTTTCTGCTACCCTTAAACACCGTCGATAGAATACAGCAGAGAAGTGCAAACGGCAATAAATTCAGCTTACCAATTAAAACCGTTAGCAATAATGTTTCAGAGCTATCGTTTTCATGGTCAACGCAAACAAGTTTTCTTGAAAGAGGTAAAAAAAATCAACTAGTTTGAATGTTGCACATCCACCAAAGGTTGATTGGTTTTTTGAAATCCCCGAAGATGAGAAACTCGCACCGCCAATCATTTCACCACCGCAACTTCGTCTTCTGCTGGTTTCGGTAATGCCATGCTAAACAGTCACCCTGCAGGTTCCAGGTGAGCAGACGAATACCCTATGCTACGGCGCATAGTAACTATTTTTTCATCGAAACCATACATGTTGTCTAAACAGATGCTGTTGATGTCCACTTAATTTTTTCGTTGTGGTTTCTGCACCGCAAACTACTCACACGATTTAATTTGTATTTTCTGAATGAAAGGAGCAACGATTAAATTATGCATATTTTAATCTACATATATGTATAACGATTCCGTTTCAAAAACCTTCACATATTCAGTGTGAATATAATAACAAAAGGTGCCAAATACCAATCGTTTGTGTGG
Organism: Oxycera nigricornis; assembly: GCA_963942545.1. NCBI lineage: Eukaryota > Metazoa > Arthropoda > Insecta > Diptera > Stratiomyidae > Oxycera > Oxycera nigricornis. The sequence goes on from OZ012660.1 coordinate 31,873,497, forward strand.
AATGGATTCGCATATGCAGATTTTTGGCTAATACTCGAATATTTGATGGGCGTCGCATAATTCAATTTCCAAATTTTCAATTTGATCAAGGTAATTATGAAAGTAAGAGAGTCTCCAATAATTAATTCGCATTGACCTTTAGATGCCCGCCCACATTTTGATTGATGCCGCCGCTGAACTAGATATTGGAAAAAGCAATTTTGGTTCGCCCAATAATTCGTCAAAAAACCGCCAAAAGTTGCATTCCTTAGGAGTTAATACAGACATTAATTATTGCTTCTTGATTATTTGGTGCAGCTTCAAAAACCATAGATCGCTTAAAAAGCCAAGAAACCCGTTCAATTTAATGGTCATAAATGTTTGTGTTTGCAGACGAGTTAACTCGAGTCCGGCGAATCTTGGTTCAATGCGAAGATGACCTTCTCAGTGCGTGCCTAATGCGATATTTGAATACATGGCGCAGCACATTTCCGTATTTTTTTCAATGCTACACTAAAGTAGTTGAAACATTTCGTTAACGACTGCGACGAAGTCGGAAGACTTATGATTTACAAGAAAAAATCTACAAATGTGAATACCAACCACTGTATTATCTTCTTTTTGATGGATGCTGCGAGCCAATCGTGCACTGATTAATTTATATGTCTTTTTTTGGTTGCCGGTAAGCATTTCATCGTGAAAACAAGATAAAAAAATGATAAAATCTGATGATAGGAGAAACGAGATGTACAGGTTACAGCACAATCAAGAATTTCACTTATTGTTTCTATTGTGATTTTCCAATATTACTTAACGATACGCTTTGGTATCCTCCGTAACTTGGAAATATGTAAATAGGTCAGTTCAGCATGTAAGCTGTATCTATGCAGAGAGGTGGACTAAAATAAATCGAATGTTAATTTATTCAACACCGCCACGCCTGTTCAAGGTCGCAATCACCTGAGCGGGTTCTTTGAATGTTCATTATCTATTGTGTTTTGATTCGAATGCGATAAATGCAATTTATAGTTAATGAATGTATAACTTAAACTTTATCATCTTCTTGCATAGGATTCGGTTTACGACAGTTATTGCGATCACATGATTTGCAAGATTGCTTATTTTGTGCAACTCATGCGAGCAAACGATTTGCAAAACTGCAGTTGTGCTTTTTCGATGTTGTGTCGAAAGTAACACTACATGATCCCGCCTTTAGAAGTATTATAATAATGAATGAATGAAAGAGAAATATAAAAGAATCGACCATTTTATTTGGAACTTTTAAAAAAATGTAGTAGTGTATCTTGCCCAATCTTTAACAGAGGGCTTTCAAATAAAAATGATAGAACTTTCAACTGTCACAGTATTTATATTTGTCATTGAAGGTTTGTGACATTTGAATTTAGTATTTGCTTACAGTGTCATTAAGAACAGAGATGTACACTGTCATTGTCGATATGCTTGCACATGCTCAATCGTTCATAATAAAAATCTAATGATCAGAGAATATCCTAATTCAGGAAGTTTAACTAGTTAATAAATTTCATAAAACAACTAAGGAATCAATTAAAGAGATTTTGACATTTTTCAACTCACTGCACTTTTAAAAATGACCTCTTAAAATATTTTGATAAAATTTGAACGTTAGAATAGTATAAAACGGTTTTAGGTACAAGCGCGTTTTTGGCCCTTCGCCGAATGGCATCGATTGTGTATCCCTTCTTTCTAAAATACCGGTTTCTTCTATTCATTCACAATAGAACACGAAATTTTCGTCTACTTACACGCTTCACTATTTAGTCTGACGTAGAAAAAAGGGACAAAAAAATGAATTAAAAAAGTACTAAAAACGAAGCCAAACTTTAAACGCGATTTTCTCGAAATGACGTTTTTTCAACTGGCCGCTAGTTAATATCCGGATCTACTCAAAACCGATTTTAATAAATCTTAGTACATTTAATCTGTTAATATGTTTTGCAAAACAATTCGCCTCAATTAGACCAACAAATTGGAAAACAAAAATTTGGCGTGCAAAAAATGAGTGAAAAAGAGAGTTGATTTTTCAAAAAAAAAACGCAAAGCACCGCAATTTTGTTTTTTTACTCAATTTTTCATAAACGGTGGTGAATTGTCACATAAGAGACCGTAATTTTTGATACCCTTTTTGAGTTTTCTATTTCAGACTTGCAAATTTTGAGATTAACTGTCGGTACTTTTCGAGGTATCAACTTAGACGCCGTCTATAAAATAGCTTTATAATGAAAATTTAAAAAAAAATTCTACTTTCAAAAGACAGATGTAGTGTTAAAAAAAAATTTCATGGTCATATTCAATGAAGGAGCTGAGAAAAAAATTCATAAAAATTTCGCTATTTTTGGCCTTCTAATGTGTACTAGTACCTTAAAGCCAAAGCAAATCGAAACGATTAGTATTGTATTAGTTTTTAATATAATTTTTTGCTGGTTTTTGCTGTAAAGCTGTATACCTTACGAAGAGCACGATTTCCTGTATTAAACTTTACAGATATACATACGAGTATTAGCTAAAGGTATATTATCTTGTGTGCAAAGTTTAGAATATGAAACCAATTATAACTTTGATAAAATAAAAAATTCAGAAAATATGTATTTTCGAAAATTTCGAAAACTAATTTTCTCCTTCTTTGTTGCTCTGGAATGAAAAAAACCCAACCGTCAACTTAAGAAAACTTTCCGTTCTTTAGTTCTTAAAGGTTTTTCTTGTCTTTATTTAACACTTGGCTACTATGGACAGAATTAAGCATACAAAAACTATGTACTATCGACACCTTCAGATAAGCCCGCTTACATGATGTATACGGTTTGAATTATGTCGCTTTTTATTCTTAATAACCATCTTGAATTATCTATCGTCTATATGGCAAGATACAATGTTTCATTTTGATCTTATTTGTTTAAAAACAATTGGTGTCTACCAAAGGTGTACGAATGTAGAAAAAAATTTGATGGCATTTTCTAAAAAACTGTTTGGAGTATATAAATTATATAAAGATTGATTACTTGGACTTGACAATAAGGTTAAAAATTTATTGTTTTTGAAAAAAATCACAATTTTTCGCACTTTTTTTTAAAAAATTAAAAAAAACGGCTCCAACGATTTTTTTCAAAATTTGATAGATTCATTCAAATGTTAATACGCGTCAATTTACACCTTAACCATGCAAATCGTATGTTTGGTTCGCGAGATATGTATAACGCACGACAGAAATGATCTTGAAAATCATGATGCCTGTTAATGATTTTTTATTTTTTATTTAATTTTTTACGTAATAATGAGAAAAAGTTTTGATGTTGTTTTTACAAGAATTGCTTGAAATATATAAATTTTACAAAAATTAAATACTGTCTTTCGTTAATCAGGTTAAAAATTTATTGTTTAAAAAAAAACCTAATTTTTTGCTCTTTTTTTCTTAAATTAAAAAACGGCTCCAACTATTTTTTTTCAAAATTCGACAGATTCACAAAAATGCTAATACGCGTCGATTGACACCTTAATCATGCAAATCGTATGTTTGGTTCGCGAGATATAACGCATGACAGAATTGACCTTCAAAGGGTCAAAACAGCAAACCCCCCCCCCCCTCCGACCGAAGTATCCCAAAAACTAATCAGCTCTTAAGATTGCAAAGATGCTTCGATTGACACCTTAACAAAGTCAATACGACTTTGTTTACGTGAGTTATGCTCGTAGAAAAAGTGTCCACGAACGTACAGACGTACGTACGTACGTACACACACACACATACGTCTCCCTTTCTAAAAACACTTTATATATACTCTATAGACCTCAAAACGTAAAGAAATGTTGAAAATTTCAATTTCGATTTTCGAGGCGATTACAAGAACTTCCCATGTACTGGGAAGTTAATAAGCAAATTGTTAAGATACAATTATGCTTCGATTTACGCTACCCTAGAGTTACGCAATTTCAAGAGGTCAATAACGAAACGAAACATTTTTCCTTGTAGAACTTTTTATTTATCTGAACGGAAATGTTTTAATATTTTTATCTATTGGAATCATCTTCAGGTTCAACACCTTAATATTCTTTGAAGGGTCAAAAATTGTCTCAGTCAAAGCAATTCTATCATGAAACAAGACTTTCATTTAGTTTACATTTTCCACATTTATAGAAAATTTGGTTTGCGAAATATTGTTTGGTTTTTGTTATGGACGTCCTCATTTTTGAACGGCCACACTCACTGACTCATAGGACTCAGTTGAATTGCAAAAGGATTATAAATTTTAAAAACATATAGATACTAACCAAGATTACGTTTCCCCTACAAAACATGCACATGCTTTGAGCAGATTCTGCGCGATTAAAAAAGTTATTGAGCATTCATAGAAGTTTAGTGAAACTTTCTGCATTTAAATATCTGTGATCTTTGTAACTGATCTAATGAAATGTTATTCTGCAGTAATTCACAAAAATAATAAAAAAATCTTTCTTTTGTCTTCTTAAATACTAGGGTTTTATTCAGCTTTAGACCTCAATTGATCCATATAAAAGGATTTGTACGGATAAATCGAATCAAATTTGCGTAAGCTAGGACACAGACTTACGCAAATTCGACTTAAGTGGATTAAATCTGGTTCCACCTTAAGGGTAGCTTCTAGGTATTGCTGTATATAAAAGCTATTAACAGTAAACAAATGCTAGGTTTGGAAAAAATAGTAAAAGGTTTAGGTAGTTTTTTGTATAAGTAGTCTGTACTTACAATATTTTTCTCCACGTCGGGAGGTAGAAACCTTCAAAAGATACAAATTTGGTAGATGTTTGATTTTCTACCGACTAAAACTGAATCCGTTTCTTCCAAATCAACGTCTTCATACATTTTTCATGAGTTGTCTATCTTCGGGTTCAATGCATAATACTTGTCGGACTATAGAACTGTACTATGTCGGTATGTGGGATAGTATCTAAATTGTGAGACTTAAAATCGTTCAAGTTGAATTTGAAATTCAGGATATAAGTTTATAATTCTTTTTCATGTTGATTCAATCGAAAAACTATGATTTTTGTGGAGCTATTTGTACATAGTTAGAGTTTTGTTGAGGCAGAAAGTATTTTCTAAAGTCATTTTAAACTTTTTTTTTAGTTGATTGATCGCAGCTTCTTTGCAATCTTAAAAGCTGATTTGTTTTTGGAAATCTTTGGCCAGGAAGATTTGCTGTTTTGACCTCTTGAAGGTATTTTTTGTCATGAACTATATCTCGTGAACCAAACGTAGGATTTGCATGGTTGAGAAGTCAATCGACGCACAGGATTCCTTGAAAGTTGTAGAAGAATTGTTGGAGCCGTTTTTTAATGTAATATAAAAAAGTGCACAAAATTAGGTTTTTTCATAAATAGTAAATTTTTAAGCAGATTTACACAACACAGTAATCAATGTTTACAAAAATTCTATACTCTGAACAGTTTTTGTATAAAATCAGCAAAATTTTATTTCATCACTACAAAAAGAAATAAATTAAAAATAAAAACCCATTGAAAGTCATAATTTGAAAAGCGTTGAATGAAAGATTTTACCTAATATCTCTTATTCTAAAGACATTGTTGTTAAATCAATCAGCTTTGATTGATTAGTATTTGCATAATTTGAGCAGATTTTAAATAGTTTTCCCAGAACCGCATTTTCATTTTGATGAAAAAAATGCTTAAATTTTGAAAAGAAAACTTCAATCAAATTTGAATTTGTGGTTATCAACGCTTTGCATAGTAAAATATTTTGTCGTTGAATGTTTTTCAAGATCAACTGCAAAATAAGAAAACATTATTTCTCTCATTAATGTAAAATCGTGAAAAAATACAAATTCGGTGATTATGCCCCAGCCATGAAAACTTAGAACGAAACTATTCAAAATAGCCATCACATAACAAAATCTCTTCAGTGGGCGTAATACAAAAAACTGCACTCATTTTCGCTAGTGCCCTTTTTTCTTTCAAGCGTCGATATGAAAATATAAAAAAAAACATAAAAAAGACTTTGTAACAGCCCCCTCCCGATTGATCTGCGTAAATATTCAATCAATTCCTTAATCATTACGTTATCAATGGACTCTCCTGTAGATGATACGATAAACATTGACTCATTGCAATTACTGTTATGAATACCTATCATTATTGTTATTTAAAGACGTAATATTTTCACAATTATTTTTGTGTTTTATATTTTTAATATCTATGTAAATGTTACCTCAAGGGTTGCACCTCGTGCTTTGTTATTGATTAATCATTCAAAAAACTAATAAATGGTTTACATGACGAAACTATCAAAAAATATTCTAATCAATAGATTTAATTGCCGGTATTATTGTTGTTATTAACTTCCCAGTATATGGGAAGTTCTTGTAATCGCCTCGAAAATCGAAATTGAAATTTTCAACATATCTTTACGTTTTGAGGTCTTACGAGTATATTTTAAGTGTTTTTAGAAAGAAGTATGTGTGTGTGTGTGTGTGTACGTACGTACGTACGTCCGTACCTACGTGTGTGCGTTCGTGGACAGTTTTTTCAAAGAGCGTAACTCACGTAAACAAAGTCCGATCGACTTCGTTAAGGTGTCAATCGAAGCGTCTTTGGAATTTTAAGAGACGATTAGTTTTTGGAAAACTTCGGTTGGGGGGGTTTGCTGTTTTGCCCGTTTGAAGGTCATTTCTGTCATGCGTTATATCTCGCGAACCAAACATACGATTTCCTTGATCAAGGGGTCAATCGACGCGTATTAACATTTATGTGATTCTATCAAGTTTAAAAAAAATTCGTTGGAGGTGTTTTTTATTTTTTTAAAAAAGTGCAAAAATTGTGGTTTTTTTCAAAAACAATAAATTTTTAACCTTATTGTCAAGTCCAAGTAATCAAAGTTTATATAATTTATATACTCCAAATAGTTTTTATAAAAATGTCATCAAAATTTTTACTCACGATTACAAAAAAAGGCAAATAAAAAATAAAAAATCATTAACAGTCAACATGCTCTTCAAGGTCATTTCTGTCATGCGTTATATCTCGCGAATCAAACATAGGATTTGCATCGTTTAGGTGTCATTGTACGCGTATTAATATTTTTGTAAATCTGTCGCATTTTAAAAAATCTTTGGAGCCGTTTCTTTAATTTAAGGAAAAAAACTGCAAAAAATTAGGTTTTTTCACAAACAATAAATTTTTAAGCTGATTTGCGAAAAATAGTAATCAATCTTTATAAAATTTATATATTGCAAACAATGTTTGTAAAAACATCATTAAAACTTTTCCCCATGATTACGTGAAAAATTAAATTAAAAATTAAAAATCATTAAAACTCATCAAGATTTTCAAGGTCATTTTTATCATTCACTATATCTCACGAACCAGATATAATATTTAGATCATTAAGGTGTCAGTTGACGTGTATTAACATCTTTGTGAAGTTTTCAAAAATATAAAAAATCGTTTCAGCTGTTTTTTTTTAATTTAATAGAAGAAAATGCGAAAAATTATGGTTTTTTTTATAAAAAATATTTTTTAACCTGATTTGCACCGCACAGTGATACCAGTTTATGAAATTTATACATTCTCATTAGTTTTTGAAGAGACACCGGCAAAATTTTCTTCCATGATTATGAAAAAAACTAAATTCAAAATCAAAATCATTCAAAGTTACCATGTAAAGAGGGTTCATACGAATGCTATTACTTTATATCCTTTATTCTAAAAAAATGTTGTAAATTCAATCAAAGTTTTAAAATATTTGCATAATTGAGCAGCTTTTTAATAGTTTTTATAGTCTTTTAATTAAAAAAACTGCTTAAATTTTGAAAACCAGCAAAAATTTTCAAGATCAAAAAGGCTTCCACCAATTGATCCGCGTGAATATTCATCGACCAAAAACCTTACGTAATCAATGGACCCTCCCGTAGACGATATGATTCATATTAACTCATTCCTGTTACTGCTATGAATACCTCTCATTGTTGTAATGTTGTTGATGTTTATGTAGATATTACTGGGAAGTTGACCGTGTGGATCTCAAGGGTCGCACCTCGCGGCTTGTTTTTATTGTTTTTGATAACTATTATTACCACCGTCACTTGTATAACCTTGTCAATTTTATTTAAATATATTTATATTTATTACCATGCATTGTTTCCATTGTTTTTACTTATTTTTCCAGACTAATAGTTATACAAATTTGTGTTTACTTCAACGATTTCATTCATTTTATTCACATTAGTTATAACGACAATCCTGAGCAAAATGTTCAACACTTACAGAACGCACCCTTCCACAGCACATGCTTCCGTTGGCTGTCAAATTGACACGTCTGACAATTCGGGCTTGAAAGCAATGGTTGTAGAGTTGCGCTAAATTCTTGAATCAAAATATGTCTGGAAGTAGACTATTTCGACGAAATCGAGCAGTTGGCTACGTTTGCAACAATATCCCAGTGGCCACCCGTCGCGTCCAACGCCGAAATGACAATCTGATAATCACTTGCATCGGTCGCGCCTTCCAAGTGTACACAGCCAGCCATTTCCGGCTGCTTCACATCAGCGATGTTCATCCGGACGAAATTACTTGCGTAGCTGCCGACAAACTATTCACATTTACCGCCAGTGACAAGACCATCTACGCATGGCGGTCGGGAAAGCACATCCAGCACACTTATAGAGGACACGGTCAAAACGTTCACTTGATGTTACCCTTCCGCGCCCACTTGATAAGCGTAGACGAGACGAATGTCTTGCGTGTGTGGAGCATAAGGACGGAAGAAGTGTACCTGGAAGTGCCCTTTAACGTCAAAGAATTCAAGATCACTGCCCTTGCACATCCACCGACTTACTTGAACAAAATCCTGCTTGGTAGCTCGCAGGGCAGCCTTCAATTGTGGAACATTAAGGACAATAAGTTGTTATACACCTTCAAAACAGGGAATTGCAAAGTTACCACCATAGAACCCGCACCGGCGATTGATACAGCAGCTGTGGGATATGCCGACGGTAGAATAGTGCTTTTGAATTTGAAGTACGATGAGATTATCGTGGAGTTCAAGCAGGACTGGGGTCCCGTCTTGCAGATCACCTTCAGAACTGATGGACATCCTATAATGGCAACGACGAGCACAAATGGCAACATTGCTTTCTGGAACCTCGAAGAAAGAAAGGTGCACATCTCTTGTATCTTATGTGCTTAACTAATCCCTTGAATTGTAGGTCGCCAGCCAAATAAAGGCGCACCACGGAAGCGTCACCACTGCAGTTTGCCTTCCTTGCGAGCCACTTATGCTAACCACTTCTCCAGATAACTCGATGAAGCTTTGGATTTTCGACTTGTCTGACGGTGGAGCACGATTGTTGCGATTACGAGAAGGACACAGTGCGCCGCCGCTATTCATTCGTTTCCATGGGTCCAAAGGGGAAAGTATCATTTCTTCCGACGAAGACAGCTACATGAGAATATTCAGTACAGTGTCCGAAACATTGAATAAAAGCATGGGACGCGCGAGCTACAATAGGACCGCATCCAAAAAGAAAAGTAAGTTTCCCCAAGTCCACGATTCCAGATTTCCAGTAACGAATTTCACATGATCAGAAAAGATGCAGGATGATCCTCTCACCATGCCGCCAATTTGGCACTTCACCACGGAAGTCACTCGCGAGAAGGAATGGGACAACATTGCAGCCATTCATTCCGGTTCGGCCAAAACAACAACTTGGTCATTCGACAAGTGTCGAATGGGCGATATTAAATTAGTTCCTGAGAAGTTTCAACATAAACATCAAACCGATTTCGAGTCAGACGCGGCTTGCGTCACACTCACACACTGCGGAAATTTTGTAATCATCGGTGGGGAGATTTGTAATATTTGGTTGTAAGACTACAATAATTGTCCTATTTTTAAAAGGCTACTCTTCCGGTGACGTGGTACGCTTCAATATCCAATCAGGAATACTTCGCGCTACGTACGGACAACCGGCGCACAGCTCAGCGGTTCGTGGAGTAGCCTGCGACAATCTCAATCAAATGGTTATCACGGGAGCAAGTGACGGAGTAGTGAAATTTTGGAATTTTAAAGAAAATGGTGAGAAACAGCATCCGTTTCATGTGAGAATCAGGATTCAATATCTTTTTCATTCAGTTACGGAGCCATTGTCAAAAATGAGTCTCGATCAAGGTGTAAGCATGTTCCATGCACATAGGGAAAGTGCGATGTTGTGCATTGCATTAGAGAACTTTGCCCTGTATATATTGGATATTGACACGAAAACTGTTGTGCGCAAATTTTTGGGACATACAGGCAAAATAACCGATGTTACATTTAGTCCTGATAGTCGTTGGCTTGTTAGTGCAGCAATGGACTCAACAATAAAAGTATGGGATATACCGTCGTCATATATGATCGACCATTTTAAGGTAAGTAGAGTTTTGAATTATTTCTTCGTAGTATATACAACCAATGTTTAAAAAAAATTGGGGTTTTTGCTTGGAATGCTAATGACTTTCACAGAAAGTATTTAACGATTCTAACCGAAATAACACAGCAGCATCTTTAGTGTGGTTTCTTTCTCTGCGTTTTTAATGGAACAGAAAAACTATTGAATTCCTTTGTTTCTAAGTAAAGTACACATATTAAGTATTGTTTCAAGAATATACTGTGAAATTTTCAAAGCAAAATATTGTAAAATCAGCCTCTGGTAACAAATATTCGTAGACTAAAAAAAAACGGATTTTTCGGGGGACATCAGAACTTGACCCTGGATCATCTAAAATCAAAAACACGAGAAGACTTTGTTAGTCGAGTCGAGTTTTTATTTTTCAATTTTTGGCATCAGTTAGAATCCCAAAAAAATGAAATTTTGAACAAAAAAAGTGAAAATTCAACACATTTGTAAAATCAATTAAAAAATTATGCTAAAAAACTCGACAGCGTTACCTCATAAAGAACGCCTGCACAAAATTTCACGAGGATCGGTTGAGTGTTTTTTGAGAGGCAGTGTCCACCGACTTTAAAAATATTGCATTCGAGAAAGACGCATTTAAAGATTTTAATCAATTATTTTTGAAATACTCACACAGAATCATCGATTCCGGGGCCGTAAAGTGAAGCGCTGACATTCAAAATATTCAAGGCGACTTACTGTTTCTGTCTGCGGGATATTCTGCCTATTTTGGTTGTTTCTGCAGCTTTTTCATCTGCTCTACTGATTCGGAGGCTGTCTGCCGCGCGCGCTCATGCATGGTTGAATGGTCTTTACTGCTAAAAATCGGATGAAAATTACAGACTTAACCCCCCTCCCCCCTTAAAGCAAGCCTTTTTCAGCAATAGAAAGTGTTTCAAGCAGCTTTGTAACTAAGCGAACATATACTCCTGCAGTAGCGTATGCAGGATTTTGATAAGGGGGGGGTTCATATTTTTGAAGTCTTGACTAGGTACGTCTGCTAGTGCTTCGGTGTAGATATGAAGATATAATTATGTAATCATACTTAATCATACTTTTTCCCCGGTCAAAGTTGGAGTCTTTCAAAAATAATTCTGGCAGACTTTAGCCCGATTGCATGTCTGGTTTCATTTACGTGGCTGAACTTGTTTACCCAAGGGGGGAGGGGGGTTTGAACCCGTAAACCCCCCATTCCCCTTGGGTACGCCACTGTACCCCTGGGCATTAGCATTCAGGCGTGCTATTGCAAATCTAAATGTAAGAGATCGCACAGTTATCTTGCGCCGATTACTCCTCAAAATTATCTCAATTCTCTTCCTTCATAACGAGAGGAAACCAGTGTTGGTGAAAAGTCATTCACAATACCATCAGTGACGGATGAGGAGTTACTGTAAGTATACGCAAAGATCGGCGACTACCAAGATAGTGGACTAGATTGTGTCTTAAACAGTGCATTGAATCGTGCAGTTGAACTAATGTTGGAAATGTTTGCCACGAAAACGTATTCCCAAGACAATGAAAACGGCAAAGGAAAGTGTTGATACGAAAACCTAATGAACCGTCATCCCATATGTCTTTTGGATACCGTGGGAAAAATGTTGGAGCGCAGTACACACTACCGACTACTCTTAATTATTGAGCAAACGATTGGGCTCTGCGGAAGCCAGTTCGATTCCCGATTTGGCTAATCTAATGTGAACGGCATTACCAAGGTTGTCGAACTAACAAATAGGTACAATGTCGTTCTTACGCTGAACATTAGAAACACCTTCAACTCAATGAACTGGTTAAAACATGCAAATCGTTGGCAATATTATGTGTACCGGCATATTTACATTAGATTACAAACAACAACCTATTAAACAGATCCCTCCACTATAGTTAATGGCAACAAGAATACCCATACAAATAAAAAGGAATATCCAGTCGCCGCGGGCGGATCGATCGTCTCATCAGGAATGTAATATACGACAACCACTCACGTATTCCTGTTCTACATAAAGCAACAATCGGTTTTACGGAGAAAATTGCGGTAATAGTTGGCGCTAATCAACTAGAGCGAAATAGACAATCAGTTCAATCAGAACATGGCTGGACTATGAAGCATTGAAACTAGCGGACCAAAAGTTCGAAGCGGTTCTCATCATCAAAAAAGAAGTAAATACAGTAACCCGCGCTAAAGAGTAAAACAGACTATGTTCATGGCATTGAAAGCGTTCACGGAATCGAGGGCAACAAAAATGTTTGTAATTCAATTCAATTAAATTGCAAAAAAAATAGTTTTAGAGGCATTAGTATTTGTGTTAGCTTTTAGGGAGATATTCTGCAACAAGATGTTAAATTGTTTGAAAGATAGCTTTCTTCAAATAGCTTTACTATGAATATAATTCAGAAGATGAATGTAGTGTTCAATAGCAATATTAATCCCTTGTATGTAAAGCCATACAAAATTTATGTGATAGTTAATAGTCATGAACAGATTTCTTCGTTTTCTACCCAAGATGAATGATGATTTTGTTAAAGCGGCATTTGAAGAATGCAGACGGTTATGGGATAGAAGATACTAGCGAAGAATTATCAATAATGGCTGCTCTTTCAAGGAACACGTCGCACCTTTTTCCGTACAAGATACTTCGTTGTCGAGAATTGTGCCGGGTTGTTGTTGAATTATCAGGATTTATTCAGGATGGATCTTTAGGCATTCATTTTAAAAGAGCTGACGGCCAATTTTATGATGGTTGATTATCTCCATAGGAAAGAATGAACTAACATGCAAACTTGTAAATGGATAGCTTGTTCAATGTGGAAAAGTTGACTTTCTGTTAATGAACGGTAATAAAGGATCACTATGCACATATGAACTTAGGAACATACGTTTTCAGTATGATCCATAAGCGTGGTAGACTCGTTCGGAATCATACCTAAAAGTTAATAGTTTTGTTGAAATGATTTGCCCGATGAAATTGACGCATCGACTCGGAAGATTTGAAGGAATTCGTTTCGGAGTGAAAAAATTAGATGCTCAATGCTCCACTAATTCCACTCACCACTCCATTGACTCAGGGATCGTATTATTTTTCGAAATCAGCATAAAATATACACAAACATCGTCTGCAAAGACTGTAAGATAGCATCTAGCGGTCGAAAGGATATCAACAGTGTAAATATTGAAAAAAGAAAGAGTCGAGCTTGCCAACTGGGGTATTCTTGCCGGAACAAATCGAGGTGTTGATTGAGTATTATTGATTTACACAACAAATCTTCTTTCACATACAAGTGATTGTAAATGCTTTGGAAAGATAGAGCTAACAAGTTTGTGATAACCGAATTAAAAGTTGTTCCCACATCAAGATTGATCATACCGACAGCGTACCGTACCGACCGTAAGTTAAAAATAAATGTTTCTCTTTGGGGTTGTTTCAACAATAAGAACGATCAGCAAAGTGGAGACACTAATACAATCCTCATCTTCCTTCGGAAATAAAATGCTTAATGCGTAATAAAAAGATTTTTCAGGAGAAAAGAGTTATTCTTTTTGTGGTCCGGATACGGTCCGGAGAAAGTAGATATCTTGCCTTAACCCCTATATGCGTGACGTCATATATCGTCCATATGTGTTAGAACGGATCAGTACGGAAATTGTACCGTTGAGAATGCAAAGCATTAACAAAGAAAAACGTTGAAAAAAATTCTCTAAGTTCCGAATGGGATGCTTACTCATATTACACAGTATGATGAAGCAATATCATCGTAAAAGACCTGGAACTAGCAAAAAAGCGAATACTTCGACATGTAAACGTTATTAGGGAAGAGGTTCTAGACTTAACTATGTATTAGTGTTTACAGCATAAGAAAAAAAAATCATGTTTTAAATCTTTATGTACTTTCACTTATGAAACCTTGGTTTCAGGAGTCTTTCTTCCTTCAACTTTGCAAAACAGTGTCTGTTTTGAATAATTTTTTTTATAGAAAAATAAATGATATTTACTATCATTTAAAAAAAAAGCAAAAAAAAATTAGGGAGCAATTTTCAGTCTATAATTTTTAAAAAAAAAAACGTTAAAAAAGGTGGTTGACATGGTTTCAGATATCTGGTTGCTCTGAAAAAAAAACAAAACGGGATATCATTTTGTATTGAACTTGGTATGAACTAGAAAAAAATGACCAAAAAATAACAAAATGGCGGCGGTTTTTCGAAAAATCGGCTCTTGAGGTTAGAAAATCGGTTAATTCACAACCGATATCTAAGATCCTAGTTCATGCAATAGCCATATATGTATACTATATAGAGATGTATAACACAGTGCTACGCCACGCTTTGTGTTTGACTGTCTTTGCGACCAATGCGCTGATACCAGACAGAAATCTCAGTAGCGCAGTGTATCATCACGTTAGCGCAGCAGAAGAAGCAATCAATGTGTTGGCGTTGGTGTTGAAGAGTCTAGTTCAGCGCATCGAGCAACGCGATTCCAGAACACTGACATGCAGCGTTATACATGTCCCGAAGCAGAATTGTGGCTAGTGAGTCAGCAATTCCATGGGGCTGTGGCGCAATAGCGCCGGCGCGCTGCGCTGATACCGAGACTGACTTCGGAGGCAAGGTATCAGCGCAGTAAAATTCAATGCGTCACATATGTCTATACTATAACATATCAAAAAATCAGAGCAATCGGTCGTGGTTTTTTTTAAAATCATGTAAATCAGTTATACTATAAAAACATGGTCTCGAAAAAAACGTGTTTAAAGTTTTCAAATAGTTTTTTTTTACAATTAAACTTAAAACTAATTAGCGATGTCTGAAGCATACAAAAGTCATTCCTCTTCCTTGAACATGCCCTGCTGGCTTTATTTCTCATCTCTGCGGGATGTTCTTGCCTCTTTTGGCGCACCTGTGCTGCGTTTATCAGCGGTTTTGATTTGTTATTGATCATAACTGTCCGCATGCTTTTCAGCAGCAAACCCCATTGCCACGCCCAATACTTGCAGAATTTTCAGTAGGGTGAAAAAACATTCATTAAACAAACAAGCAACCGTCCGTGAAGCAATTTCAACAATGTTTTTGCCCGCAAAGGTATGTTTTGGAGGCATATTTCAGACGCACGAGTTAAAACAGTCTTTAGTGTTTTTGTATTTTAACCCAAGGTTGCTTGAGTAAACAGTCTGGCATGAAATCCTCGTCATGATTCCCCATTATTCAGACTACTGTAATAAGTGTTTTGTTTTGCTGGTCATCTCTAATTTTACCTAGAGTGGCAGCGACGAGCGCTAATCTCAATGGCACGCGAAATGCCTATATTTCTAACCAGGTACTGCCGAATATGGCAGGAGAGCAGTTGATATTAAAACTCTTGCCGTATATGGCAGTATGGTTTCAAGATTGACTCTGATTTTATTTCTATTTCTAGCTATTTTATTCTAAAATCTTTGTACAGAAAACCTACTCTAAAATTAAAAGTAGGGATATAAATCTATGTAGTTTCAAAAATCAATATACTCATGCATAGGAGTCACATTATGTGTGACCAAAATTAATTACTTTTACGAACAAATCGCGTTCCCACGGATAGTCGTAGTCATTAAGATCAAAATTTCATGAGGTCATAAATGATCCATTTACACTCGTCTAGACGATTACCAGCCATGAGTTTTTTGAGAGCATTAAACTGAGCAATGCATGCACGTGGGAATTGTGCATGCTCGATCTAAATATATCCTTATGGCTGATCGTCATTATGAGTGATTTAGGATGTCTAGTCAAATTGCATTGTATCCTTAGTACACTACACTACATTTATACCCGAGTGTAATGATATACAAAAGATTATATCCAAGCAGCTGCTCAAAAAAAGTGGAACGCTGGGCACAGTCTATAGAGCGTAAAACTCTGAAACTGCCGTCTCTCGGTAACTCTCTCTGTAGCTGTATAATTAACGTTAAAATTATAATTTTGTTGTGAAGAACATATTTTTGATGACATTTACTAACGTAAGTAAAAAAAACAATTTTGAAAACTTGAAAATTTCTAGGTAGAAAGACCCCTTAAATTGGCACAAAAATCCAAAACAATGCTAAACGCGTTGAATCACACCCTACCTAGACATTTAACCTTCACGCAAATGAATACTGAAGGCGGTACCACAATTTCACCTTTAATATTATATTATATAATCAATTAACTTGTAAAACCTTCAACTAAAATTGATTCTCACTTTTTCAGGTTGACCGACCATGCGTTTCTTTGTCCATGTCGCCCACTGGAGAATTCCTAGCTACAATTCATGTTAATCACCTTGGCATCTACTTATGGGCCAATAAAATGCTTTTCAATCAAATCTCTTTACGATCAATCGATCCTTACGCTGAAGCGCCCTATATTGATCTACCTTCGCACGCACGTGACCAAGAGCAAAGCATCGAAGATGCCATGGCCGATGTCAATTTAGAAGAAGGCGATGAGTTAATACTTCGATATGCAACTCCAGAACAACTCGACGATGAGCTAGTAACGATGTCCACTTTGGCAGCGTCACGTTGGCAAAACCTGTTGGATTTGGACATCATAAAGAAACGCAACAAACCAAAAGCGCCACCGAAAGCACCGAAACAGGCTCCATTCTTCCTACCAACCGTGGCTGGAACTGAGTTCAAATTCGATCTGAGTGATGTCGCCCAGGCGGATGAAAATTCTAGAGTTTTGATTCCAGAAAATTTCGTGAACTTGACAATTTTCGGGAAAATGTTGGAAGGAACTGTAAACAATGGTGATCTTCAAAGTTGTGTTGATCATGTGAAAAAGATTGGACCATCGATGATTGACTTTGAAATAAAATCACTCCATCCGGACGGGGGTGGAAACTATAAAGTTATGGTGCAGTTTTTAAAAATGATTGTTTTCATGTTCAATACGAATCAAAATTTTGAATTGGCCCAAGCGTATTTGAGTGTGTTCTTGAAAGCCCACGCTAGACAATTATCAGAAAATTATGAAATAATGGAACTTTTGTTAGAAGTTCAACAAGCGCAAAACAAATGTTGGGAAACTGTTGAAGAGAAACTATTGTATGGGCTAGGAGTGGTTAGTGCTTTAAGAAACTATGTACATTAATAAAAGTTGTAAATATTTTAAAATTTGCTTTTAATTTTATTGTTTTATGAACGAAGCGGGCATGCGTTAAATTGTAAACTTTATTTGCTTCCTTACTGGTAATTTAAGCTCGTTTTATTTATTTATTTAGATTTCGTCTTGTAGACTAAAATAGTCCAATTACAAGGCAAAAAAGAAAAAGAAAACATGGTAAGACTAATTAGTTAAGATACGCTTTACATTTTGTTTAAAAATGTAGAGTGAGTGAGGAAACGGACCATGTTGCAGAATATTGTAGTTTCGGGAGAGTCGCAATATTGGCGAAGGGAAAAAAGTCTCAGTCCTAGCGTATGGAACCGTTAAATGTGTCATCAGATATGGCAGGGCTTTCTGAAATACGATACTCTAACCAAACAGAGAGGTTAGAGTTTAATTGATGATGGTGAAGCCGAAACAGAAAACATTCATCTAAGAAGAGTCTGCGGGATTGCAAAGAAGGGAGTTGTAGCAAGAATAGTCGCACTTCATATGGCATATATTATTAAGGATTTCTTGGAAAAGGCTTGTTATGCTCGCGCTCGACATTTACGGTACAACTCATTGCCTCGCCTTACGTATCGACAGGACTAATCAGCCACGATCATCTTTGATGATCCAGTAACCAGCAACTCGCTCTCGCTCTCATCATTTTTCTTCACATCCATGCTACTTTCGCACATTCACTTCACTTAACATTCCTTTTCCATAATTTCATGCAATTCAAGGTTAGTATCCTATTTTCCTACTGATTGTTCTTTCCAGTCGACCCTTTTCTGTTTACACAGATAGTCACCACCCATGCTAGATGTGTTCACAGCGCTGGTCTCTGTTTTTATTGCTATTTACTCATGAAGATACTGAGGCAAGAAGACCCAGTCTTTATTTTGAAAATATGGTCAGAATAGCAAGCATCGTAACAATATGTAATTTTAAAGTTAAAGTCAAGGAAACGAGTGAATTTGTGCTGTACTTATTCAATCATAAAATCTAAATATTGATAGTGTGGTGACCATACTTGCGAGCAATATTCAAGGATGGGTCTAATGAGGCTAGCGTATAGGTTAACGGAAGAAGAAATGTCAATAAACATATGAGAGTGCCTTAATACGAAATCGGAGACACGTACGGCTGTTCGCAGAATGTGAGGCTCACATTTAATTTTCGGGTCGAAAATCACTCGCAGATCCTTTATTTGAAAAACAGTCGTAAGTGGAAAATCGTGGAACATGTAAATATGATCAATTGGGATGGGCTTTAAGGAGGACATTTTGTGACATTCCTGGGCATTAAAGGAAAGAAAATTAGTTTGACTCCAAGAATCGATCGCGACCAGATCCCTTTGGAAAGCAATACAATCCTCTCCTTCTCTTCTTCGGAATAACCCGGTAAATTTTTAAGTCATCAGCATATAGAAGACACTGAGACGCTACGACAGAGAGATGATCATTTATGTTGAGTAAGAAAAGAAAAGAGCCTAGAATAGACACCTGAGAAACACTGGAGGTAGGATGGAAGAGAGAAGAATTTGCTCCACCTAGACTAACACGGCGTGAACGAGAACTGATGTAAGACTCAAGCCAGGAGAGTAACGGTCCAAACAGGCCAAAGTGAGCTAGCTTCTGAAGTAGAACATTAAGGTTGACAGTGTCAAATGCCTTACTGAAGTTGGTCTACATTACATCAACTTGGATTGTCGAAAGCCTGTGCGACATTTTGGGCAACTTCAACAAGATTCGTATTGGTTGAAACATTTGGAAGGAATCCATGTTGGAACGGGGACGGCCTAAAATTAATAGCTTATTGTCGACAATGCGTTCAAAGAGTTTGGGAAAAAAAGAAAGGGACGATAATTGGGAGCATTGTAATCAAATGAATCTGGTTGTAATATAAAATGTGGCAAATGAAAATTGCACAAACGGTCTGCAGAAAACAAACAGCCGAACCGAATTTCACCAAAATTTAAACAGCTGTTTCATGTTTCACAATTTGCACACATCGATGTAAATGTAAGTGTAAGCGCCAAAAAATTGCGGAAACGACTACAAACTTGCGAGTTTTTTCAAGCAATAAATTGCTATAGCCGTTAATATAAAGGACTTCTGACAGGTTTAGCATTTTTCAAATTATTGAGATTGGCATATTTTATATCTGCCATGCAGAAACATCGAACCTCGATTGCCACTTGCACTCCCACACATTTACTTGCCTCAATTAGACGAGGAAAATTCGAATTTCCCATTACTCCTACCCCATTGAGCAATACATACAAAGTAATAAGAGACTCGGCGACGGGTTGTTCGATATTCAAGAATTATCTAATTGTGTTTACGTAGTATATACAGATATCAAAAATTCATCTGAACCCAACAAACAAATATTTGTCAAATTAGACAATTTTTACACTGCTGGCACTCATTCGTTTTCCAACCCGATTCTTGATGATTTTGTCGGGAATGAAGTGGATGGAAGGGTCACTTTTCCGGCATTCTTGCCGACTTTATTGGACGCACCCAACCTTCTAATTTTTTATGTAACTTTAGTTTAGTTCAAGGAAAGTAATTATGATATAAAGTTTGAATACGACGAATCTTTATTTATACTTTTTTCCTATATATAATCCAGCTTAAGTGTTTTCTCGAGTGTGTGGCTATGTATACTTTTACGGAACTAATAAAACTTAATTGTAAGCAACATCCTATTGAAACTAAAAAGATCAAACCGACATGATTTTTTACAATATGTATTTTCCAGCTACTTCCCAATTATTAAATTTGCCTCTTATATAATAAAAAATCAAGAAAGCTTAGTCCTTAAAAATTCATTTTCAGCTTTTCTTTTTCTTCCGTCTTAACATCCTGCTTCGCAAATACAATCGACAATTTGATCATAGTAATATAATAAACGTTCATATCTTGAATTTCATAGTTTGCTTTAAAATGTTAAATTTTCAAATATATTTTATTGTTGATTGGAATGAAAATTAAATGAACAATTACATGTTAACTTATGAATTACAACATTCAACGACGTAAGATGATCGGGTATAAGTTAATAAGGGATTGCAACAGTTAAAAGGAAGTTATATGCCCTATTTCGCTCAATAAGTATGGTACTTGTTGAAATCTGGCTGAGCATTTTTTTAGTTGCTATTTGCTATCAATTCTGAGCTATTTTGTTTGATTGGATGAAAATAGTTTTCTTCAATTATGAATGTTCATTTTTTGTGAATAATTTATCGTAGATGAATACAAATAAAGAATGCAGCGAATACAGTTGCGTGAAAAATAATTCGATTGCCTTGAAAACAAGGAAAAGTAGGAAAAAGAGAAGAAAACTCATAACTAGGTTTAGGTCAAGTGACGCATCTAATAATATGCTCTTTATCTAACTAGTTGCACATTGTTGCACTCGCGGACCATGATAGCCAGCATCATCGTCCTCGTCATATGCGTTTCGCTGCTGCCGTCGGTTATCATGTTCTGGATCAATGTCCACCTGAAAGTCGATAAATTATTTGGTTAACACATCAATACAACCAGCATCAAATCAATCTCGAAAACTTACCAAATCACATTCTTCAGCATCAATTGGAATATTTATAACCGGCCGTGGTGGCAAGCATTGTTCTAGTGTTGCGACGATTTCAGGACTAATTCGATCCGGAAAGACTACTTGGAACTGAACAATCAAACGTCCTTTCTCGAATGGATTCTTGTACATGGGCATGCCTTCGCCCATGATACATTTCGTCTGGTCATTCTTAACTACTTCGCCGGGCAGGGACGTGATGACCAAATCTCTCTGGTCGAGCGTCTTAATCACCATCTGGAATCCGCAAAGAGATTCTACAAGTTGGATTGGTCGCTTCATAGCCAAATCATTGCCAGCTCGCATGAATACCGGATGTTCTCTCTCCTCGAGGACAATGACGATATCGCCGGGCTGTAGACCAGGCTCTTGATCACCTTCTCCAGAGAATTGAATTTTCTGACCGTCTCGCATTCCCTTTTCAACGTGCACTTCCAGAATCTTACGATCACGGATTGTCTTGCGACCATTGCACTGTTTGCAGCGATCCTTCTCGTTGATGATTTCACCCTGTCCCATACACCGTCTGCACACCTGCTCGATTTGTTGCACAATACCAGGACCAATCGATTGTACTTTGGTTTGAACTCCTGAACCACGACACTGTTGACATTTTTCCACAGCTCCTTTCTTACCGCCACGTCCTTCACACTTTTCGCAGATCACGCTCTTCTGAAGAGCCAATTTGCGCACTGCACCATTATACAATTCCTCCAACGTAACGGCCATTTGATGTACAAGATCCTTTCCACGTATGTCTCGACGCCTATCGAACCTTCTTATTAGGAGCGTTCTTTATACATTCCGAAACTTAATGCAAAATAGTTACCTTCCACCGCCGAATGCATCGCCGAACAGCATATCGAACAAATGCATGGGGCTTGTAAATTCACCGCCTCCTGCTCCACCTTTCTTTATTGCTGACTCGCCACCCTCATCATAAATCTGTCGCTTTTCGGGATCAGATAGAATTTCATAGGCCATTGAGATTTGTTTGAATTTTTCGCCTTCATTTGGATTTTTGTCAGGATGATATTTCAGAGCTAACTTTCTGTATGCTTTCTTTAAATCATCCTGGGTAGTATTTGGCGATACGCCTAGTACATCATAAAATGCAGTCTCTTTAACCATTTTGTGTCTGTGTAGTTACTATCTGTAAAGCTAAACAAATACAATATTTGAATAATATCGATGGTAAAACCGTTGAAGTGATTGAAAATGTAAATACGTATGTATAAAATTAATTCATCCACATAAACTAATTTTAGGGCCTGATTACGACAATGCACGCCACTTAATGTGAATACGAACAAATTACGAGTTAGTCATACGAACTTAGAGTAATGCAAAGTCCAGCACAATCGGAAGTGGCGTCGAAAATCCAAGGAAATCGAGATTAAATTACATAATTGTGAAATCTAAAGAGGTTGAGACGAAATTTTCTCATAAGACGGCACGGCATCGTCCTCTCAGATCTGGATTAAATTTGGCACATAAGTAGAAGTCGACAAGGATATTCAATCCTCAAAATATATGACCGCAACACCCCTTCCTTTTCTCCCCCATTTTTGAGAAAAACGCTTCGTGTCGTCAAATCGTTGTGGTTGTGATCACACAAAGAGTTCTTTAGGAAACACAAAATGTTTACCAATAGAGAAATTTCGTTCGAATTTGCTGTTTTTCGTAATAAGAACGCAAGATTTTTTGTCTAACAACTGAAGCTATTCGCCTAGCTCAATCATCCTTTATGTGAACGGAGCACAAGTAGAAGTTCGGCCACTTTTATACTTTATTTTAGGCAAGTTATACACAGAAGCGATGGTACAAAAATAAGACGAGAAGATTCCCGAAAAACTATGGATTCTAAACTCAACAGAAAACCAAACAAAGAGCAGGATGACCGACGAAATCGTGGTCGATAATCATCCCCGGGATGTCCTGAAACGTCGAGTTAATTACATCGGAAGACCTTGCAAAAAAACCTGTAGACATGGTTTTTTTTGCAAGGTGAAATCAATGAAAATCAATGAATGAAATCAGAACCACAGCAACGTTCTAGAATTGTGCAAAGTAACAGATGTTCTTGGATTAAAATACACAATCAAAGTAGTAGTTTATCTTTGTTTACATTTTAATAGAATACAATATTCATATGGATTACATTAGTTGTCAATAATCTTCTTGCACCGACGAGTCATTGTCTCCAAACGCCGACATCTTTTCACAGATAGACTCTAAACAATGTAGTGTGAATAATATTTCACAGCTAGTCTGCGTTTATCGGTTAGCATTTGCTGTTGCAATGTCTACCCAAAGCTGTCCAATGGAATTTAAATCCGAGAACAATGGCGGTCATGGTCGAATATGATCCTCTTCGACCTATATCTTAACTACTTTGGCAGTATACTAAGGGCAATTTTCTTGATAGAACGGTCTTAGATCGCATATAAAAATTAAGGCGTTCCTAAGGTACCGTAGCCCATCAGCGCCGTGGTAATGTCGCAGCCAGGATACGAGCCAAAATTTTAATACAAAATGCTTTCATTTCCGAGCAGAAGCTGATTTATTTTTAATAAACGAATCTAACTCGCCAGCGCGAGCCACAATCTGAACGACTCCCACTTACGTGGGCAACTCAATCTATTCGAAGGAGGAAGATGTGTACGAATAATCTCAAATTCAATATATTCCAATGCGATTGAGATTGAGTATGTTACAAGACATGCATTTACGAAATTTGGAACAGATGATAAATTTAAAGTGCATCAAGATTTAATCGGATTAACTATTGGAGCACAAGATTCCATGAAGATTTAATCGGATTAGTTATTAGAGCACATGATTTCAATATACAGACCGCCAAAAACTCGGATGGTGTTTTTTATATAATAATAGGCAAATCAACGGATACTACTCATTGGGGTGAGAAAAGTGATAGGAAGATATGCTTGCATAATACAAAAATAATTCTACGAAAGTGATATTTTAGAATCTAGATCGCTGCAGATGATGAACCTGATCAAACATTCTGCACGAATCGCATAATGTATCATTTATTTTTATAGGCATTCCGAAAAGTATTTCGAACGTAGAAGTGATCTTTTTGGAATACCCTTTAATGTACCTCAAGGGAGTTGTTGCCACTACAGCGAACGAAGAATTGCGGCAATTCGACTTTATGGTGAAGAAAAGACCATTCTGCTTTTGAATGCTGTTTGAATAGTTGGGTACGCGATCATCATTTTTATTTCGTCGGTTAATGCAGCAATTCATCGTGTTCGGTTGTTCCTCATAAGATTTGCAAATACAGTAGAATCTTGATTGTCCGGGGTAATGATGGGAAGGGAGGTGCACGGATAATCGAAAACCACGGATGATCGAATTTGTTTACATATTTACTTATGGTTTATGAGAATGCAAGAAAAATCATAATAAAACCATAAAGCTTCCTCGCTTACTATCGGTCCGGAAATGAGAACTGCTTCTGTCCGTTTTTGCTTGAACCATTGGTAAACGGCTCTATCGAGTTCCACCATTCTTGATGTCTTCAACGTTTTCCGGGAAGAACAAGAGTTTCGCTGAGTTTTCAAACGTAAACATTAGACGGAGGATTCTTTTTATAAGTGTCGACACCAGAAGTTCATACATAATTACTTTTCAAAAAGATTCTATTCTCATATGTACGATATGATATTTATTCCTTCGCCGTTCAGATACATTTAAATTCTATCAGAACATTCAAAAACAACGCTGGAAAATCGAAGACAAAATGAATATATAGATGAAAAAATGGGAGATCCCCGGTTAATCAGGAAAATTAAAGAAAAAACGAATAGAGGAAAAAACCCTGGTTAATCGAAGACCCGGATAATCGAACCCCGGATAATCAAGGTTCTACTGTACTACATTGCTACATTGTTTGAATTTTCTCAGTGTCCAGCCATCTTACCGATGAAATTTCTGTAACATCGTTGAAGATATAGTGACCAAGAACATTTGACTGCATTCTGTACGCTTCATGTTTTTTTTGTATCAATATTAGGAAGAAAGTGAATAGCTTGGAACAGTGCTGATTAAGATAAAAGATTTTCGAATGGCATTTCGCTATGGCTGTGTTAATCTGAATTCTGTATTTTCATTCGATCCTTATTTTTTAATTAATCCAATTTCTTTCAATTTTTCTATTATATTCTACTTACTCAATTATTTTTTTAATTATTATTTGTGACTATGCATACAGATTATTTTGGTTAAGTTTTTGCTCATTTTGTTTGCTGTTTTGTCTTTTAATTTTCTTCGTTTTTTCCCTACATTTTTTGTATTCTAACGAAAAATGATAAGTAAAATGAATTCCCAAGAATAAAATAATACTTTCTACAGGCTAAGTCTCAAACCCAAATCACTGCGTGTATTGTCCGTGTGTTATAGGTTGGATTAACACGGACCTAATGCTTTTGTCCAAAATATCCTAACCCGCGCTGTTCTTTAGCCGGCTACATTGTACCATCTTGAAAGAGGGAGTCTGAGGATTAGGCCAGAAATAAATTCCCGCGACCGCATGGAAAAACGATTCTTTCACAACAAATATCAATCGTGTAGGCATTTTGATTCTTGTACGGACACAATCATTGTTTCTTCTGATATTTTCTCATGCATTTGATAGATCGGACTGACACCATATACCACGAAAAGTATATCCATGCTAGACTATCTCTGACGTCTAGTCAAGATGATATTCTGCATTTTTTGGTCGATAGATGAACTTAGAACTTTGTACAAGGAATATTTTCGAATAACACAAGCTTTGGCACGTCTCTTCAAGTAACAGGTCTCGAATGACTTGGTTGCCAATTTAGGCGAATTTGGATGTAATGACGTTTTGCCTTGTCTATGAAGACGTCTAGAAAGCGTCTTCTTACAATTGAATAGTTCAACTCGTTTACAATTCTCGGAAACTTATGAAAGGATTCTTTCGCTACTAGGGTAATTTTTCTGCCTAGCTTTATTTTCATTTCGTGAGTTTAAATTCGTTCGTTAAGGGGGGGGGGGGGGGGGGGGCAATCACAATAGACACTTCAAAAAGTCAACTTTTTTATATTAAAAAGTTTGAGAGCGATATTTCGGGACACAGTTAGTCCCTTCTTCAGTGTTGTTAAAACTGATAATTGAAGAAAACCTTATTACCTAGTTCTTAAATACCTATAAGTTTTAATTCGGCTATCCTAATTATAGCCGCAAGGCACTCTAATTATTTCACAAGTTTGACAAGCCCTGAAAACCCATTTCCCAGGTCATGGTTCATTCGCCGCGTTTCCGGGGTTTTCACTATAAATAGGCTCTCGTACGCATCGAGTTGAGACCTTTTTTAACTTCCCAGTTCCCTATGGGAAGTTATTGTAATGGGGTCGATTTTGCGAATCCCAAATTTTGACATATCTCCACGTTTTAAGGTCTCTAGAATCCAAATCCATCGTTTTTAGAGAGATGTCTGTGAGTGCGTATGTGCGGATGTGCGTATGTGCGTATGTACGTATGTGCGTTCGGAGTAATTTTTCGTCTCGATTATCTCAAGAACCAAACATCGGATTGACGTGGGACTGGTTTTAAACGACGCGTAATTACGTAACTTAGAACTGAATGACTTTTCAGCAAAATCGGTTGGGCCGTTTTTTATTTAGGATGAAAAAACTGAAAAAACGACTAAAAATTGCTTATTTTTAAACTGTTGATACGCACTATTAATTCTTGCAGATACCAAATACCTTCATAGTAATGTTGTTATTATTGTGCGTTTTAGCAAAATTGTGATCAAATTTGTAAAAAATGTTATTTAAAAACAAGATTAATTTATAAAATTGCAAACTTTTATTATCAGGTTTGGGTGAATGGGAGTAGAGACGCTAATGCAGTTAATAATTGGATATTGTTATAAATAATTTAATATTGTTAATAACAATCAAATAATATTAGTTATAATCTGATATTGTATATATAAATTCAATTATAATTATTCAGTAACGGTCAAACATTCTTAATAACGAATGATTATTTTAAACAATAATTAAATACCCTCAATAATAGTTGTGGATTCCGAGGCCGAGATGGAGGACAAGAAGGGTGATGTGGACGAAGAGGACAAGGTTGCCAAGGCTTTGGTAGAGGATGACCAGGTGGTGGAGACGTCTTCCTCTACCAAATCTTTTATGGTTAGATAAAAAACTGATAAAAATAGTAACAGTAATTATATTAATTTAGAATAATAATGTTTAATAATAATTATTATTAATAATAGTAATTAATAATAAAAGCAAATTATAGCTTTTTATTCAACCACTGGGAAGTTAGTCGTGTGGGCCTCGAGGGTCGCACTTAGACCACATTTTTTATTGGACCTGTTTTATACACGCTGCGTCTTCGATACCAATCATGTGGCCTTTCTGTATTATGTGTTTGGCTACCGATGACTTTACGTCCGTTTTTGGGATCTGCCAGCTATCTCGGCCTCTTTTAGATGCTCGCCGACTCTCGTTGGTATCGGCCTTATGGTTTGACCAATATATACCATTTGACATTCAGGGCAAGTTATCTTGTAGATGCCACTTTTTTCCTTGTGTAAAACGGCGCCCTTCGTCGTTCCCAGGATTGTTCTCAGTTTAAATTTCTGACTGATTGTTGTGGCTATCACGTTGATTCTTCTGAGGCACTTTCTGGCTCTGTCGCTCATATGTGACCGGTTCACTGCTGCTCTTTTTATTCCGTTTTGTTTGTCCATGCCTGTTGATAGAATCGTTGAACTCAAGCTGCTCTTCATTTTCTTCTTTATCACATTTCTTATTACTTCTGGTTCGAACCCGTTTAGTCCGGCTGTTTCTATTATGTGACGAGTTTCCTGTTTTTTTCCTTTCCTGGTTTAACGGTATTGAAAGCATCCTGTGTATCATGGAGCTGTATGCTGCCATTTTTTGTGCATATGAGTGGCCTATTGAATGGAGCGATCGTAGACAAGGTGGGCGGGACCACGCAGCTGTCTTTCTATGAATCAATCTTACTTTGTATGTATTTGGGCAGATATTACAAACAAGATGTATTTTTACTGGTGTCCCTGTGTATATAGGAGTAATACACAGGTCACGTCAATACTCAGTTATTGGTTATTTGTTTTTAAATGCGTTTTTCTCGAAACGCGTTTTTTCGGCTTACGTGCATTTTATCCCAGCGAATTTTTGATCGATCTTCAAAAACCAAAGATTTTTCGAATTTTTGCGTATAACTGAACCTGAAACAGGGATAATTTTTTTTTATGACAAAAGCACGACATTTTTTCTATTTCTTTTTTAAACGCGTCGCAAGTTTTCAATTTTCCAAATTTTCTCTCAAAATGTTGTTCATGGAGGAGTTGTACATATAAATAATATGAAAAATTTACTTGGATTGCTTTCACATTAAAATTGTGAATTACAGCATGCACGGCAATGAGAGACTCGAACGACGGATATCCATGAAGAGCAGCTTCTTGCGAATTTTGATGATAATCACAAAAATATCAGATGTAGTTCAAAATATAAATAGAACAGCCTATAAATTTCAATTACTTTTAATAATTTCTTTCCCTTCAAAAAAAATCGCGACAAAACCGTTAAAATAGGCCTCCTAATGTGATTTTCCCCGTTAATGACATTCAGTTGAAACGTTTTTGTGGAGCAGCTTGACAGATATTCCATTTTCTTTTATGATTTTCTGCAATTTAATAAGTTTTCTTCGAGCTTGCTGGGTACAATGAACTTCATGGTTCATATTAGTAAAAGTATTATGATAGAAGATCATTGATCCTAGATAACTACAACCATTCCAATCTTTTACTCTCATTACATAAGACTAAATGTGTCGTACTAAATAACGGTTGAAGGTAGTGTGAATGCAGTTTCTAGTAGCGAAATAGAAAATCCGAACTGTAATCCTTACAGACCCATGCCCAAAATATTTGAACAATGTAATCGAAATTTTAGTATTTGACCCAATTGTGTTTAAAGAATACAAAAAAAACCTCTTAATTTCTTTGGTTATTTTAGGTCTCACAAAACCGTCACAATTGTAACGCTAGGCATAAATATAGGAGAAATATTGAATTAATGGAATTTATTTTATTTTTTCGATATAAAAATTATCGGCATTTGCATTGATTCTTATTACTAATGAAAAAATTTATTTTTCGACATTCACAATTTCACGTTACATACAAATACAGTTCTTTTGACAAAAAATACGAGGGTCCTTCAAGTTATCAACAATAAACCGATGGTAAAATCCATCGAGACGCTTGTCTCACTACAACAGGCATAGGAACAACTACCCATTTGATGATGGAAATACGCTCTGTACAATCAGACTCTTAGTCATACTGGAGGTAAGCTAAAGAAGATTGAACGCTGTACTACGAGAAGCAAATATAGCACGATTTCTACAAGAATAGGAAGAGTTACGAATGAAGTTAACAGCCAATTGGAGTGTACGGGAGATTCAAGAAGAGTTTACAAAGACACTCGTCTAAGTGTCGTTCTCGTTGTTGTATACAAATGAAGTTGAAGTGGTGTAGACGATCGTTGGAAGAATATTAAATTTGTAAAAAAGAGCAGAAGTGAATTGATGCTGAACCGATTACATCCTAGCTTAGTGCCATTTTCTGTTCGGAGAATAAAACAGTATTTGACCAAATTGCGTGGGAGGCAATTAAAGAATTTCATATTAGTTTCGGATCGATATTTGCGCATGGATAATGGCTGAACTGCAAGGTGCGCTATGAAGCTCCGAGCATTTGGCAGGACTGGAACACAAACCATAAATTTGCATTCGATATCTTTAGGCAGGGATCCAAAAACACACGGTATCAATTATCATCCTTTATACCAATTTTTACCGTCTAGGAAGTACTATGTACTGAAATCTAAATGTGGACAATTAATGACAATTGACGGAGAGATTTGATTTGAGATTTGTAACAGACGGAGGTGGTTATATTCGATAGAAGAATATGTAGACAAGTCTTGTCTGAATAACTTATGTAGAAATCCGACATGCCGAGAAGCAGGAGCAAATTGGCTTCTTTGGAAGATTTCCACCTCCCAACGACGAAAAGAAGAAATGAAAATTGCTGCATAGAAGGGCATATATTATGTATTAAAGAGTTGTTACAAAAAAAAATCGTTATGTTCGCGCTCGACATTTACGGCACAACTCCTTGCCTCGCCTTACGTATCGACAGGACTAATCTGCCACGATCATCTTTGGCGATTCAGGAACCAGCATCTCTCTCTCTCTCATTATTTTTCTTCATATTCATGCTACTTTCACGCATTCATTTCACTTAGCATTCCTTTTCCATAATTTCATGCAATTCAAAGTTAGTATCCCATTTTTCTACTGATTGTTCTCCCTAGTCGACCCTTTTCTATTTACACAGGTGGTCACCACTCATGCAAGACCTGTTGACAGAGCTAGTCCCTGTTTTTATTGCTATTTACTCATGGAGTTACCGAGGCAAGGAGAAGACCCAGTCTTTGTTATTAAAATCTGATCAGAATAGCAAGCAAGGCTTTTGCGTGGTTCGTAACATATGCCAACTTTTTTCTGCTGTTTGGTATGCGTAAAAAATTTCAGTGACTTTAATATTTCCACGAACTGAATAGAAAAACAATCGAAAATTAATTTTTTTAATTTAACAGGTAGGATTTCTGTAAAATGCGTGCTGAGAGAAATTAGTGGAATCGCACATGAAGCCCGATAAATTGTTCAGAACAGAAAGTTCGCATCAATGAAATATAGACAAAAATTTTACGAACTCGGTTTTCCTCCCTTAAAGCCTTCAAAGTTTGGTAGCAATACATTTTTAAAGGGGATTGACCCGTGGAGTTCAGTGGTATATTACGTTTTATTTGTTTAGCGGAAGATCTCAACCTCCACCCCTATCATGCACTGCAGTCTAGTGATTGGAACTTTCTAGCAGCTGGGAAGACTTACGGCAAAGCCCAACTGGAATTCTTGGCACGCGCTTTGCGAATTATGCTTTGCCTCGCTGACACGTGCAATGTGGCAAACCTTCAGCTTTAATTGAATCATCGACAAAGCCATTCGTAGAACGTGTCGGCAAGTTCATGAGTCGTCGCGATTGCCACGAACAGCTGATACGCTTTCTAGGTGTGTTGTTTGCTGAAGGGGCGCGCGGACAGCAGGCGTGGAAACGCGGAAGCTGACTAATCAATCTTGGAGTGCCCGCGATTTATTCACGTTATTTTGGATGGTGCTTTGGCAGTTGGTTGTATGCTCAAGCGAGGCGACGACATACGCCAAATTCAAACCATGACCGGGGGTGCCGCAACCGGACGACTGTTGTTTCAGGCATGCCCAGACTTTTCCGCGAATAAACGCGAAGCTTTGCGTCCTTCACGTCAAGCTTCCGCACATTCGCCTGCTGACTGCAAACGTCACAACTGATGCCATGCATTTTCAGACATTCTAGAAAATAGAAGCGTGCCTTGCCAACGCGATTTATTCGCTCGCCAAGACCGCAATTCGACAAACCTGCCACGAAAATTCTAGATCCACACAGGCCAGACGAATGATCCCAGTTAGCCAACTTCCCCACTAGCTCCTAGTCTGCAGCCATGCTTCCCAGGACATCTTGCTGGCATGGCATTCTCTGCAGGTCAAACTTTCCAAGAGGAATTCGCGCACTGATGGCGAGTTCCTCTCGAACTTTCATTGCGCAGCGAGGAATAATCAAGTTAGGCAACGGCCATTGCGAAGGACGTTATATCGATTGTGCCCAGCTAAATTCCCGCGGCCAGATCGATTTTCCCAATCATCGTGGAACCGTCTGGAAAATAAGCTCAGCGCACTGCGTTCGCTCGAGCATTTTCTGTTACATAAATCTGCGGAAGTGCAGCCACATCGAGACACCCGAGAAAATAGATTACATATCAGCTGCCCAAGCCAACGAGGCGATGAATTGCACCTACCCGATCGCAGCAAAAAGCGTATTTCGCCCGCTCCCACTGGAATTTATCACTTAAATTGAACTCGAGTACAAAGCCACAGGTTTCGCAATTGAAACAAATCGCTCAAATGATTTCAGCACGCTAATCAATCCTCGCGCTGACACAAACTCCACTGAAGATTGGATTTTCACAAACGGCTGGGTCTGTTATAACCGCCTTCGGTCGCGACTTTTTAATTTGACACGTTTCCTTCTCGAATAGTGCGATAAATGAAATTCTTTGCAAGCTTCACTCACCGTATTTTCCGCTTTGCTTTACTTTTCACTCTTTCGCAGTCTTGACCAGTACGCTGCTCACGCTGCCTGCTTCGACAAAGAGAAGAATTCACGAACAATTTCTAGAACATGTTTTTGACTTCTTTCAAATGACTGTTCGCGAAGCATGGTAGGGGTGTCCGATGCGAGAAACTGCGCGAAATGCCATCTGTCATAATTCAAATAATGCTTTTTGGCGGGACGCAGCAGCGATAATGTGATTAGACCAGTTATGCAGAATATTGAACAAAAGAAATTGAATTTGAATTCTACATACGTATTTGATATGGTGAGGTAACAGCGGTCCCCAATAAAGATGATCCTCTGTAAGCTAGGTTCAATTATGAGACTGCAGCAAAAAACAAATAACACACTCATTATACTTGGCTCAAAGCTTTAATATCAAGGTTTACTTAACTATCTTTCATCAGGGAACATAATGAAGTTTCAAATAAGTTAGGCACCCATAAAAATTTGAAAAAAAACTAATTTTAATCTCTGATCTACTGCTAACTTTGGCGTTGTCGTTTGCTTCGTTTCCATTTTGTTCCTATTGACAAACTTCAAATATTCAAACCCTATGTTCTTTTGAATGATTTCATAGCAATATTAAGTTAACGATTTCTATTGCATTTGCGGCTTGAATGGCATTTTTAACAAGAATACACACTTTGAAGTATCAAACGGTTACTTTCAATTTGAGTTGAATGCACGAGTTTGACAGAAATTGACTTTTTCATTGGGCCATTCGAACGTCGGCGTTCTGTTCCGACTTTTGTAGTTCGACGCTGTCGCTCCCATTGGACCATGAATTTTCGAGCGTGGTTAGTCTAAAGGTCCGTGGTGCATATTTTGCACATTTTAAATATTCACTATCAGACCCAAAAGTTAATTTGGTCGTTCTTATAGGGAAAATTGTATATAATAAATTTTTGTTCATCTGGATTATTTGCCACTGTTGGCAGTTAGTACTACGTATTCTACGTTATTATGTTTTTATTATGTACAAAAATATTTAAAACAGGCCTAAAAAGTATAACAAGTTGTTAACACAAATATACATGTCTGACTGTTTCTTCTAATTTGAACTAATCTAGAAAAAATATGTCTTAATGCCACCAATTTACAATTTCGAAAAAAATCAACGGCCCTTATTCAAGGATTTCGGAACATTTTTTTTTAAATATAATTCCGACCAACGATGCCAAACTAGGAACAAAGAAATAGACACATTGAAAATAGAAACAAAGAGAAATTACTTCTTTGGCGCCAACGCGCGTAACGTGCAGCTTTCACCGTTAATTGTGGTATGATACGATCAGAGCTCACACGATGCTTCTTTCGAAGTCGATTTACTCCATTTTCAGGCCGAAAATCGTGGTTACTTCACTCCTTTTTTTAAACTCCCGTTAAAGTCAATTAAATGTTATGTTTTTTTTGTAAATTTATTGAAGACCGATGTATGTAAAAATTATATTGTGTCTTAAACAAATAATAAAAATAAAGACTATATCTTTGATCACAAACAATAATTAGTTTACTACGTTTACCGTTTTTCCAGTCGACAGTTACAAAGTATGTTTTAAATGTAATCGTTGCTTCAACAACGATTGTTATTCGATGTTGGAATGAGGTAAATGAATTTTCGAATCAAACATAAAAATTTCCTAGTGCAATTGAAAAGAAAAATTCATTTACATAATTTGAAAATTGATTTTTTGACTCGAACATTTGTTTATGTGATTCCGACATTTATTTATTTGATCTAGAAGTAAGTGAACTTGGGACGAAAATGCTATAATGACAGATTATATGAACATATAATTTATATTTGAGTCGAATTTTTTACAAAATTTCGTTCACTGAATTTGTTGTTGTTTGATAAAAACTCTTCAACTCTAGATAACAAACCATCATCAAATCGACAACGCCAAGTTGACGCATGTACAAACGCACTATATACTCACAAATGCAACTAGCATAGCTCGAACTCAAATTCAGAGGTTTTTTCATTGTTTGAAATTATACTATCAGCAAATTATTCAGTCCAGTCAAATGGTCCTAAATATGACGACAACCGTGCATTTTGGGCTAGTAGGCAATTTTTTTTGGCTATATGTGGCCAGTTCAATAGTGAGCTTAAGTTTAAATTTCTGGTGGTACATTTCAATCCTCTGGGCACCATCTTGAAAAGAAGAAAAAATGGGACAGCCCCATTTCGTGGAGACCATTGCTCCCACAAAAAAAAAATCACGACATTAAGAACGAAATCCTACATATCGTACGGCAGACTTGTGTAGAATTTAATTTGCAGCATATAAATCTTTCACATGGTGTCAATAAAAAAAAAGGACAAAGGATGCTCATCTTTCGAGCACCACAATTTTTTTGTTTTCACTTTTACCGCGGAACACGTTTTGAATTTATTTTGTCATAAGTCGTTTGCGGTATCGTTTCTTTTAATCACGGTACATTGGCGGGAGTTTTTTTGTCCCGATGGAACAACATTTCGGGTGAAAAACGCATTTTTAAGCCATATAATCGGCTTCCGATGGCAAGCCCTCTATTGCAAAACTCGTGGAGAATTTTGGTTGGCAAGCAGATTTTTGTTGCAATGTGTAATTTGTCTCACTGTGTTTAATGTTGGTTAGGACTCCACAAAGAACATCAGTAAAGCTATAGACAGTCGTATTCGCACATGGCAAGCGCTCCATTTTCGAGTATAGAAAATAAGTTCAATTTTCTGCTCCTAACTTTCTAAACCGAAAACATATTTTAGGGCTGCGAGATATCAGATAGTCACAACTTGCAACGTATACCAACGATGTTTGTTTCGTATTTCTCAAGTGGTTTCGATTATTTTACGAGGAAAAAACACCCTCACGGAAAACACTACACCAGAGCTTTCCAGCAAAAAGCTTGAAGAATTTTCATTTCAGGAGAAGATAGAATATTGGGTTGGAAAAACCGAGTAGTATTTTATACATCCGCCGGATAGTCTGACGGGCCTTCTTACAGGTTTTTCGATTTGTTCAGGAAAATTGATATCGCTACCGTCATTTGTGCCATTTCGTTCTCCAGTTTTAGTTCTATTTTCAACATAATTGGGTCTTTGTGTAATTGAACTTAGCACTTTGTTCAGTTAGGGGTTGAGGTGTCGTGGTTGGAAAGTGTTTGCGCTAGTTGCGAGCGAGAAGTGTACGTAAATTGCAGTTTATAAAATTGAAGTATAGCAAAGCCAAGAAAAGAATTTTAATTTGCTCTGGTTAGTGTACAATCGGGAAATAGTTGGTGTCTCACGAGCTTCTATAACGATACAAATCGGTAGTGGTTCCAAGCAACATTCAGTCTACTTCGATTTTTTGTAAGTCACGAAAACATAGAAGCAATCTTTTAATGGAATTGTGTCGCAACGGAGCGCAGTAGTCAAGTCATCTCTGTAGGGATGAATTATTTCAAATCGATAATTTTTACTACACATGATCCTTGTCACACTGTTGCAACTAACAATACGGAGGTGACATACTTACCTTGTTACCACTCAGGAACGTTATAATCTTTGAACACAATAAGCAATTGTACATGCATGTCCTCCCCTTTTTCGTATGAGCCGCTGCAGGAATATAATGATTCATTCTTGAGTTAAAGCCAAAAGCTGTATAGATACACATCCATGTATAATCTCACTGTTTTTCGTTTCCTTGTGTTGAATTTCTCAAGCGCTTCGTTGAATTTGAAATTGAAATGTAAATCCATGAGTTAAATCAGAGGAGAAATATGTACTTCCTTCAATCAAATTGTTCGTGTATGTTAAATTTTTTATAGTATATAGGTGTTAAATATGTACTTGGGGGAAGATTAAGTCATTAGTTTTACTTGACATCTTTATTGCATTTTAAAATGAGATGGAAAACAAGTCGATTAACTGTATTCAGAAAAAAATATAAATGCAAAATTTCAAGATTTTAAAGCAAAAGAAACTATAATGAAAATAAAACAATGAAGCTTGACTCATGAAGTGTTTTCGAAAATTAAAATTTAATAGCTACATAATTTTCCCTCTTTTTAAATTTGGAAGATTTTTTTTTCAATAATATGAGGCTGAATTTGCTTTGGAGTATATTTTCCACACAGCCACATTTAAGAAATTCAATATTTTTTAATCTGATTGTATTGATGTTAATTTGCAAGCTGAAAAAGCAAGCTGACTTTGAAAAAAGTATAAAAAATACTTACAAAAATGCTAAATATGAGGTTATATCAAATATATTGATTTCTGTTAATCGAGCTGGTATGTTTTTTAGTACGAAGCCTTGCTTGATTCTAAAAAAAATACACATAGAAACCATTCTTTGCTCATACCTTCTTGAATATAATACCAACGATTTCAAGTTGAATCGTTCTAAGTTTGTAGAAATAAATACAACAATAAGGAACTATTAAAAACTGGAAAAAATCATTTAACATATATATGTACGGTTACAAATTATATATTTTAACAACGTGTTGGCATTTTCAATGTAAGCATTAAAAAACCTACCTCCTACATATCAGGAGATAATATTTTTGACTTCTACAATTAAATAGTCTGTTCATTGAAAGATACTTCACCATAATATCAAACCAATTTAAGCAAAACAATTTGCGAAATCAAACCAATCAATATTTCGTGCATAGGAAATCTTGTTTTCATAGTTTCTACTACTGCATTTTGAACAGGAACACAATACATTGACAACACTTTGGAGTTGCATATGATACTAATGAGAACTTCATAAATAAAGCGATATTTTCGACTTTGCAGTTACATTACAAAACTATCATAATAAAAATACGAATCCTACATAAAATACAAACAGAATCTTCTAGCAGTTCATGGCTAATGCCAACTGTATTCAAGCTTGGCTTTCGTCTAAGTTGTGATACA
This sequence comes from Oxycera nigricornis, assembly GCA_963942545.1. Lineage (NCBI taxonomy): Eukaryota > Metazoa > Arthropoda > Insecta > Diptera > Stratiomyidae > Oxycera > Oxycera nigricornis. The sequence goes on from OZ012660.1 coordinate 31,910,879, forward strand.
TGCTTGAAATTATTCCGAAGCCCTAAAATTTGTGGCTTTTAAGTAGGAAGAGTTCGAAAAAGCATACAACTTTTGTTCTGATGCTTTGATTTTATTTGATACAACTGTCGTATCATAAATTATTTGGTTTAAGAAAGTTCATATTGCTCATTTGCCATCGTCTGTCTAAATTTTAAACCACCCTCAAAAAGGAAATAAATATAATTTGCACTAATAATACTGTTCTGTGCCCCTTGAAATCTTCAAGAGCTCGGGTGGTGATTTGGGGTTGCGGAGATCGCGCGTAATTAATTCGAGTTCTCTCATTTTAGGGCGTTATAAGAGTTTTTTTTAAAAAAAATATCATTAATTTTTTTTAAAAATTAGACTTTGTTTTTGAATAAGAAAAAATATTTGCCACAAAAAATACCAAATACTTCTAATTAGCCTATCCTCTAGTCCGCTTGTAGTTCTATAAGAGGTAGAAGTTGCGTATTTTACATTGGCAAAATGAAAAATTGGGAAAATTCACTTACGATATTTTTAATATTTGGAAATTGGTTTGAAATTTTGGCAATTTTGCAGATATATTAGCTACAGAACAAAAACTTCACAACTTTTTCCCAAAATTTCATATACTTTCTTCATAGTATTGCGGGCCCAGAAAAGCTCAATTTGTGAGATTTTCGCGGGGATCCTCATATATTCTTAACGAGACTAGATAAGTCTATAATTTTACGGATTTTTTATCGAGACAATGATTCCCTACAAGAACAGCCCAATTGATTAGTTGACTAGTTTAAGGCTACCCTCTGCCTCAGTCTCGCATATCTTAGCACTTTTTCTATCTGACTCAGTTTTGTATCTATTCAGAGCGCTTTAGGTCGAAAATCGGCTTTCATTGACGATTTTTGATGCTTCTCTAAACGGTTTACTCCAATTTGTATGCAAGTTGATATTTTTTCTAGGATTTTTTTCTCATTGTGCCACCGCTATGAATTGCATTAATATGGGAGACTATAAATACTAATATTTTAAATACAAGAAGTTATTAATACTTACTGAATTGTATTTCCGTCACTGACAAACAAATTCAAAAAAAATAATGGACCTACACTTTTGCACACACATAAAGTCAGCGAATGTTTTGACTCGCTTGTACAGAAGCTACCTAACGTTAAAAACTCATAACATTTTTCCTCTGATATTCTGATTCGAAAGAATTATTTTTTACAATTAAGTTTAAACTACTAATTGCCGAAGCGCTTATAAGAATTTTTCCCTCTGCAAATCTTTGGTAAAGATTAAAACATTGCATTACTACGATAAGAAGGTTTTCAATGAAAACTGATTCAAAAGAAATTCCGTTAAAGGTTCTCATATGTTGTTTGATTTTTTTCCAATATCTGAATTTCTTGAAAAAAAAAGTACCACTTCTCAAAAACTATTCTTATTATTTGAATACTTGATAGTTACAATTATTTGTCAAGATCTAAACTTTGCATGTACTCCAACAGATTTATGAAAACATATCGTTTTGTTAATGGAAATGTTTTGGTGTATAATACAATGAGCAATATGAGCTTTTTCCTAGAATGAAATTTAATTTTATCAATTAAAAATGTCCATCCATCCACCTTTGGAATATTCCCAGCACTGTTTTTCATACATGGTGGTTAGATTTTAATTGTTGATTCACAGAAAAGACTTTTCTACAATACTAATTATCAAACATACCATATATTTAAAACTCAACCTACCTATTTTCCATTAGTATTATACGAGCATCTGTTGCTCGTGAACACTTGAATTAAACATATAATGTTTTCCGTTTTTTAATGCAAACAGTGCAAATGAAGTTTCCACCAATCATAAATTCCCATGTAACGACCGGCAGGACGTTCATTCTAAAAGTGAATTCTAATTCGTGTAACATGTTTTAATTATTACAATAATCTTTGCGTAGCAGTATTCTATGCTTCCACAAGTCTGCACACATACATATCTATAATGGGTAGCAGTTACGTCCGTATTATCCTTGTTGAGCTAAAATTGTTCTCAGTGCTGTATAACTGATAACGCACGCAATAAAAATGTTTATTTTCGTCATTATATACTTTTTACTCTCGCCTGGGATGTTGTAAATGTTTCCCTTCGGAAAATTCTGAATATAGTACAACAAATATCAAGGATATATCATATTTACTGTTGTTTTGTGCCTTTTTTTCGATCCTTTGATAATCAAGCTGTATTGTTTCATTTTATTACCTGATTAATTTTGTAAAGTTTGGATAAAATGTTTTTCTATGACTTTGTTAAATTTCTTGAATAGTATTTCTGCTAAAAGTTTTAACGAGTTATTTTTGCTTCAAATTTGAAAATTTGTAAGAAGGTTTTAATACAATTTTAATGTAAAATTTTAACGGAAGCAATCCTAAAGATCAACGATATTCTTCACTTTGACGACTTTATCATTAAACTTTCTTTGAGAATATATGTGAATCGGCATCCTTCCACAACTTCAATTTTCACCTTCGTAATTTCTTGCTAATTATGCATAAGCATTATATTTAGCTTTGTGGATAAATTTTGTGCTAATTTTTTTTCGAACTTTTCTCTCTAATTTTACCGTCATTCAATTTGCAATCTTGTGTTTGATATCTTTAGCAGTAGTTTTTGAACGTATTAAGTTAAAGTTTGAAGATACAAATCAGACGTTAGTGACGCAAGTGACTAGATGAGACTTTGGACATTTTCTTAATTTTATTAATTTCTCAATTATATTTTAAGTGAATCGGAGCAAAAAAAATATCGCTTTTCTTACCAGAAGCTTAATAATACACTTTTTCCACAAGCGCTCATCGATCGATAGAATATTAATCGGTCTTTCCCTAAATATCAATTGCTACCCGGAAGCACAAATGTTATTTTTGGCCATACGTTCGTTTTTTTTTTGTAAATTATTAATCGATTATTAATATATCGTTGCGATTGCGGATTTTTATATAGCTTTATCGATTGATTCTCCACCATGATTCTGTAATGTAGCTGGTCTAATCCAGCCCCTGCTGAACTATCCTAAAATTTTTCAGTATGAACCCTTCTTTTTCACGGTTAAATGATTTAAATTAAGTTAAGTTTAATTTAAATTATATCCGAAAATATTTTAATGAAACACATTTAAATCGGGATGAAAGGGTCAATGTTCACTTCCAGGGACAAGGTCGTATTATAAGCCTAAAAATATAAACTTTTCATATATGTATTTACTTTTTTAAATTCATCTTTGAAATGGTAAAATAACAATAGTGTGGAACATTGATGCATGCAACACATTTTTTAAAAATATAAGAAAAACAAATACACATAAAGAAAATGAATATGGAAAAAAGAATTGGAGAAACTTAAATATAAGGGGAGGGGGAAACCTACATTCTGTGAAAAAATTATTCTGGTCTTGATTTTGGATTAAGTTGAATTATTCAATTCATGGAATTTTCAACTATAACGTCATAATCGATATAATACTATATTTTTGAAAATGGCTACAGTCTTCAAAAGCATATTAAGTTAGGCCAGTCAAACTTCTCCTGACAATTGTACTTTCAAATTTAACATTCAGCCTTCTATTCTTTCAAAAGAAATGGCTTTGTTTTACTCCCAACCTCCCGAAAACTGAAAAAAATTGACCGCACTACGCAAACGCTTTGTTTGTAATCCTTGGAAACCGGTGGTTCTTTTATAAACTCTCTTGCAGCTTGTGCGAATCAGTATCTAAATATTCGGCATAATTTGGTTGTTGCGTTGTTCTTCGTTGATCAAAAAAAAAATTACTAGTGCAATTATTTCACATATTATATACTCGTATATTTTAATGAAAACCCAAAAAAATGGAGATAAGCTTGGAGGAGAGAATCATATATTATTGCTGAGATTCGAACTTTGTTTGTCATGAATGTGAACAAGCTGCTTTATGTATTGTTAAGAAATTGCTACTTCCACGATCCTGAAATTATGTTTAATGATAAAAATATAAAGAAATTGATATTGAATTGAAGTTGGAGAGAAAAGCTAATAAAGTTCAATAATATTAAGGGGAGAAGTACCTTTAGAGGCCGAGAAAAGGTCTTTTTTGCAACTGATCTGTGGGGAAATGAAGACAGTTCTTATTAAATCAGTATAATATTTATTTTAGGCGATGTTTGAGGTTGAAAAAAAAAACATATTCTACAAAAGTGAAAGTTGAAAATTAACGAATTTTTCAAGGATTTTGAAAGCCATGTCGTCGCTGACGTCGTAAATTGCGTAAGCGATGCTGGCTGCAATTTTCATCTGAAATCAACAAACCAAACATTTTCTTACTCGAGAGGTTTTTTTTTAGTAGATAGGCTAAAATATTGGCGAAATTCCAAAATTAACCCTTCAAAACAGTAACAGTAACAAATTACGATTTTGACGAAAAATTTCGTTGTACTTCCAGTCAAAAATAGTCCCAAAATAATTTGTTTTTTTAATCTTTACTCTATATAGAACAGCTTTTTATGCTCTTTAAAATGAATGCTAGATGTTGAAAATCGATTCACTAGTTTTTTTATTATCACTTACGCAATGTTAAAAAACATGGTTTCGAGAAAAGGCCGTTTAAAGTTTGTGGTCAAGAGAAAAAGAACTCGGCGCCAGGCACTTCCGGGATGCATATCTTCCACAATTTTGAGAATTAGCTTTTGAAACTTTGACATGATATTCTTAGGCGATATATCTATCGATTAAAACAATTTAAAGTGTCTAAAGGTACTCCCCCCTTGAAGAACGTTGAATTACAATAGAATATGTTAACTCATAATTTTAGAGACTACGTTTCAAAATCGCTACAAGTGATTCAATATTTTGATTTTGTATGTGTACACCCTGCTAAAATATTTGAAAATGTTGAGTATTTTCTAGTGCATAAATTAAATAAAAAATGTGGCGGTGGCTACTTACTTACTTTCTGTAGGAACAAGTTGAAAATTTGATTAAAATCCAACTTTTTCAGTTGCGAATAAGTTACACAGAATGTAAAATGGGAAATAATATATTGCAGGCTATCATCATTCTCGATTCCTCTCCACGCTGCAAAAACGTCACTGCTTATGGATCCTTTGTATATTTAACTGTTGGTTAATTTTGCCTACAAATATTACTTTATGTAAAAAAAATTGTTGAACATAATGAAATTATGCTAAATTTGAAAATAATGATGTGATTTAGTGCAATGAATTATGTCTGTTACTAGGAACCTTCAAGAAAATAATAAGATTAAAATGAAAGCATTAATTTTTTGGACTTTTTTTGTCAAGCTAACTGAAATAGAAATTTATGCTCAAAGATGTTGATTAGGTTTTTACTTAACTATACAGAAGCCAATTTTCTTTTCGCGATAATCTTTTTGAAACCAAAATCGATTTTATATGATCATTATGCAAGTATCTACTATAGATTATGCAAATCAAACGTGACATGTCTCAATTATATTTTCAAATATGGTAATCAGTAACAAAATAAATACAAATCAATTGATCATGTGACAAAGTAGGGTCGTACATTTTTTATAAATCATTTCACTGAAATTTATCATCAATTTGCTGCACTATCAAAAGAGCTGTTCCAGCGATGGATAAACAAATTACAACCACGAGCCCCGATAAGCTCAGAGCAATTTCTTCTCCAATTATTGCAGTATCATTCAAAACTCTTCTCTGGTACTCATGTCAATCAATTGATACTCTATCTGAACATATAAAATGGGATTAATGTCAAGTGCACTGACACGTATTCGTAACCACATTAGGCTTCAAAGGAAACCCTACAGTAGCACCCGAACACACAACATCATTTATTTTCAATGAAAAACACCAACGTGTCCTTGGCTTTGAGCTTACACAAGCTGATATATATGCAAAAATCAAGCTTAATGAAGTTAATCCTTGTTATGGACGGAACTGGATAAATGATATTGGCAGAACAGAAAGTGCGTGTCATCGCTATTTTCCAGATAATTGAAATGGAGAAGAAGAAGAAAGAAAAGTGAACCATGAAAATTAAATATGATTTACAACGACAAGACGACACAATGTATTGTGGTCACATGGAAGTACACCTGCTGCTGTTTTTCCGGAAAAATTATTAATTGGCTTAGAAAATAAACATTTTTCTATTGTAAGTTGTGTTTGGCTTAAGGTCAAAGGTTGCACGAGTTGCCAGGATAAATTCCACCTGCGTGGAATTTTGAAGTTAAACTCATTTATAGATTTGAATCTGGTGAGATTAATAAGTTATTTATTCTTTCACACACTATCTCCAGGCGGTGTTGAATAAAACTCATATAAACGAAACAAAAGCAAAATCCTAAGAAAAATTAAGAACGTATGATCAATAACAAAACTTCAGGCACCAAAAATATTCAACGCGCTAGTGTTCTTCGAAAAGTATGCATACTATAGATAACTAAAAACAATTAACATTGTTCAAGGGTTCAACTATATATCATAGCTACCGAAGCACGCACACAAATGAAGAAAGATTGACAAAAATATACGTTCGCAAACTGAAGGAAACTTTCTGTTTTTATTTCTTAAAGGATCTAAAAATCCCATAATTGACTGATAGGTACTCGTAAACCAAGGAAACATTAAGACACCCTGCCCAATAACTATCAATTCTTAGTAGAAGACGAAGAAAACAAAAAGGGTTACAGGGAGGTATCTTAAGAATTAAGATAAATGATGACATTTTAAGAAAAAGGTATACGGAAAGGTATTAGTTCTCTAAACATGTTCATAGCTCCATCCAATGGAGAAAAACAGCTATGAACTTTTGCGTTTCGAAAATATATGGCGTCACGCAACCGGCTTTGGTTAAGAACATTAAATCTTACCTCGAAGCCGTAGATTCAAACGTTTAAATTTTCGAGAGATAACCTATTTCTATTTTCCAGGAGATCAATAAAATATACAACAAATTACTATAACTGCTGAAAGATTCTTTCTGATGATTTCAAACACTATTATTCAATTGGATTCAGTTGGCTTAACGCAAACATAAACTCTATCTGCTACAAAGAAAAATTCCAAGCAACACATATTCAAAGTATACTACGAACATTTCGCAACAAGTAACAATGAAACCCTTATTGAATCAATTGAGAATGCATTTTAAAAAAGCGAATTGTGAGAAAATTATTATTTAATTTGCTAAAAATGTTGCTGCAGTAGCGAAAATTGAAGGGCTCCATTTAAAAAGGTTCTATCGACCTTTTGAACAAGAAAAATCGTCCCACAAATTAACTGGGAAGTAACCTTTTAACTCATGTTTCTAGAGAGTCGTTCATTATTTTCAAATGGACGAAAAGAGAGAAAAACACCATATTTTAAAGATAGAACCATTTTATAGGGAACCCTGTAATCGTGGATGTTGCTGAAAAATTGACGAAATATAACATTGCACTTGTTTGCAAAATAATTTTGTATTTTCCTGTAAATAACAGAAATGTTTCATATTAGATGAAATGTTCTACTAAAAAATTCGATTGAATTAATTTCTTGGTCGAATTTCGGCGTAAATGGTGTTTTAAAAAAATATGTCAGAGTGCCGTTTTCAAGGAAAACATCCTAAAATAATATGTTTATAACAATGTATTTAAAAACACATAATGCTAAATACTATGAGCAAATCCTATCAAAACATATTTCGTAAGTTCTGGGAGTCTCTTTAAGAAATGTTTAAAAATGTTTAAAAAAATATTTGGGAGCAAAAAAAATGAAATTCTTTGGGGAAAAAGTTTGAAATATACTTTGCCGGGAAAATATAATTATAAGCTGTTATACTTAGTATTTTCAAACATGAAGCGAATCAATTAAAAATGAATACAATAAATTTTAAGACGTAAGGTTTTTTAATTATAGCTGCCAATAGAATGACGATAACAAAGCAGAGCCAATAAATCTATCTGGAAAAAGGATTTGTTAATAAGAATTTTACTCATCACAAAATTTTTCTAAACGAAAAACAGTGTATAGGTATTTTGTTTCTAAATGTTCCACATCCTTTAATTTGAAAAGTGCTGTATACTCATAGCAAACTAAGCAAATACATAAAATTATCTAATTGGCTTTTATTCATCAAGTAGTACGCTGGAAAATTATACGGGATGTCGCTTACTGCTCGGCCTGAACTCATCTAACTACTTTTATTGTGCATACTAATTACGGCAAATGGTTCCTTATAGGCCCAAAGGTGACCACAAGATTATTAGGTTCATCGCTGAAAGAATGAAACTTACAAAAAATTTAGTAGGTAGTAAGTGTCGCAACAATATAAATACACTACACTTGCTTAACCAAATTCTGGCACCGTGGCTCTTAGAAGGATCACATCTCTTGAGCACATTCAACTAAAACTACTGCCAATATTCAAAATACTTGTCACGAACGTAAAATCACCAAACATTCCTCTTCTCTTCCTATTAAATATTGAGCATGCAAGCAATTTTTTTAGCTCGTATAAGCTAAAATCTTTATTGTGGGGAATTTTCGTACTTTCAAGAATAAGCGATGTACGAGGTGTGTTCAAAATATAACGGGAATTTTCGTTTTGTGAAAAAATATTTATTTATTTGTCTACATTAATGTTGTCGCCTTCAAAATAGTTCCCATTCGATATTATGCACTTGTGCCAGCGCTTCTTTCAATCGTCGAAACACTTCTCAAACTCAATTTTTGGGATAGCCTTTAGCTCTTTCAGCGATATGCTTTTAATGTCATCTATGCTTGTAAAAGGACGGCCCTTTAAGGTTCTCTTTATTTTTGGAAATAGTAAAAAATCACACGGTGCCATGTCCGGCGAATATGGAGGCTGCGGCATCAAAACAGTATTTTTTTAGCCAAGAATTGACGAACAAGAAACGAAGTGTGAGCAGGTGCATTATCGTGGTGCAAAAGCCACGAATTGTTTTTCCACAAATGCGGGGGTTTTTTTTCGGATTGCTTCACGCAAACGGCTTTGAACTTGTAGTTAGTACTCCTTATTGATCGTTTGACCTTGTGTCAAGAATTCATGATGCACTATTCCATTAAAATCGAAGAACACAGTAAGCATAACCTTCACGTTCGAACGCACTTGTCGAGCCTTTTGCGGTCTTGCCGAGCCAGGATGCTTCCATTGAGACGATTAAGCCTTAGTTTCAACGTCATATCCGTAAACCCATGTTTTGTCACCTGTTATAACACGTTTCAATAATTCTGCATCGTCGTTGACTTCATTAAGTAACTCCTGTTTTTGTTCAAAATTCAACAATTTTGGAACAAATCTTGCTGCCACGCGTTTCATACCCAAAACATTCGAAAAAATTTCATGGCATGGACCAATCGACATGCCAATATCATCAGCAATTTCTCTGATTGTGAACTGGCGATCATTCATAACCATTGATTTCACTTTTTCCACGTTTTCATCGGTTGTTGATGTGCTGGAGCGTCCGGGGCGTTCATCATCTTCAACGTCTTCACGGCCATCTTGGAAACGCTTATACCACTCGTAAACTCTTGTTTTACTCATAACAGACTCACCATAGACCTTTTTCAACATTTCACACGCTTTGTTACACTTTATTTCATTTTTTACGCAAAATTTGATGCAAATTCTTTGATCCATTTCTTTTAACAAACAAAAATCGCCGAGCTCTTAAAAGCACGTCTTACCTTAGCGGCTGCCACAGACAAAGTAAGCAATGAATACAGCTGAAAATTTTATCATACTTCAGAAGCATGTATGCCAACATATTAAAAGAAAAATTTGACAATTAGACTCTCAAAACCCGCGAAATTTTGAAATTCCCGTTATTTTTTGAACACACCTCGTATTTTAGACATTTTGAATTCATGCAAAATGTACGTTTATTTATAATCTAGTCGAAGTGGGTTTCATCACACTATTTGTTTTCTAATGGATTGGTTCCCTCCAGAATGAGCCAAATATTTTTAATTATTTTGTAGCAATACCTAATGAGAGTGCAAATTCAATGTGATCGAAAGGGGTCACCACCCTTTCGTATCAAGCCTTCAATAGATAAATTATTTTGAAGCTTACGGATGTCCAAACTTTGATTTCAGGAAAGTTTGGTGATTTTCGGAACGTGTTCAGCATACTTTTAGTATTTTTAGTTGAATGAATGATTTGGTTAGGCAGGTGTAGAGCATTTATATTATTGTGTCACCTTCTAAATTGTCTGAATATTTCATTCTCTTAGATATGAGCCAAGTGATCTAGCGTGATGCCTTCCATATGTCAAGTGCAAGCCAGCATCAATTGAAGCACATACCATAACATACGATTCGAAAATGCATAGGGCTACTAAATCCCTTTTTGAATCACAAAAATTTAGTCCAAATAGAAATATCTTATAAAACTCTAATGCTATTTGAGCTCCTGTTTCAAATCTTCGTTTCGCATTTTTACTGAATTATGTCTGATTTACATAAATATTCGAAAGCGGATACAATTTGAATCTTTTGTAACGAATTCATTTTAAATCTTGATTCCTCTTGACTCGCATGCAAAAAGATATTTCCATCTGTTCCATCATGAATAGATTCGAAAAAAATCAGCATTGAGTTGTTTGCATACTTCGCATGAAGATACAATAGTGTTTTCAGATATCTTTGTTAGATACAATACGATAAAAGATTTCCATCTTCGTTTTTCTCAACCTTTTCAACTTCGGAGCTGATTTGATGCTTTACTTATTTTGTGTCCGTGACGCCTTTGCATACTAAATTTTCTAAAGAGCCTTTTTTTCATTCTCGATTTAGTTGCCGACATTGACTGTGGATCAAATCCATTAGAAATGGAAGAAAGTTGTTAGAATGATTCTTTGCAAAAAGAACTGTAAATTGACTTAGGAAAACACAAAGATATCAAGCGAAATAATAAAAAAAATGCTAATTATACTTGTTTTTCTTTGCAGGTGTATAAATAAGGAAAATGTCACTAAGATCCTTTTATCTCGCGCTCTTCTTGGTGTTCTGTCTTCACGAGTTCGCGATAGCCTTGCCACCTGTGAACATCCGTAAATTGTATGGTAAGTAGTTTTTGAAAGAATTTGATTTTGTATTCAATTCTATCTTTGGATTCAAAGTAAAGAACGTAGAATGTAAAGCCAGCGATTTGGCGCTCTCATCACATTCTATTTGAGAATGATTTCTACTAAGATGTCCTTTTCATCAGTCCAATCACTTTTTGATTCCCTTTGAAACGAGCATATTTACCTAAGCGATTTATTTACCAAAGGGTAAATCCTTTCGCTTAAGTGATTTATTGAACGAATAAAATTGAGGGGTGACATATTGCACATATATCCTTTGCATGGAATAGAATATTCTGTTGAACTTTCAGATATGTAGTAAGAAAGCATGTGAAGATATTGTTGCTTCTTACAAGGGAATAATATTTATAGAATATATATTTATGCTGATCTGATCTTACCTAAACTTTTCTAAGCTCTGAAAGTTGATGGGATGAATATGACACATTCCCTTGAGTTCATATATGCACAGTTTATATAAAGGGCGACATTTACTTCCTTAAGTATGAACTCTGATTATGGTCACATCCTTCTTATTGTTGCTTACTTCATGGTACAATATGATTTAACATACTGTTAAATGTGGGGTGAGCTTTACCTTTCCTTTATCGTATTTCCTTAATTTAATATCTTCACTGGCAGTTTAATAGTATTAAATGAAATACTTTAAAAAACGACTCTAAAATTGAGTAAATTTCACTAACTAGCATAGCAAGCACTTTGTATGAAGGATAGAGTATGGTGATATTTTGTCAGAATCGAAAAAAAGAAACACCCTTGTCAATTACTTCCTTCAAAAGTTATTTTAACCTGCAGGTGAAATTTAAAATGCGATTACACAAAACTGAGCTCTATTCGAACTTCAATAAAGCTTGTTGCCTATTTTCTGATATCACTAAAAAGAAAAATTTAATCATTTTCACGAGAATAAACAAATAAATATTTTTCTCAGGTCCGATAAGGAGCGCATAATTTAAATCAGCTGAAGAGAGTTTATACTAATACTTCCCTCCTCCACCATTCACTCAACTTGTACACGTCGAATCAACTGCCGCCTATTTTTTGGTCTAGGATCTCTAAAGACACTCTCCTTTAATTTGGACCACACATTTTTGATGGGATTTAAATCAAGGGAATTACCAGGCCAATCAATCCACACATTAGAAAAATACTCATAAATCGCCGCATAAAAGCAGTATGCGGCTTTGCGCCATCTTGCATCAAAAGCACTTCCTTTCCATCCCTGAATTGTTGACGATTACTAAAGATTGCACAAAAACAGGGAGAGTATTTTCCCTGTAATATTGTCTATTAACAGACACGCCTTACTGAACAAAGTAAAGTTGGCTTTTTCCGCGACTGCTCACTCCAACAGCTACCATGATTTTTAAGTCGAATTTCGGTGTCTGTATTACTGGAATATTTGCGGGATTCCTGGTTCTCACTGTCCTATTCTGTCGATTGGGTATTGGATGCATTCAGATCCACGACTCGTCTGTAAAAAGGATGTTTGCATGCAGTTTTTCACCATGGGCATTGTCATCAGCGAATTCTAGGTTTTTGAGATTTTGGCAGAAATTCAGCCGGTCTCGAATGATTTTCTGGGAAAGGAGAGGTTTTTTGCGTTGTCTATAGGCTTGCCGGCCTCAGTTGGCGGACTGAATGTATCGCTGAACGGTTCGCCTCGACACGTTTTTAATGGCCGCCGGAGAGTTGTTAAGTCGATTCGTCACTGTTCGGGTCCCCAATTCTGGTCTATTTTCAGACAATGTTTGAATTTTCCTTTTTGCTTCTGGTAAAAGTACCGACGGTCAACCACTACTTTGCATATCCTCCACGTTTCCTTCTTGGGCATTGCACCATTTTTTTCACGGTGTTCTTGCTGATGCTAAGTACTCTGCATATGTCGCTGCAGCTGTACCCCAATCGATGCATGCGTTGAATTGCAATACGTTTTTGAATTCGACCACTTAGTATTATCGTCGCAAAAAAATCCAATTCAATTCGTTGAAGATTCACGAAGTTTTTAGGGTTTGTACAAAAGAGGGTTAAAATTAGGTTATTTCGATAAATTTGGTACTTTCACTTCAAGTAACAAAATCTAAATGGATAAATTTATATTTTCAAAAGTCTTTTTACTGTATGGGAGTTAACATCTAAGGCTAATAAAAAAATACACAAGTACTTATGGGTCTGCATATTTTACTTATAATTAGGCCTACCTACAAATCCTCTTCAAAATTTTTGTACCTATTTTCGCTGAGACTTCAATAAAAGTCATTATTTTCGTATGTTCGTTCAAATTTCTGTTATCACTCTTTATGGAAATTAATTAAAGCTATGTGGCTTTAAGAAAATTTAAAGTGGGTGTCAAAACTTTTCAAGATAGTTTTTGGCCGATAAATTTATTCGGGTTGGATTTTCATGTCGAAGGTCAGAAGCTTTTGTGCCACCCTGTACATTTGGACCATAAAACTGTGAAAATCTGTTTATATGTTACTATTATTTATAATTGTTTGATTAGTACAATGAGGCAATGCCTCGACCATTACTGTTTGGAGCTGTTTGACCACTGGTCAAGTGATGTTAACATCGGCCAATTTACCACTATATATATATATATATATATATATATATATATATATATATATATATATATATTGATTCATGAGACATTGGAAAACATTCTCAAAAAAACGTTTTTGTCTTCAAAACATTTTCAAACGTGCGTTTGTTTGAAATTGCCGCATCATTAAAAATGAATAGATCTATTATAAAATATATCTCTCCTCTGTCTCTCTCTATATCTCAGTAGTCCTTCAAAGCAGATTTTTTTTAATTTTATTTATTCAAATAAAAAAGTCTTTTAAAAAATCACATTTTTTTGACGAGTTTTACTCATCAATAGTTTACAAACAAAATTTACGGAAAGTAGTTACAAAGGTTTCAAGACAAAAACAAAAAATAAAGAAATATAAAAAATTTCGATGTTTTCGTGCTGACCATATCGTTTTATAGTTATATTTTTGAAACTTCTCAATGTGCGGTGGTAGTCGCCGACACACGATCAGGTTAAATCGCTATAACTTTGTCACCATGTTAAATTTTTTGATGTTTTTTATCGAAAGAATTTCAAAAGTATTCAGAAAAAAAATTACATATCTGCTAAAGTTTTGGACATCGAAGAGGTTCAAAGTAATGAATTTATTGCTTCTAGTAAAAAGGCTGACAAATTGCTAAGCAATACTAAGCAGTCAAAATTTGAAGTTCTAGAATATCTGAATCTTTCATTTCTCTCCAATAAGCATTTCGAGCTACCATGACTTTTCTTCATCATAGTCAATGGCGCACTAGTTCAAATCGACGTCTCTTGATTAAAGTTGCTAGTAATTAGGTGACGCCTTGCAGGGATGCCAGCCCCTCGATGCTACGCAGGAATATAACGGGTACCTTGCAAAGGTCACGTAAAGGTTCGGTTTTGTCCACCAATTTGCAAAATTTTGAACATGACATGGTATTTTCAACATAGATTTTCTTGACATAAGAAAATTATAACAATAAAGCTTTCCTAAGCACCAGCTATTCTTCATTACTTCTACATATGTTGGTACTTTCTAAATAAAGTTAAACTATGTAATATAAAATTATTTCCTCAGTGCTGCCCCCATTGTGCGGTTAGTGGTTCCCTAATAACTAAATACAGCACTGCAGAGTCGACTTATCTCACAACATTCTTATCACCTGCAATGAAACAGACATTCGAATAATTAAAATAATCCTCAGCCTGCAATTTACAAAGAAAACAACAGCGTCTTAAATTTTTAATCTAGAACGAAGCAAAGCCGACTCAGCAGATTACCGAGAATGTAGTAATTACAAATAACGCTTTTAGAAATTCCACCTTCAACAACGAGTCCTAGCGGAAGCAAAGCACCTTAGTCAGCAGAGGAAAACGCTTAAGTAAATTAATTTATTCATTTTATGCGAATAATGACACGCGCCAAATTACGTTAGCAGCAAGGAATATTTTGTTTCGGTTCGTAAAGTTTCCGTAGTCGACATTGTTTATAATTTTCATTTCGTCTGGGTTGTTATTGCGTAGCCTGGAAAAGCTTAAGGATATTTATTTTGTGTTTGGCTGGGCACCTCATCAAACACATCCTAATTGCAATTTCGGCAACATCGGATGAATCTATTCAACCTTTCGCCTTTCGATAAGGACAATTTCGATGGTTAAAAATAGCTGCGCGTAATCAAGAAATCATTCTGGGTAGAAGAAAATTAGTAAAAGTTTGATGCCGCTGGGAAATGCTGGACTATTGATTTTTCTTCTCATGTGAAGAGTTGTTTTGTTCGAGAAAGTTTTTGCAAAAGTATTTTCTTTCAATATAACAAAATGATACGGAGCACGAGTTTGGTTCGTGTGCAATTGGCCATGCTGATTAAATTGGGACAAATAAGTTTGATACTGTCTACATACTACGCAGAATAGTTAACACGAAAGGACGTCATAAATTTTTTTGCACAATTTATAGATTGGACGAAGAAGTTTGTTTATTTTTGTAAATAGAATGAATGATACATACTTCACTATTATAGGATAATTCAAAAAATGGTAGTGAAAAGTTTTGAGTCTTCTCAATTTACTTCTACTTCTAATGAGGTTGCTTCATCGCGATGAACTTATGGTAGGGTTATGCTTACTTTCGTATGAATATTGCTGTTGTTTCTTAATGTACCGTATATGAAATATGGTAAATAAGGTGTAGGAAAAAAATATCTGCTGTAAATAGAAACGCTGGCGCATACATAAGTACTTCATTTTAGTCACCTCACAGAATATCGTTGGTGTCAACGCAGGACCTTGTAGATGCAAAAAGAATTTTTTTACAGGAGGCAATAAAAACCTTAAAAATTAATGCAAACATTAAAATTTACCAAAAAACATTTTCACCAAAAATTTTAGTTACAAGGTCCTTCATCGACGAAGACGATATGTAATATTATCTAATGAAACATAATTAAAAACTAAGAAGCAAACATATCTAAGTCAGTCATGAGTGCATATTTTCAGTGATTACTATAGAATGTGTTGTTAAAGTATCAGCAAAGACCGAAGATAATTGGTGTAATGTATCTGCATCTTAAAGTGCGATTGATTGTGCAATAAAATTCAATATTACTTTTCGTGTCGATTCGAATGATGTTACTTTGTGCCTTTGATCCTAATAAATTAAAATTGTTAATTGTTACGAGAATCAAATCGAGTCTGTCCACTATGTCAATTAAAATCCAGCCTGCACTGATTTAAAATCTGTCAATATCAATTTACTGCGCTAATCCAATTACATTACAAATTCATTGACCATTTGGAGCTGCAGGTTGGTTATCGTCTAGGAAAATTGGATATTGGGATATTGCTGAAACGCATTTAGAGATTTTACTGCGAACCAGAAAAATAAATGACCAAAGATACCGTGGAATACAAGGGATTTTAGCAAATTTCTGTTGAGTATTCATGAAACCTATTTCAGTGGCTGCCCGTGTAAATTTTGGCTGCGGGTTTTGCACCTTATCTTTTAGGTTTTGCTTGCATTGATATTTTTTATGAGTAATACATAACAGCAGCAAAAGGCAAACATCTATTTAATTGATTCTATACACTTCCTGCATAATACACAGAAAAAAATATGAAATGTACTTACGTTTCATAAATGAATCCATAGTCCATAGGTAGGGTTAGAAGTTAGAATTACGTATTATGGTATGAATGTTCAAAATTTCTATTTGGTATTTTCGTAGTATTTTATACAATAAGGTATACATACATTAAATTGAAATGAAACGAAGTTGAGGTTCATAATCGCTGGAAAATGAGTTTAACTCTACGATCCTTAGTAGCGGAAAATTTATCGGTTACTTTTCCGTTGAAGTCTTTAATCTCAGCAATTAAATGTTTTTCAATGGAAATTATTACTAATTCCGCTAATCGTTTTTCAAACATATGTAGCATTTGTGCAAAATGTCTTAAGGGGGGAAGTACCTTCAGAGGCCGAAAAAAAAGTATTTTTTGCAACTGATTTGTGGGGAAATGAAGACAGTTCTTATTAAATCAGTACAATATTTATTTTAGGCGATGTTTGAGGTTGAAAAAAAAAACATATTTTACAAAAGTGAAAGTTGAAAATTAACAAATTTTTCAAGGATCTTCAAAGCCATGTCGTCGCTGACGTCGTAAATTGCGTAAGCGATGCTGGCTGAAATTTTCATCTGAAATCAACAAACCAAACATTTTCTTCCTCGAGAGGTTTTTTTTTAGTAGATAGACTAAAATATTGGCGAAATTCCAAAATTAACCCTTCAAAACAGGCTCAAAAAAAAACAAATTACGATTTTGACGAAAAATTTCGTTGTACTTCCAGTCAAAAATAGTCCCAAAATAATTTGTTTTTTTAATCTTTAGTCTATATAGAACAGTTTTTTATGCTCTTTGAAATGAATGCTAGATGATGAAAATCGATTCACTAGTTTTTTTATTATCACTTACGCAATGTTTCAAGTTTGTGGTCAAGAGAAAAAGAACTCGGCGCCAGGCACTTCCGGGATGCATATCTTCCACAATTTTGAGAATTAGCTTTTGAAACTTTGACATGATATTCTTAGGCAATATGTATATCTATCGATTAAAAGAATTTAAAAAAATCGATTTTAAAAAGTGTACTTCCCCCCTCAATACGTTTCAAGGTTGAAAAGCTCCTTTCTGCTTAAGCTTTATGAAGTGAATAACTGTGAGTATTTTAACAAACACAGTTTTGATTTTTTTAATTATTGTCCATTAAAAGCCGCGGTGGTTTATAGGAAAGATTACAGATAAAAGGAAATAGCTTCTGTACTTCATAATACCGGATGAAATAGCCCCAAGCCCGAAATCCCCTAAACCCCAAAATCCCCCAATCCCCAAACCCTCAATTCCAAATCCCTTGTTCCCAAATCTCCAATCCCTCAATACCCTAATCTCTCCTAGTGATTTTTTGTCGTTAACTAGCTATCAGATCCTTCTTTTAACAGCTAAGCCAGTAGTAGCAAAAATCGAATTCTTTGCGAAAAATCATTTGACACATACTGAAAACAGAAATCCCCCGGCAACAAGTCAAGAATCCCCCGAAAAAAGTGTGCTTTTTCTTGACAACTAGCGATGACATCTTTCCAAAATGGATCTCAAAATAAACTAGCGATGAGATTCTTCCAAAAAGAATCTGAAAATAAAGCATACAATGTTTGACAACTGTTAACAGTTAAGTCAGTAGCGGCAAAAATTGAATTCTTTGCAAAAAATCATTGACTCATTGATTTCTTGAAAAGAATTCGATTTTTGCTGTCACCGATTTAATTGTAAACAGTTGGCAAACATTACATCTTTTCTTTGGAATTTTTTTTTTTTGGAAGGATTTCATCGCTAAATGTCCAGACAAACCATTTTGCGCACGTTGTATATTTATTTTTACCCGTGTGATTTCTGTTTTCAGTATTTTTCGAACAATTTTTTGCAAAGAATTCGATTTTTGCCGTTCCTAACTTAACTGTTAACAGTTGTCAAACATTGTATCCTTTATTTTGAGATCCTTTTTGGAAGAATCTCATCGCTAGTTGTCAAGAAACAGCACACTTTTTTCCGAGGGATTCTTGACTTGTTGCCCGGGGTTTCTATTTTCAGTATGTTTCGAATGATTAATGAATAAGGGAGTGTAAAGGGAGAGTAGAGTAAGGGGAGTAAAGGGAGAGTAGATTAAGGGGGAGTAAAGGGAGCGTATAGTAAAGGGAACGTAGAGTAAGGGGAAGTAAAGGGATAATTCCCCAATCCCAAAATCCCCCTATCCCAAAATTGCCCAGCCCAAAATCCAAACATCCCCAATCCCAAAATCCCCCATTATGCACTGGATGTAAAAAAAATATTCATAGTATATTCTCGTGTGACGAAGACATGAATAAAATAAATTTTTATTTTTTTTTAATACTTTCTATTATACTCAATGTGAGCAGCATTTTCCAGAATTGAATCAATTGTAACATAATTTCTATATTTTCAGAATACAACGAAGAGAGAGTTAAAAAGGACGAGTTGGGATTTCCACAGGTAATAACTGCGTTTCAATTGAACATTTAATAAAACAAGTTTACAATACTAATAATGTATTCAATGCTTATTACTTTTCTCCCAGAATACTGAAATGGCTAACAATCATAAAAATTTGATAGCTTTTACCGTATGCAAGCAGTGTCCATGATTTTCTTCATTCAAAAATAATGCCAACTGAACTATTAGCATTTAAATCAAAAAAAAATTGGAAACAACTCGCTACTAATTGGCTTAAGTTTCTTGGGAAAGATTTGACGATGACTCTTTAATTTTTCAAGTGATTATTTAGTATCTTGCTTAGTTTTTGTTCGCTTCTTGACTTTCGCAAAATCGAATCATGGTTCCATTTCAACGGAACATTTCAAAGCTTCTGCAAACCATCCTTTATTATCTAACCAATCCATCTTCATCAATCATACTGTGTTTGCGCGGTGACGTGTCCAATTAGAAGGATAAAATATCTGCTTCAAATTCTCAACGAAGAACTTTTCTTTCCGAGTATTTTATTTCAAAACATGTTCGATCGAATTAATTCGGAAAACATTTTAAAGCCAATTTTATTTGATATTCATTCGTATACTTTACCAAGAAATTTTTTATTATATTTTTTTTAATAGAACACTATCGATCAATTATTTTAAAAATCGTTTCTGGAAATTCACTTGCATATTGTTTATAAATTGATCAAGTAGGCATCATTATTATCAAAGTAAACGAACCAAAAACTTTCTTCACAATAATCTGTACAAAACTGTTTTCAAAATATCTTTCAATGCCTTTCAAGAGCTGATATTTCTTCAGATAAATTTTTGAAAAATGTGTTCTCCATAATTATTTGTTTGATTGTTTGATTTCAATGCTAAAAGTTGTTTTGTAATATTCACTATTTTTTTGTTAGTTGAAAATTTTAAAGAGTGCAAATCCTCGCTGAAAAATGTTTAAGAATTTTTTAAATAATTTAATACAATTTTTTCTGGACTGATTTTTCATTCGAAGGTCGAGATTAAATGATTATTTGTTAGGAATATGAATTTTTGAGAAATTGAAACTTTTGCTTTAATTATTAATGGAAAATCAATTCATCGTTAACACTTTTACTAAAAAGCCCCCCAAGCAAAATACAATTTTTTCTGGACTGATTTTTCATTCGAAGGTCGAGATTAAATGATTATTTTTTAGGAATATGAATTTTTGAGAAGTTGAAACTTTTGCTTTAATTATTAATGGAAAATCAATTCATCGTTAACACTTTTACTAAAAAGCCGCCCAAGCAAAATCTTGTTAATTTCATAGAAGTATATTGAAAAATTAACTTCGTTGAGAAATTTTTGGTATTGAATTTGCGATTTACTTAGTTTTGTGTAGTTTTGCTGAAAAATATTATTCTCAATTACGTAGAGTTCATTTTTCGAGAAATACCTTTGAAATTACACACGAAAACTTATTGACGCGGTATTCCGAATGAGAAATTTTACCTCGTTGAATATCTTAATATATTGCAGAAAACAAGATGCCTGCATTTTTTACGAAACTTGGTTTCAAGTACTATCATCAAAAAACAACCTTCGTACAAACTGCAGCAACAGTTTTTAAGAGTTTTTCTACTGAGAAATGACTTCTAGATGACTGCATCTAACAAATTTTGGAAATAATTAAGCGATTTTTGATAAGAATTCATTGAATGATTTCAATTTTTACCATTAAAGTACTTGGCTACATCGATATCATGTAGTTGACTGCGTTTGGGTAGTCCTTTTCTCGTTCTACAAGCATATATACTTTAAGTTTAACGTCAATAATGAGTTGTTATGAAATCGAAAGTCCGTTTTGCCACGGAATACACTAATAGGGGTTTAAAAATTTCTACTTATGCATTTTTCACGAATGTTCTGCCAGAAATAACAGAAGATTTCCACAAAAATTAGAAATGAAACTTGAAAATTTATTATAACTAGCTCTAAAGTTATAGTTTATGGTTGAACGGTAGGGTGGATACTGAAATAAGGATTCAATAAAAATATAGTATCTACCTGTGTTAAAACTTCCAACAGATTTTGCTTCTAATAAAATATTCAAACATCTTTATAATATATGAATCCTTTTAAACACTGTGGTAAATGCTGTTTTCATAGACTTAAATGATATTTTTGTAAGGAAGTAGGAACTAATACTTTCTATTGATATTCTAACTATCAAGGAAGGCTCATCTTTGAAAGTTACCGATAAACATGTTAGTTAACATTTAAAAAGCCTTCGTTTCTTGTTACGTAGGCACTTATAACTGAATACAGCAATAAAGCAAGAAACTAAGTAAAAAAATGGTTTATTATGTTACATTTGTACATAGAAATTATACACAGTTACTTAAGTTATGACCAAAGAAAAAATCAAAATTACATATTAAAATTAAGGTCTAAAGAAAGGATACCTTGGCGCTGTATTCACAGGATTGTTCCGATCCCCTGAAATTTAAGGTAGCATATTAAAGTGTAATCTGCAGCTAAACTTCTTACCTTGACCAAAAAAGTCACCGGGACGATAATGTCCTTGTGTATTCACACCACTCCCCTGAAATGAGTTATCAAATTCAGGCCTGCCATTGATGCTTGGAATGAACGGAGGGAGCAGAGTAATTGGTGGCCTAGGAATCAGAGACTCAAGCGGAATTGGAGGTTTGCCAAGAAGTTGAGGTGTGTTTGAAATTTGAGGATTGTTCGGGATTTGGGGTATATTTGGGATTTGGAGTATGTTCGGGATTTGAGGTATGTTTGGAATTTGGGGTATATTTGGGATTTGGGGTATGTTTGGAATTTGGGGTATGTTTGGGATTTGGGGTATGTTCGGGACTTGAGGTGCATTTGGCGCTTTTGGTTTTTCGGGAACGGGAGCCTTGTCTGCCGTTTGTGGGTTGTTCGCTATGATCGGACGCCAGAAATTATCCAAATTGGTTGCATTGAAAGTATCCGCGGCACCAAACAGCGCTGGAGTGAATGGCACAAAGTTAATAGGGCTCAACCCTGATGTAGCTGGCAAAAGTGGAGCTTGTTGCTGCAGTATGGGAACGCTAAACAGCCCTGGTCTGATAGTTGGAGCACTGACATGCGGGATATTTAGTCCGGATCCAATGATTTCATTGGCACTTGGCAGAAATTGCGGTGTAAGACCGAATAAGGGTGGCGTAAAATACTTTCGCGGTGGATAAAAATATTTTGGATAGATCACATTAAACGATGCTGTGGCTGCACCGCCATGTCCAAGGGCATAGTGTGTTACTGGAAGTTGCGCAGGAATGGCTGCGTGACTGGCAAACGGCAAAGAACCCAACGGTAGTACACCACTATGTCCCGCATAACGTTTATTTACGATTTTCCGTATGGCACTTTTACTTTCTGATAAGTTAATATTAACCAAGGTGACGAACACACAAACTACGAACAATTTAGTAGCCATAGTTCATAAAGTACTGGAACAACTGTCCATTGTATACCACAAAAGCAAACTGGACCATTTCAGTCACTTTCTATTCCATTTATAAGACAGCCGGCTAGACGCGATTTGTTTATTAAAATTCTGGTAGCGATCCAATGGCCTCTTCGAATTTATATTGCATCAAATTTCGGTCGACGCACATGTGCACATGTATGCTTGTACCTGGGCGAATATCGTTTTGGTAAATTTTACTTTCAATTAACAAAATATTCGATTTTTGACGATTGGGCATTTAATTCACGTTGTTTTATGATATGACGATGTAATAGTCTTTAGGAAATTATGTATGAATATGTAAGATGCACCTTGATGAATGTTAAAAATATTTTATGTGAATTTAATATCAGCATACAATGATGGGAATTTTTTTTATGTGGAGTACGATAATGCAACGATCTTCAATACCTTTATATCATATAAATATATTCAAAAAATTGAACTATAATTGTTGATGTGGTTTACAGTTCAATCAATAGAAAAACTAAACTGATGAATTTAGCCCGTCTATACGGAAAAAAATAGTTAATTAATAAAGCCCTGAGTGATGTCGCACAACATTTTTCATCTTAACAAATTTATCGGAAAAACATGCACTTAAACCTAAAGAAAAACAAATTGTGACCTAACTCAGTTATGTATTGGTTCAATTAAAAAAGTGCATAGACACTTGATTACTTCGTCAGCATTCAAAATACGTAAAGAAAAAACCGTCAATAAAATACCATTAAGCAAAAGAAAGTGTTGAATGTTAAATTTGCAAGACTCAGCAATGGGTGAGAAGAATTTGTTTGGTATACGCTTAATGTTCAACGGCTGATTTGGTTCGCAATGAACGTTATATAATGAACTTTTCCTCGAGATTTTTAACTTTGATTTCCGATTTCAAAATAAAGATTACTTCAGTATATTGAGGATTATCTATTTTGAGTAATTTTGTTTTAACTTATGAATAGACACTCTGAAATTTATGCTATGGTCAATTCATTACTACGTAAGAGCTGACAATCGAGAAACCTAAACCTAAACCAAGTTGTCAGCTATGAGAATACGCATGCAGATCAAGTGTTGTAATTACATGACCTTATTTTTACGTTTATTTTTAAGTCTTCCTTGCTTTAATTTTCATGTTGTTCCCGAATAAGACCATTTTAAAGATGCAATTTTTCGTAAATTTTCAAAACTGTATGTTACTATATTTGGAAGAAAATGGAAACATTTAAATTGTCTAGGTTCTACTTGAAGATATCTGAATATATTTCAATTATAAAAGAAAACCGTTTCATAAGCCTTAGATATATACAACTTTTTACTAGAATGGCATCAAATATGTATTTCGGAACCTAGTTTATCCGTTCTTTTAATGCAACTCTCCCAACGATATTTTCTTAATGTCTATCTGTTTTTCTGTCTTCTTCTGCTTGTATGTCTGCTTTTGCTTGCCTCTGTTTGTAGATGTAGATGTAGAAGGCAATCATGCATGGTGTTTACCCCAAAGGTAGGAGTAAAAGTTAATAATTTGGGTGATTTTAGACCAATCTTAGGGAACAGCAAAATCTGACTTTTGGGAAAGTGGACGGCATTATATTTCCAACGTGAAAATGAATCTTCCTTTGATTTTATTTTGACGAAATATGTTCAGAACTATTTTTAATTCTCTTTTTCTTTCTTTGTTTGTTTGATATTATTCAATATTACTTTTTTTAGAAACGTAAGAAAAAGTATATATGGAACATATGTGTTTCGAAAAACACTTATTTCTTATATTTTAATTTAGCGTAAACTATTTGAAATCAATGCTCCTGAAAAGTTACTATCTAAAAATATAAATTTCCGGCAATTTCTCCGAAGCCAACCAAATCTTCTAAAATCAAGGAAAAATGAGATTAGCTTATCTGGTCCCATTAAGTCTAACGTCTTTTGATCAAAGAAATTTAAATTGCAAATTGTCTTATTAATACTCAGAAGAAGCATTTCCATTGAAATTTGCGTGAGCTTGTAATAAATATTTACATAACAACGATGTAATCGGAATAGAATGAAATTCAGCTAGCAGGGAAGTTGTGGTTTCTGTTTCAAAATAATTCAATCACATCCATGTTCCTGAAGCTACATAAACAAGGGATGGTAGAACACTTCCAGAAATCCGTCACTGCTCATTATCCAAAAAAAAATTGTATTATTATGGTGATCAACAAATACACCACCGCTGCTCCTTCTTTCCATATTTTCAATTCAGTCTTAAATTAAATTTCGTGTTACATTCATGTTTTCGTTTGAACTTTTCTCTTGTGAATATCCTTCTCCGATTCTATTTGAAATCTTATAGGAAACACGAAGAGATGTTTGTTGGATTGTTTTCAAAGCTACTTAAGGAAAATCTATATAATTAAACGGCTAACATGAATTTTGTGGTACCATTTTAGCCGTTGTTTCTGGACCGATTTTCATAAAAAATACATCAATGGAAAGAGAATATCCTGAAGATGTGCAGAATTGTATTTTTTGTCAAAATCTGTTCGGAAAATATAGAGAGAGAAAAATAGAAAATAGATTTTCTTACCAATACATACACATCGTTGAACGTTCACACAGCGATAAATACCAATGGTATACTAGCCTTGAGTACCAAGATAGAAACCCTGATCTTCTATGGGCTGTGTAGTGCATGCGGTGGCAATTTGCCCTAGCACGCGGGAGTCCCAGGCTCATATCTAGGACTGTGTTTTAGTTTCTTTTTTGGAAGTTAATCATCAAATTTCACCACATTTAGTAATATTTTCATTCTCACTTTATACCGTTCATGTGGATTGTGCGCTCACTGGTTCGGTGTTGTGTGATAGCTTTCTCTCTGAGGATCATTCGTGTTTATAGCGTCGCCGTTCATTATGCAAATGTATACGTACATTTCATCAATATTTGGTCATATTTTTTTAGTTTGTTTGTTCGTTTAACATTCCACAAAAAAACGTTTTCAGTTGAAGAAAACTTTCAAGATTTAAAAACGATGTTTGATTTTCCTAGCATTATTTACAACAACCGGTTTGGTATATTTCAAGAATGTGAAAATCGAATGATGACATGCGCAAAACGCTTAGCATTGTTATACGTTCGAGACGCATTGAAGCGCCAATAATTGAATAATGATTTTTAAACATTATTAAAATTCATAAACATTATTTAATCACAATAGAAAAATAAATTTAGCTTGCCGTTTTATTATATTGATTGATGATTTAAGTTAAATTCAAAAACCATTTCGTCTGGCACATCCAGACTTCTTCATAACATTCTCGGATATGCACAGGGACTTGAAACGCATGTTAAAAAATACAACATCGAAGTGGTACCAAAGAGCGGTATTCAACTAAAAAATAGCATATCGACGGAAAAAGACAAACTGGAGAGAAAAAAGTGGGATATACCAGGTTACATAAGGGAAACTATAGAGATAGAGTAGAGTACCTGTGGGGATTAGAATCAATATTAACTTAGGGAATGAAGCAATTAAGCTGATTAAATTTTGCGATGAAAATGTAAAACGTTAAGGATTAAAATAGAAACACAGAACTTATGGAATTAGTTATACACTGAAGAAGTCTGGGAGTGCCAGAAGAAATGTACATCTGCTTTATTAGTTTAAATACACGTTTTTAAGGAAATTTTGGGAAAAGGTTTTTGAATTAACTTAAATTTGTGAAAGCGTGAAAATAAGGGTTCTAACTGAGATTGATGATTATTCGATCGAATTTCTAGAGTCAGTTATAATCAAATCATCATTGCTAGTGATTATTAAGGCACGTAAATAATACTGACAATAGAAAGCCAATTAAAAAATGCGATTAAAATTTTCTCTATATATAGTCAAATTTTCTGGAGAGTTGTTATGAGCATTTGTTTGTTTAATTGAATACCTAAAATTGTGTATTGAATATGCTTAGAGTTAAAGCGTTTGTAACATTTTTTTGCCAAAATCAATTCAGTTTTACCTTTAAAAATTCAATTTAGGAGCTAATTTTATTATTAGTAAGAGAAGACAGCTAAGGCGTAGGAAGTTGAATAGGCATATCGAAATCATACTGCTTTTAAGATCTTCCTTTCAATCGTAAACATTTGATGTTTGTAGGTTTTTGAAAACCCTAAATAAAGTCTTTTAGTAACAATTCAATGAAATGAATATATTGGCTAAACAATATTATGATAGAACTATTTTTATGATGGAGAATGTTAGCTCTCAACGAAGTTTAATTTGTTTTCAATGTTTAGCTCGAATTCATCGTTGAAGCAATGATGTGACGATATGAAAGTTTTTAATGAAAATTAAGATCTCAGACCCCTAGAAGCATCACTCAATTTGAAATTTAGAAGATTCTTTCGTTTTTTTTCACATTATGCCGAAAGTTTTATCGTTTATTTTTGATAACTTATTTGACTTCCTTCTCTTTGGCGTTTTAAAATGGAAACAAGGAACTTCTTGAAAGTTCTTCAGCATATTTTCGAACAAAGCGGATTAAACTTTTTATTATTACCTCTATTCTTTGCCAAATGGTGACTTTAATTTCATAATGTCACCTTCCAATAAAATTTACTCACTCGGTAAGATTGTTTAAGAATAATAAAACAGTCATCAGCTAAAATTCTATGCTATCTTTCAAAAATTAGACTGGCTCATTTCAAATTTCTAAAGGCAATTTAGCTCAAAGCAAGATTTCGAATAAAAATAATAGAAGTTTGGGCCACGACAGATTTGATCAAATTTGAAAGTGTATTGGAACAGGATTTTAAAATTTTGCGTTTCACTATTGCAACTAAAGACAAAGTTCAAAAATTCAAAACTAAACTCATAATATTTTTCAATTACCGCTTTATAGTCCTCTTTTTCAGGAGAAATTGTCGGAAAGAATTTTAGAAAAACTTTGATTGGCTGAATAAATTTGATTTTTACGCTTTCCTCTACAAAGAATGCTAACAACTAGAGGCATATTGTTGCTTATAAATGACTCGTTTTGTATTACCTTTTACATTTCTGTATCACCTTTTACATTGTGAAGGCTTTGTGATCATTTTTCGAGGTATAACAAAATTTTGAGAACGGAAGAGAAAATCATTAAATTGAATTTGGAAAGGTCGAAAATCATTTGGAGATTAAAAAAATTAAGTGAATTCTTACAGCTTTCTCATGGTTTTTTCTTATTATATCAATATATTTTTTGCCAAGCATAGACAAGTGAACACGAATGACCGAAATAAAATAAAACACTTCTTCGCCAGTTACGGGCCGTTTTTCAGAGTGCACTAATTATCTAATATTTGAAACAATCAAATGCTTTATATGGTCATTACAATTAAATAGGTATTCAGTAGTGGAAGCAATAGCTATTTATGGAGTGTAGACCATGGTAGCTATCGGCTAGATAGAGTACCTCACTATGCCATTAGCATAGCAAAAAAAAGCAACCCGAACTCTCAAGTGAATTCCCTGCTACGTGGAATTTTGCACGCGTATTAGTGTTCTAATTTGGCTGGATACCCATGTCATTCGCACTCTGATTCGATCGTGCTGCGCATACGTGCACGAATTGCTAACCCTCTGTTACGACGTCACCTCAATACATTTGTCCAATTCCACAAATGGAAATTTCGCTGCGTGTTTTTACTCACTCTTTCGCGTGTGAGTTTGGATACAGAAACCAGACCTCTTTGATAAAGGAATAATTTTTGCACCTTTTGTCTCATGTTTATTTTGATAGCTCAGAGTTTTATGTATTTTTAGTGCTATGCCATTAGTTTAAAATGATCCACTATAGATGAAATAAGCCCTGTTTAATTGTCAGTATTGTTTTTTCCGAGAAAAACGATAGCTACTGCTCCTGAAACTTTTTCATTCTTGCCTTTTGTAGCTGTAAAAATTCAACGATCCCGCTTATGTTCTTTATTTGTGGTCGGAAGGAAAAACAAGCTTTTGCTTTGGCTTTGAATAACGTAGAAAAATATTAAAACGTAAAATATTTAAATATTCAAAAGCTTCAAAATCTCGACGGAGATTTTTGTCAAACTGCTTCGTAAGACTTAATTTTATATGCAATGGAGGCATTAATACGTGTTCAGGTTCAAAAATTAGATTACAATTAACATTATGTTTTCCCATATAAAAAGCACTTAGACCACAAATATTGAAATTCCCTGAAAAGTTATATGAAAATTCAAGAAATTTCAGAAAAATATAGAAAATTATATAAAAATCGCTCAAAATTTGTAACGTTTTTCTTTTTCGCTTATTTTCTAACACTTCAAATTTAGTATATTATTATACATAATTGAAAAGACGAATGTTAGGTCTTAATACAAGAACCAACTGAGTTTCTTTAGTGTTAATAAAATTTATATTCAATTTGTTGTGGGTTATAATGTGAGTAAGATTTTCATACCGCATTAAGCAACTATTAATTTATTCACTAAGGAGAGCGCGAGCCTGCACGCTCCTTCCTTTTCACTTTTAAACGAAATTCTGATCATAGACGTTCAGTTTAAGGGCACCCATCCATCGTCTTGTGCCTTTCAAAGGAACTGAGAATACTGTATCGTTTATTGTTTGTAAATATCTTAAATAAACTCTCAACAATAAACGCTAAACTAATTGATTTATGTATGTTAAAAAGAACTTACAGCTACATATATTGTAATTGTCCAGCTTTAGTTAACAATAATCCAATACAACTGGCACCTTGAATGGGTTAAAGGGGGGAAATTGATTTTTTGTTTAAAACTAATTGAGATTCGCTAAGCTTTTTTAAAAAGTGAAATAAAATTCATTTGCATCTCTCGTTTATGCTATCGAATCAACATCGGAGGGGTTAACGTTTGGAGCGTTCTTTTACATCCATACTTCAGCCGTATATCTGAACTTATGATACCGTTCGAGATCTATTTTTTAAAACTTCACCTGAAAAGTCTGCATAGATGGCAAAAAATACCATTACTTTTTAACTTCCCAGTATATGGGAAGTTCTTGTAATCGCCTCGAAAATCGAAATTGAAATTTTCAACTTTTCTTTACGTTTTGAGGTCTATAGAGTATATATAAAGTGTTTTTAGCAAGAAGTATGTATGTGTGTGTGTGTATGTATGTACGTACGTACGTACGTATGTGCGTTCGCGGGCAGTTTTTCTACGAGCATAACTCACGTAAACAAAGTTGTATCGACTTTGTTAAGGTGTCAATCGAAGCGTCTTTGTAATCTTAAGAGCTGATTAGTTTTTGGGAAACTTCGGTCGAGGGGGTTTGCTGTTTTCACCCCTTGAAGGTCAATCATGTTATGCGTTATATCTCGCGAACCAAACATGCGACTTTCATCATTAAGGTGTCAATCGACGGGTATTAATATTTCATTGAATCTATCAAATTTTTAAAAAAATCATTGGAGCCCTTTTTTAATTTTTTTAAAAAAAGTGCAAAAAATTAGGGTTTTTTTCAAAAACACAAAATTTTTAATCTGATTTTCAATCCTAAGTAATCAATGTTTATATTATTTATATACTCCAAATAGCTTTTGTGTAAAAATCAGCAAATTTTTTTTCATGTCTACAAAAACAAGGTGTCAATCGATGCGTATTGACGTTTGCGTGATTCTATCAAATTTAAAAAAAAAATCTTGGAGCGGTTTTCAAATTTTTTAACAAAAAATGCAAAAAATTAGGGTTTTTTTCAAAAACAATAAATTTTTAACCTTATTGTCAAGTCTTAGTAATCAATGTTTATAAAATTTATGTACTCCAAACAATGTTCGTAAAAACTTCATCAAAACTTTTTCTCATGATTACGTAAAAAAGTAAATTAAAAATAAAAAATCATTAAAAGTCATCATGATTTTCAAGGTCATTTTTATCATTCACTATATCTCACGAACCAGATATAATATTTGCATCATTAAGGTGTAAATTGACGTGTATTAACATCTTTGAGAAGTTTTTAACATTATAAAAATTGTTTTAGCCGTCTTTTTAATATAATAGAAGAAAATGCGAAATTTTTTTTTTTCATAAAAAATATTTTTTAACTTGATTTGCACAGCACAGTGATACCAGTTTATAAAATTTATACATTCTTATCAGTTTTTGGAGAGAAACCGGCAAAGTTTTATTCCATGATTATGAAAAAACTAAATTAAAAATAAAAAAAATCATTCAAAGTTACCATGTAAAGAGGGTTCATACGAGTGCCATTACTTTTTATCTTTTATTCTAAAAAATTGTTGTAAGTTCAATCAAAGTTTTAAGGTATTTGCACAATTTGAGCAGATTTTTAATAGTTTTTATAGTCTTTTAATTAAAAAAAATTGCTTAAATTTTGAAAACCAACAAAATTTTTCAACACCAAAAAGGCCCCCACCGATTGATCCGCGTGAATATTCAATCTGTCCTCATCGACCAAAAACCTTACCTAATCAATGGACTCATTCCTGTTACTGCTATGAATACCTCTCATTGTTGTAATGTTGTTGATGTTTATGTAGATATTACTGGGAAGTTGACCGTGTGGACCTCAAGAGTCGCACCTCGCGGCTTGTTATGAAAATATTACTACCTTAAATAATAATAATGTACCTCTCATAACAGTAACTGGAATGACTTAATATTAATCGTATCATCTACGGGAGCGTCAATTGTTTACGTAAGGTTTTTGTTCGATTGGGACAGATTGATTTGATTGAATATTCACGCGGATCATTGAGGGGGGGGGGGGGTTCTACGTTATTTGTTATTTTCATATTGATGACAGCTTTTTTTATAGCATATGATCTAGCAAAGTATTGACTACGAAACATTTTACCATTCAAAGCGTTTATTGCCACAAATGCAAATTTGATTTTTTTTTTGATTTTCAAAATTTAAGCAGTTTTGAAATTAAAGCACGGTGCTATGAAGACTATTAAAAATCTGCTTAAATTATGCAAATATTAACAAACTGTGATTGGCTTAACATTAATGTCTTCAGAATAAGAGTAGTCGGGTAAAATCATTCATATGAACACTTTTTACATGGCGACTTTGAATGATTTTTTATTTTTAATTTAATTTTTTTAAACATCATGGAAAAGCGTTTTGCTGGTTTGTCTCCAAAAATTTATATGGATTTATAAATTTTATAAACATTTGTTACCGTGTTGTGCAAATCTGGTTAACAAATTTATTTTTTATGAAAAAATCCTAAATTTTGGTATTTTTTTGTTGTTACATTAAAAAACGCCTCCAACGATTTTTTTAAATATAAAAACATTACGAAAATGTTAATACACGTCGATTGACACCTAAGTGATGCAAATACTATATTTGGTTTGTGAGATATAGTGAATGGCAGATTTGACCTTGAAATCATGATGACTTTTAATGACTTTTGATTTTTAGTTTAATTGTTTTTGTAATCATGAGAGAAAATTTTGTTGGTTTTTGCACAAAAACTGTTTGGAGTATATAAATTTTATAAATATTGATTACTGTGTTTCGAAAATCAGGTTAAAAATTTACTGTTTATGAAAAAAACCTAATTTTTTGCACTTTTTTCAAAAAAATTAAAAATCGTCTCCATGAATTTTTTTAAAAACTTGATAGAATCACATAAATGTTAAAACGCGTCGATTGACACCTTAACGATGAAAATCGCATGTTTGGTTCGCGAGATATAATGCATGACAGAAATGACCTTCAAACAGGCAAAACAGCAAACCCCCCCGACCGAAGTTTCCCAAAAACTAATCAGCTCTTAAGATTGCAAAGGCGCTTCGATTGACATCTCAACGAACTCGATAGGACTTTGTTTACGTGAGTTATGCTCGTAGAAAAAACTGTCCACGAACGCACATACGTACGTACGGACGTACGTACATACACACACACACATACATACTTCTTTCTAAAAACACTTAAAATATACTCGTAAGACCTCAAAACGTAAAGAAATGTTGAAAATTTCAATTTCGATTTTCGAGGCGATTACAAGAACATCCCATATACTGGGAAGTTAAAAATTAAATAAAAAATAAAAAATCATTAAACGTTCAAGGTTATTTACGTCATTCATTATATCTCGAGAACCAAATATAATCTTTCCATCATTAAGCTATCAATCGACGCGTATCAACATCTTTATGATGTTTTTATATTTTAAAAAAATTGTTAAAGCGTTTTTTACGATTTATTAATTTTTTTTTAGAAAAGTAGTGTTTTTTCATAAACAATTCATCTTTAACCTGATTTGCACATCGTAATAATAAATGTTTATAGAATTTATAAACTTTTATCAATTTTTGTAGAGAAGCCAGCAAAACTTTTCTCATGATTACAAACAAATTAAATTAAAAATAAAAAATCATTCAAAGTCACCATGTAAAAAGGGTTCATTCGAATCATTATACCTTAAATCTCTTATTCTAAAGACATTGTTGTATAATGAATTAAAGTTTATTAATATTTGCAAAATTTGAGCAGATTTTCAATAGTCTTCACAGCACCATGTTTAACTTTAATGAAAAAAACTGCTTTGTAACCTGTCCCCCTCCGATTGATCCGCGTGAATAATCAATCAAACCAATGCACCAAAATCCTTACGTAATCAATTGACGCTCGCGTAGATGTTACGATTAATATTAAATCATTCCAATAATTTTTATGAGAGGTACATTTTTATTATTTGAAGTAGTATTATTTCCATAACTTTTATTGTGTTTAATATTTTTAATATCTATGTAGATATTACTGGGAAGTTGACCGTGTGGACCTCATGGGTCGCACCTTACGGCTTGTTTATTTTAAGTTTTACTCAGGTTATTAAATATTACAATTAAATTAAAAAAATTACTTTAATATCAATTTATTAACATTGTATCAAGGCAATGAAGTACTCAATGTATGTAGCTTTATACCACCGACCACCGGCCACCTCGGATGTGAGGATAAAAATTCTGATACATGGCTTGGGTATTATTTTTCCACATCAATTTCAATATCGATGTAGGATAAGTTGTGGTTGGATGGAAGATACATATTGGTGCCGGTGTAATTTTAGGGGCTGAAAAAAGTTTAGGGGCTCAATTCAATCAGTTGCCTAAGGCTCTGAGAATCATGTAACCAGCCCTGGATATGTAGTGCTGGTAAATTATACAAAGCTACAAATAGTGAGCTGCGGTTTCGGTGTGAGAGCTGGCACCCTTTTCAGGTACTGCTTCGACAGACCTTCAAATAACAGTAAGACCGCTATTAATTTTTAGATGACGTTATCTGATAACCTCAGCTTGAAACATTATTACATCTGCTTGGTATCTAACACTATATACAGAGCTTAACTTGCAAGAACAGACATACCATTATTCTATAGATAGTTGTGTACCTACTCTGAATCACTATCTTCATGGATATTTTATCCGCTTGAATAAAGATATATTTTTGTATGATAGCTTTTACTGCTTTTACTATTTTCGATAATGATTCAAATATGAAGTCAACATCGTTATCTAGTTGACTGATCTTTCTTTTTTTGTCGTTTTTACCAGGAAACCATTATATTTTCTCGTAAAGTAGTAATACATACATACATGTTTACTTCCAATGTGATTATCTTATCTTTAATGGCGATCCAGTCCTACAATATCCGAGGTTTCGATGTATTATATTGGTTTGTTTTGATTTAAGGCGAAAGCAAATATTTTTTTTATCGTAATATAAATGTACGCCACTTGCTATTCATGCTAGAGGAATGTAAATATTTAGCCTATAAACAAGATTCCAAAACGTTCAAGCTGATTTCAGATTAATCTTTGAAATCATGTATTCACTTCAACTAGATTTCAATTTTTTAATAATCAAATCAATTATCTCATAAAAAAAATTGCTGCTTTTAAAATACCAGTTCAATCACACCACAAATGAAGAGCAATTCAATGCATCATGCAAAATTCTGCACATGACTACTTCAAATCATACTTTGTCAGCAAACTTAGCACAGCAGTGTTTTGTTTAATGCAGCCAAATTGTAAAACCTCAAAAAACATTCAATGCAACAGAGAACTGTTGTCCATTGCAGCCATAACAGTCGTCTATCCAATTCGAAACCTCAATGGAAATCAATCCTTTGGATGGAACCATTCCTTACTGTATTATATTTATCTCTAGATATTTGTTCCCTATCGGCAAGGTAATGCTGTTCGAAAGTTTCACAAACTTTTCCTGCTAAGTTATCTGTTCCTTGTTTGTTAGCATCCACTTCGTACTCTGCAGGAAAGTGCAAACATGATCTGATATACTACAACATGCTATTGGCACTTTGACACAACATTAATCTTGAGATCCATTTAACAAGTGCAGTAGTCAGTACTTTACCGACTACGCTAACTAATTTATTCCTTCTGTTTACCGAAGAAGTTTATTGAAATTATTTGTAGATATACGATTGATTGAAAACATGCTGAAAACAAATTTAAATGGATTTTTAAGGGAGTTTACGTTCAATCCTAATGAATGTCGAGAAAACATTATAGGTCTTTCACTAGCTTTACTATGTCCATTTTTATTCTGAAAGTTTTTTATGGTTATGTCAGGTTAAATTGATTTTGATAGAACAGTAGTGCGTAAATCACATTTAAATCATTCAAGAATAGTTTAACATTATGATTTCTTATTCAATAGGAAAAACCAATCGTTTCTAGGTTTAGTCAGAGATGGCTAGTAAATATGAAATGCTCGTACATATTTGCATTGAACAAGCTCTATTTATATTCCTAAAGCTTAAAGAATTTTTCTAATCTAATCTGATTTCTCGCTGGAGTCATCCTCGGTAAAAACTTTTCGTCAAATGTTGCACTTCGCTTATGAAGGACTGAACTGTAATTCTGCTACTGTCTGTCTACTTTATCCTCCAAAAATCTTCGAATCACGGCATAATAACAATGCAAAAATTCAAGTCGAATTTTGAAAACATCGAACACAACACAACAAACAATATTGAAACTTTAAAAAACAACATCGCATAGAAAGGATTATCATAACGAGATTGTGCAGTACATAAGTAGCTCTAAAATTATTGTTTATTGGAGATTGCGTTTAATTAGATAGGTATGTTGCAATTCTGAAAACTCTAGCTTTTGAATGCTGAGATCCATTTGAATTCTTCTGCTTGCAGCTTCTATGTCGTGATGTCTAATACTACTCAATAGAAGATTGAATCACTTCTGAAGCCGTGCTAAGAACACTTCCCTAGATTGCAGGAAGTCTCTTTCAGCGCCCATTCTTGTTGAATTTATTCTTTTTTTACCTCCACAAAATTGCGAACAAATGCTTCTTATTTTGCTTTCATAGAATCAATGCCGGAATTCGTTTTTTAATATGTCTGGAATAAAAATATTACTTATCTAGTAGTAAGGTAGTATGTATGTACTGTTGTTGCGCATTTTAGAAGAAAAGAAGTGCGCATTTTTCAATAGGCAATATTTGCAAATGTGTTTGATAAATCCAGAACTTAATCCTTATCAGCTATGCAGTTTTCTTTATCTATGTTTAGAGTACATTTCACCACATTTACTATATCCTCGGACAGACTGACTTTCATAAAGATACTCTTATCGCATGCACTCATTATTCGTCACTGCTAATATAATATTTTCGACTTTTCCTGGAAATTTCACACGCGGATATCATATCATTATGGAAGATTACTTATAAAGGTTCAATATATGATTATGCTGTGCTAATTAGATACAAAAACGTATGGTAAATAATGCAAATATCTTTAACATGAGATATCTACATATGCTTAAATGATATGGTATGTCCTCCATCTATGGCGGACGTTAGGCTTACAAATATGCATGACACCCTCACTCACAACAGAATGTAGGAATTATTGGCAAAGATTTTCAAGACCTTGAAAAATTATAAGGAGCTTTTTTTGGATATGATTCCTAGAAACCAAGTCTTTTGTGTTCTCTAGACATATTTTATGTAATCGTAGCTGAAGACAGATTTCAATATGTATTTATAAACCATATAAAACTCCATTTTCAACTGCAATATCTTCAAGTGAAAAATCTCGAACACTCAAAGTGAATCCTACAAATAGAATCCTTGTATTTTATTACCAAAACAATATAAAATCTAAAAATAGAAGACAGTTGATGTTTCCAAGCTTTATCAAACAATACAGCCAACACAAATACCATAATTTAAAACCACTTAAAACTGCTGCTCTGCTCTAGGTATTTGTTCCGTTTTTTTTCTATGAATTGTTTCTTGAAAGAATTTCGCATCTGAAATAGGATTTAGGATTTTCTAAAGAAATAATGATTCATTGCTTCAGGGCCAGATCAAATTGCGTTATTTTTCTTTGGCACACGGTTATGTTAAGGTATGTAAATATGTATTATACGAGTACATAGAATTTATCAAAGTAGATTCACTGCAATTTTTGTTAAGCTTTTGTTTCGTTTTTTACTGATTGTTATGCAAAATTCAGTGTTTTTCATCCTTGAAAATCGTAGGATGTATAAACATAGCTGAGAGGATATTACATCGTCACAAAAAGAATTTCATTTATTTGAAAAGCACTCATCCTTTTTTCACGGTATCTTTGTCTTTCAAAGCGTAGACAAACAGCAAGTATCCATGCTTATCTGACGAAAAATGATAGAAGAACGTGCACAGCAAGATAAGGTGAAAATGTCTTTGCGCTGCCTTCAACAAACAATAGAATGGCAAAGTCCTTTCTGAGTGTGAAAATGAATGGGTCTGTAAAAATAATGCAACATTTCGACCTATTCAAAAAAAATAAGGAATTTAAGCTTGAAGCCACCAAATTGTTTGTACCAAGTTGCGATAACTATAAGTGTAAGACAAATAAAAATGTTTTTTTTTAAATTTCTATTATTTTTAATATATAAAAAAAATATTATATGATGGGCGGTCCGGTCGCCTTGGAGAACTGCCGCGTCTGTAAATATGATAAAAATAACACATAAGTGTGATGATCGAGCACAATGAGTAGCGACTCTAATCCGATTCAACATAAGACATAAACTATATTCAACTACCCGTCATGCTTTCATTAAGGGAAACATCATAGACAGTTCTTTGTCTTTGTAGCTTTATATGGGCACCGAACCATCGTCAAGAGAGGGCGCACGAGACGATACGGAACCTACACGTAAGCTGACATCAAGGGGAGAGCGCACGAGATGCCAGCTGGGGTGGAGAGGTGAGCCATCAACCAACCCCTCGGGGGGAGCTCCATCCCCGCTACCACTAAGGAAAAGCACCATACTTAGCTCCAAGGTTCCTGGTTCGGTTACCAGATTAGCCTTCATTTAAAACCGCTTAAACAACATTTAACTATAATTCTTTAACCCGGGCAGGTGAATATCGTGGGTAATTCTACTGTAACAAATTCAGTATTCAGAAAACACATTCACACCGACCACAACACTTAATAAGCAAAATTGCTTACCTTTTCAATAAAACCACGATCCTTAATTTTGCTCCTCGTCCACACACAACTTGCACAACTTATACTGTCACGTATGCACTGATATGACGCGCTAATCCTAGCTGCAAGGATCACCCGCCAAGATCAGGCTAATGCAACATGTGTCGCATATGTGCGCAACATGAGGTATGAAATAACATGCAAAACCGGTCCGCTATCTTGGCATCGAAGACAAAGTAGCGAGCCGGCTTCTTATCTACTTTCTACGAATATATCATCGCATATGCGCTTGCAAGGATGCTACGCTACACTCAATATGGGATTTCAAGGATATTTGATGGATTTTGGAACGAGAATTTACATGGGTCTTACATAAGTATAGTTTGAAGATTCTCTTTCAAATGGTTTCACAAACACGATGTAAATTACGAGATAAATTTTCTATGAATTTCGTTTTATTTTGAACCATCAAATCCCAACCATTTAACATACAATTTATTGGTGATATAATTTCACCAAAATAGAAATTGCCTCAATTAATCCTGTCTGTTGGCTGAAAAGCTCAACACAAGCTGATACACTGTCTGGTTCAGAATATCACGAAATAAACTGGGGTTATATGAGTTGGACACCGAGAAAATTGGTAAAATGTACTCTCGTTCAAAAGAGACATTAGACGACAAAAATGTTTCAATCCCTTCAGTATTTTTATTTACATAAATAATCTTTTAGTAGAATGTATACAGTTAAAGTGACTTGACACATTTTTTACGCCTATGGTGATCTCGGTTAAGTTATGTTAAAAATATTGGATTATATTTAGAAATGTCCTGCGAATAAAGTGATGACCTCTACGAGGCAATAGAGGAGAAAACTGCGAGCAATGTTTTTGTCGTTCAAGAAGTATTTTTTAGGGACATGTTTCTTCCAGTAACTATAATCGAGCCTGGTAAATAGACGAGTACTATCAACTTGTGCGAAAAACAACTTTCTTTATGTTTTTTTGGACACTGGCTGTAGCATATCAGTGCATAAAAACTCCATGAAGTCGATCCTTGTACTTGTACTCACCACTGGTCAATCCTTTCAAAAATAACCATAAATGCAAAGCCAATGATATACTTAAATATCCAAAGATATACTTAAATATCACCGCTCAGGGACATCTCTGCCGTACAATGGTTACAAACTCTATTTTGGAAAAACACCTTAAGATAAAGGACACCTTAAGGGAAACCCTTTCTGTATTTTGAGTTACTAAACGTGTTTGTAAACATGTGTAAATTGAGGAGTAAAGATAGTAACATTATGTCACGACTGATCATTATTGCTTATGGAAAAATAGA
This sequence comes from Oxycera nigricornis, assembly GCA_963942545.1. Lineage (NCBI taxonomy): Eukaryota > Metazoa > Arthropoda > Insecta > Diptera > Stratiomyidae > Oxycera > Oxycera nigricornis. The sequence continues at coordinate 31,950,412 of OZ012660.1, forward strand.
ATAGGTCTTTTTGAAGTAGTTTCCTCATTTGAAAAATTTCTTGGAATGCAAAAATCCAAACAACGCAAAAGTATGTAGCAAAGAGCTACAGTTTCCTATGAAAACAAAAAGAAAGCAAAAACGGTAAAATATCATTATAGTGAAAACTTTCTGATGCATTTCAGCAGCACAGCATAAATTAATATTTCTTCAAATACTACCTTCTAAATCCGATTGATTGAGGTTTAGAAAACCATTTACAACAAATAAAATACTAAAAACCAACAATTTTTTTAAAAAAAAACTTGAGATTATTTTAGGATGCTCAATATTTGCTGGAAACAAAAACGTAAAGATTTCAAAAATATTTTTCGTGGATAAAAAGCCAAACAGATTCTATATGAAATAAACTATTTGAAAAGTACAAAATGTTTTAAATAACATTTTCGCCACATCTTCTTATACACATACATTATCTTAGAAAATAAAATTTTGAGGAAAAGTGTTATACCTTAACGGATCCACGATGGCTAAGAAGCTACATGTCTTTTATATGGTCGACACAATATGTTTGAAAATCTACGTTACGCTGCTATGCCTGTATAATTTTATATACGACTATTTGGTTACATGGCTTCCAAAAATAAAAAAGCCCTTTAATTTATTTCCATAGAAACAGACCTTGGTGCCACAAGAAAATCATTTTCATACTAAAATTGCAAGTTGGCTGACCACTATTTAATTATTTACGTAACAAAATCTTGAAGACAGAATAAGTTTCCTGTAATCGACTTATAATTGAAAAATACCTACATATGCTTATTTTCCAATTTTTTACATTTCTAGGATTTTCACAAAGCTGAAACAGGGTAAAATATCCTCGAAAAGAGTGCGTGATAAAGATATCTTGAAATCCGATCAAATAACAGAATGGTTGGACCAGAATAAATATATAAACATCCTGTCATGTGGAAAAAATCAATCAGAGACTTATGAATATTATTTTTATGAAGAAAAATCCTTTGCAGTCTTCATCTTTTCTTGGAAATTAATTGAACTTCTAAGAATAAAATCCAATTATTGCTTTTCCAAAGGAAACGTATCAATTTGGCAAAGCTTTGATTGTCCAAGAAGATTTGGATCATTTAATTATTATTTTGATGTATCACTTCTCAAATACGAATCAATTTATTTCTGTGGCACTGATTGTTACTGGGCTGACAAAGGAGCTGTAAAAATAAGAAATTCATTTCTTTGCTAGCGGCAGACTGTCTGAATACCAAATCTGGGCTCCTTTAGTTTGAGCTGTATTCGCCTGTACCTTCTGTTTGTAGCTATATGCTCTTCCATATTATCCTGGCACATATTTATGGGTATTTAGTTTGTGTCTGTTTCGAAAATTGGCCAACAGTTGTTACTTTACTAAACAAGCGAATGATGTAGTGATCATATAACAATATTGCAGAGTATAAATATTTGTCCTTCTTTAAGTAATTTTTAAAATTCAATTTTCATGAAACCACAGTTCTATTTAATAATTCAGTTTAGTACATATTATATAAAAACAGTACGAAACGGTTTTACTAACCGTATGATAGTTTTATTTAGTACATATACGTATTTCGGAGTAAACCTCAAAACGTAAAGAAAAGTTGAAAATTTCAATTTCGATTTTCGAGGCGATTACAAGAACTTCCCATATACTGGGAAGTTAAAAACACTTCACTTCTCGTATATGTTTTTAAATCTGCAGCCAACTTATCTTCTAATTTGGCCAACCTAGACTTTATTGCATTTATACACTCCATTATTAACTTCCCAGTATATGGGAAGTTCTTGTAATCGCCTCGAAAATCGAAATTGAAATTTTCAACATTTCTTTACGTTTTGGGGTCTATAGAGTATCTATAAAGTGTTTTTAGAAAAGGAGATGTATGTGTAAGTATGTGTGTGTGTACGTATGTACGTACGTACGTTCGTGGACACTTTTTTCTACGAGCATAACTCACGTAAACAAAGTCGTATTGACTTCGTTAAGGTGTCAATCGAAGGGTCTTTGCAATTTTAAGAGCTGATTAGTTTTTGGGATACTTCGGTCGGGGGGATTTGTTGTTTTGCCCCTTTGAAGGTCATTTCTGTCATGCGTTATATATCGCGAACTCAACATACGATTTGCATGGTTTTGGTGTCAATCAACGCGTACTAACATTAGTCTGAATCCATCAAATTTTGAAAAAAATCGTTGTAACCGTTTTTTAATTTAAGAAAAAAATGCAAAATATTATTTTTTTTATAAACAATAAATTTTAACCTGATTTACGGAAGACAGTATTCAATTTTTATAAAATTTATATAAATTTTTATTATTTATATTATTATAAATTTATATATTTCAAGCAATCATTAACTGTCATCATGATCTTCAAGATCATTTCTGTCATTCACTTTATCTCACGTACTAGATATAATATTTGCATCATTAAGGTGTGAATTGGCGTGTAATAACTTCTTTGTGATTTTTTCGACATTATAAAAATTCGTTTCAGCCGTTTTTTTTTCAATTTAATAGAAGAAAATGCAAAAAATTAGGGTTTTTTTCGTAAAAAATATTTTTTTAAACCTGATTTGCACAACACAGTAATAAATGTTTATAAAATTTATACACTCCTATCAGTTTTTGAAGAGAAGCCAGCAAAACGTTTTTCACGATTCTGAAAAAAATTCAATTAAAAATAAAAAAATCATTCAAAGTTACCATATGAAAACGGTTCTTCCGAATGATATTACCTTATATCTTTTATTCTCTTCTCTTTTATTATCTTCAATTCTATTACCTTATATCTTTTATTCTAAAGTCAATCAAAGTTTTAAAATGTTTGGATAATTTGAGCAGATTTTTAATAGTTTTTGCAGTCTTTTAATTAAAAAAAGCGGCTTAAATTTTGAAAACCATCCAAATTTCAATCAAATTTGCATTTCAGGTAATTAATCATCATCACCCTTCCACCAAAAACCTTACGTAATCAATGAACCCTCCCGTAAATGATATGCTTAATATTAACTCATTCCTCTTACTGCTATGAATACCTCTCATTATTATTATTTAAAGTAGTATTATTTTCAAAATTATTATTGTGTTTAATATTTTTAATGTTTATCTAGAGATTACTGGGAAGTTGACCATGTGGACCTCAAGGGTCGCACTTCGCGGCTTGTCTTCTTCTGTTTTTTCCTTGCATAACTTTTTCTAAACATGCTTTTTCTGCCATCTCCGCATATTTCAAGCCCATGTTTTGCTAGTTCTTTTTTGACCATTTTTTATAAGACTTGCCTACAGACTATTTTCCACAAATCCCTTGCCAAACGAGCTTTATTTCCGTGTAAATTGACCAGATTTTCTTTAAGACAGAAGTAAAATACAAATATTGACTTTCAGGAACTATTATACGCAAAATTAATGGAAAAGTTGACATGTTTGAATTGGGTCTTGTATGAAAGCGTGCGACATTCAATCAATATTCACCGAAGTAAACTATGGCTCTGATGATACCTCAAATCAAGGTATATGAACAAGACATGTTCCTTTCTTCCTCGCACGGATAATCCATTTTGACGTTAATATTGATGTTTTTCGGGCAGAAGTAGTAATTTCAGAAAGGCAAGTGAATGTGACGTCACCATGGTGGTGATGCGAAAGAAGCACCACTTCTGGACACTTGGAAGAGCATACCATGTATTGACGTTATACCTTAACTTCAAATATCCTTAAACATATTTTGGCAACTCAAGGTTTCCTACTAATTAACTGTATGTCAATGAGAAGGAAATCAACAGCTGAAATACACCTGAAAGGCATCATTTACTCTTATTGGTGATGAAACAATGTACATATTCACTGAGCCTACTAATTCAATGCTATACAGAAATATAAGATGTTTAATCGGCCAATCGGCAAAACACATTTCTTCGAGAAAATTCTCATCACTCCATAATCTTTATTCGTTTCTTCATAGGCAAACCAAATATAAGTGTATGTTTTATGGTCATGTTCTCAAATTCCCAGGACTATAAATATTAACTTCACTACATCACGCAACATAGAAGGCTTTCAATGAGTACTATGGAGTCTACCACAAAAAATTTATGTAAAGATTGATGTGCATTGAGGAATTAATCACTAATTCAATTCTAGCATGAATTGCATACTAAACAGATAGAAATATACACACATAATCTGATCACACTTTAGATGGGGGTTGTATTGACTTTGATTAATAAAAATAAGTTATCAAACGTCACGAAAGACTCCTTTTATATGAAAGAAAGAACCAACAAAAGCGAAATAAAATACTGATTATTGGGAAATTCTACGTATCGAAATTTGTTTTATGTGAACCTTATTTTTCTGTGTTTTATTTGATGTTGTCAAGCCAATAAATAATAGATGTACGAGTATACTAACGAAAATTAATGTTCAATTCCGCTGTTTTTCGTATTATATATTATAAACCATCGATGTACCAATAAATTGTTTCCAATTAATTTGACTTGCAACTAAAGATAAAGTACACCTTTAAATAGCACTAGTCAATGCAGTTTTGAACTGGTATTAAATTCGAAAGTATCAAAAGGCAAGTATTGAGTACAAAAATTCCTTATTATATCCATTATAAAATAAGAAGAATGTTTGATAAAGACGGAATATTAAGTGCACATTTTTCAATTTATATACCAACAGATAGTTGGTAAATAATACTAATGGAACTGATGTCATTGCAGCAGCAATAAAAAATATTATTTCTTCTGGAAATTGTTGCGTTGCATCAATTCTGGATATAGAGAAAAAGTGTTGGAAAATGGAACAAATAGCACGAAATCATCTTCAACGAATAGAGATCGGGAAATCATTCGTTAGTAGTAGTGTCTACAACGATTCAAAATTATTTGGAAAAATACTAACAGCCTATAAAAGGGGAAAAAGGTACTATAAAATATTGCTGTTGTTGGCTACTCCGTATGAGTGGCCAAAAAGTATCACAAAAGTTTCAAGGAACTGCATGTAAATAGTTTGAACCAAAAATAGAGAATGTAAAAAAAATATTGTAAAATAAGTACCAAAAAATCTTGGGGACTTTATATATTGTACTCAGCTGTTTTTTTTAAAGCTGCACCTGGTTCAAAGAAGGTTTTGCAAAATCGTTTAAAAAGAGAGATAAATGGAACTCCAACCAAATACTTGCTCTGAAGGCGGATTCATAATATGCACCAAAATATCTAAATACATATACATAAAATAACAATGACGAAATTCACTCAATTTTCTTTTGAAATGTTTCGGATATTGTTTGTTTTTGCGTCCTGTTTGATGAGGAAAATTTTCAAAGAAATCTTAAAAATTAAATTTCTAAAAAATGTGTTCAACGATAAATTAATTTTCTAAATCTCATTAATTTAGACGATTCAATTTCATATTTTTAACCAAAAAATACTGGCATCTGCGAAGGAACTACAAGTTCCTTCTACCCGTATTAGCAGGACGCTTAAAGCACCTTGCTTTTGAAACTGCCAAAAAATTTCCAGCCAAAATTAGAACTGAAAGTTACACTAAATCGCTTGGGACAAAAACATTGCACCTTCTGTTCCTTAATAAATAAATATATCCACTGAACGGAAAACTTAAATTAATAAAATGTTCTTCTTAATCACTACTTGAGAAATGAGCTAATATCGAGAGTGTAAAGTAAGTTTTTCAATTTTTAAAAATTTCAATTCGGTTTTTACTCTATGTTCCAAAGACAGTCGAGTCCTGTTAATCTGAACTAGATGGGACCTATCTCTGATCGAATCATAAAAAGTTAAAATTAATTGGAATTTGCCTTAAGGGGTTATTCTACCTTTGATGAAAAAAATTTCGATCTATTTTTCTTGCAGTTTTCGATAGATTAGACCTTCAAAAATAAGTGTTTAAAATTTCAAAGCGATATCTCTTTTCCTTTTTGTTCTACAAATATATTTTGGAGTATGCGCTCCAGGGCGTCCCCTCCTAATTCGAGCGCTATTGTTGCGCGACCAGTTTTGAACATCTTTTTTGCTAGACTAACGGTATATACGTGTAAATATGACTTTTTAAAAGTAAATCCTGCAATTTTACACATATTTCCTAAGTATAAAAAAAATTGCTTTAGTTTTGTAAAAATAGTTTGGGTGAACCTTAAACGCGTTTTCCTCAAAACGACATTTTGGTACGCGGGACAGCACCGACAAAAATCTAATCAACCGATTCATTTCAAATTTTGTGCACATATTAAGCAACCGATTTACGACTGGAATAGCCTCAAACTAGACACATAAATTCAACTTTGGCAGTTTGGGAGTTCTAGTTTTAATTTTAAAAGTGCTCAAAATCTAATACCCTATGTTCAAACGCCTGTCAAACTGCGAAAATTCAACCCTTATGATCAATTTTAGGCTAGTGTAGTAGATTCACATCAGAAGCAACGATTTTTTTTGTAAACCTGGGTACTGTGTCGCGCAAGTAGTGGTTGACGAAAAAATGTGCTGCATCATCGGGCCAGTGTGGCCGCCATTTTATTTTTAATTTTCTTATATCATCAAAAAAGTCAAATTTTGACATTAATAAATAAGCATGTTTAATTTCAAATTTGTCGTTTTTTCTTGACAACCATTTAAAGTTGACCCTCGTGGTTAGCCGCTCAAAAGTAGAATAACCCCTTAAAACGCACATAAACAAATTTTAGATGGGTAAAACTAACACCACTGTATGTATAGACCTTTTAAACTACAAACTGATGTAAGATTATCAAAATAAAGCATCTATGTGATTAAAATTCAAAATTTAATCTCGTCCGAATTAACCGGACGTCCGAACCAAAGTCATAATTTTTTTGATTTCACAGTCAATCTTCTACTCATTTCCCAGATAATAATATTTTTGAAATACGTATTTGGCAAGTGTTCTTAGTTTTGTTTTAAAAGTTTTCAAGGATGTTCATATATTCCAGACTGAAGCCAAATAATTTGCTCAAGAACTGTTCCAACCATTTTCCAATTGGCGACCCATTATTAACGATACATTATAATATTTTGGCTCGAAGTTCATGGGGGACAACCTAGTTGGCCGTTTCTCTTCACTTTTAGCAAAATGTATTTATTGCAGAAGACAACAATGTAAATTCAATGCAGGGGTGACATTAGAAAGGCAAAAGTGAACCGATTATTTGGTTTATTCTATATTTAATGATGGCAACTGTTTTGAATATCATGATAAAACACAGATTATTTATTACCAAATGCTTTAAAAAAAATAACTGCGTAGAATCATATATACTAGGTCTTATACTTATCTCTAATCGAAAATTATCCTGCAAACTTTCGCATAATAACATAATCGAAATCAATAATTCCAATGAATCCTCTTCAACTTTACAGGCTGACGAGGATGTTCTCGAGCTTGAGCAACTTAAACTAAAAAATCTTGAGAACAAAGTGTCCACCACACCCAACACCAACCTCGACACGAATGCAGATGTCTTATCGGCACCGACGATCCTTCACAAGCAGCAGCCAACCAGCAAAAGTCCCATAGTTCTAGGACAGCCTGAGGAGGAAGAACAAATGGTTGTTCAGTATCGACCGCATCATCCTATCGTTAACAATCCTGAAGTGCCTCGTCAAGACGAAGCTGTCACCAACACGGAAAAGATTCCTACTAAGGTAACCCCCCAACCGCTTGGTACTCAGGCAGGCACCTGCCTGAAAAGCCATGTTGAAAAATAATTAAATCAAGTGTTGTGGAGTCAGGACGAATGTCGAATGAAATTGTAACTATGTCAACCAGTTCTATTTAATCCTGTCGTGCGCTTTGAAACACACAAATTCACTCAACACAATTTCCCATTGAGATGCAGCGGAGTGTTTCATGTTTGTTTTTCATTCGTTTAAATTATTCATTTTAGGTAAGGACGATTCAAGTGCACGATAAGTTTCTGTGACAATCTTAAACCATTTGGCTTTATAACAGTTGTGTTACAAATGATTACATTATATCACATTCATTAATGGGATATAATGTGCTCAAGAGCTTTTTCCAGCTGTAACCATGCTTACTAAACACCCTGCTATCAATTTCCGTTCAATTCTTAAACACCTCGCACCAGAATTCTATTTGCTCCTGGTAGGTGTATCTTTAAAACAATATAAATTCAATCAAGCCGTTCATACTTTACATGTAAAAGCTTTATCGATTCAGCTACTTGAAATCATCCTTCACGACCCTATGTCATCAAGGACTTTGAAGAGGCGTTGAAAGCTATGAACGTGAAGGATACCGACGAAAAACAATATATTCAAGCAATAAATATGTATATGTGTTCCATATAATAAATAGAGCAATGCAAATAGTGTATATTGCCGATGTAGTTTATTCAAGGATAATTGGAAAATGTTGCTTGTTTGCTTTGGCAAACACTTGCTATGTGTTGGCAAAGGATCAATTAAACTGACGCAAATTGAAGTCCATTTGCATGTTGTCGTTTCTAAAATTGAACACAAAATTAATACCGCCTATTTTCACTCCTGATTAGAATTACGAATCCCTAGATACCTGCATGTGAACATCATAATCGAGATAAGGTAAAATTAAACTACCAATCGGTCACAGTTCTTTCTTGAGCAGATATTCATGTTCAGAAGTTACTTGAAACCTTATTTTGACTTCATAATTGGTTAAACAACTAACTTTACTTCAGAACAATTTTAACGTTTGCCTAGCCTTTTGCTCTACTCTTCCTTCTAGTTCATTGATTTCCTATATTGATCAGAAGATAATACTGTTGGGAAAGGCTATAGAGATAATCTGTTAAATTACTTAGGCTAGAAAAAGGACAAAATTGTTAGTTATATTGCAAAAAACTGGAATGCTTCCAAGAACACATCAAGTCCACTACAATACTTGATGTTATCTTGGATGTTTTAGTGAACAAGGATACTTATTGGTCATAATTATAATGTTATTGCCAACTTTGCAAAACTGTATTTTCAAGGGGAATAATTTCATTTCTGTTTAAGATTTAAAATTTATTACTGCATTTAATATTTCAAGAGCCATTTTTACGCATTCTAATATTTTAATAAATGAAATATAATATTATAATGCCTAAATATTCTGCTTGTCTTGACTTTTACTGAAAATCCACTGAATATTATCATGAATGGTGCGATAATGATAACTTCTATTTCCATTATCGCATCATTACTATTACTTTCTTCAGTCCACGTGAAGATATTTCTCAGTAATGCAAAAAAAAATCATCTTTAATTCAGGTTTGCCAGCTTGTTTCGCAAAGTTTGTTAGTGTTTTCGTTTGATTATCTCTATTGTCTTCACGAAGAAAAACAGTTTTTTTGTTTTTATAAGCTAGTCATATGAGTTTACGGAAATAGAAAAACTGATTTTCTTCTTGAAAACAAAGAAAGGACCAAATGAAAGCACAAACAAACTCTCTTTGTTGAATTATCTTCGATTGGCGCTTTGCTTCATATGTGGATCATACATTTTCTTCCATTTGGATTATCTTTAACTTTACCCCTTTGGTAGAGAACTCAAAATTTTGAGAGACTTCTTATGCTTCTGGTATGTCCCTTGATGTATCGTTATAGCAAGGGGCCTTTTGGGTAGTTTTCAAGGATTGCTACACATTATTAACTTCCCAGTATATGGGAAGTTCTTGTAATCGCCTCGAAAATCGAAATTGAAATTTTCAACTTTTCTTTACGTTTTGAGGTCTATAGAGTATATATAAAGTGTTTTTAGAAAGAAGTATGTATGTGTGTGTGTGTGTGTATGTACGTACGTACGTACGTACGTACGTATGTGCGTTCGCAGGCAGTTTTTCTACGAGCATAACTCACGTAAACAAAGTCGTATCGACTTCGTTGAGGTGTCAATCGAAGCGTCTTTGCAATCTTAAGAGCTGATTAGTTTTTGGGAAACTTCGGTCGGGGGGGTTTGCTGTTTTCGCCCCTTGAAGGTCAACCATGTTATGCGCTATATCTCACGAACCAAACATGCGATTTTCATGATTAAGGTGTCAATCGACGCTATTTAACATTGGTATGATTGTAGCAAATTTTTAAAAAAATTCTTGGAGCCGTTTTATAATTTTTTTAAAAAAGGTGCAAAAAATTAGGGTTTTTTTCAAAAACATCAAATTTTTAACCTGATTTTCAAACCTAAGTAATCAATGTTTATATAATTTATATACTCCAAATAGTTTTTGTGAAAAAACAAGCAAAAGTTTTTTACATGATTACGAAAAAAATTAAATAAAAAATAAAAAATCATTAAACGTGCAAGGTCATTCACGTCATTCATTATATCTCGAGAACCAAATATAATCTTCCGATCATTAAGGTGTCAATTAACGCGTATTAACATTTTTATGATGTTTTTATATGTTAAAAAAATCGTTAAAGCGGTTTTTTTGATTTATTAAAAAAATTGGAAAAGTATTGGTTTTTTCATAAAAAAAATCATTTTTAACCTGATTTGCACATCGTTATGATAAATGTTTGTAGAATTTATAAAATTTTATAAATTTTTGTAGAGAAACCAGCAAAAACTTTTCTCATGATTACAAAAAAATAAATAAAAAATAAAAAAATCATTCAACGTTCAAGGTCATTTACGTCATTCATTATATCTCGAGAACTGAATATAATATTTCCATCATTAAAGTGTCAATCGACGCGTATTATCATTTTTATGATGTTTTTAAATATTTAAAAAATCGTTAAAGCGTTTTTTTAATTTATTTAAAAAAATTCGAAAAGTAGTGTTTTTTTCATAAAAAGGTTCATTTTTAACCTGATTTGCACATCGTCATAATAAATGTTTGTAGAATTTATAAAATTTTATCAATTTTTGTAGAGAAACCAGCAAAATCGTTTTTCATGATTACAAAAAAAATTAAATAAAAAATAAAAAATCATTCAAAGCCACCATGTAAAAAGGGTTCATTCGAATCATAATACTTTAAATCTCTTATTTTGAAGACATTGTTGTAAAGTCAATCAAAGTTTATTAATATTTGCAAAATTTGAGCAGATTTTCAATAGTCTTCACAGCACCATGTTTTAACTTTAATTAAAAAAACTGCTTTGTAACCTGTCCCCCCTCCGATTGATCCGCGTGAATAATCAATCAAACCAATGCACCAAAATCCTTACGTAATCAATTGACGCTCGCGTAGATGTTACGATTAATATTAAGTCATTCCAATAACTTTTATGAGAGGTACATTTTTATTATTTGAAGTAGTATTATTTCCATAACTATTATTGTGTTTAATATTTTTAATATCTACATATGTAGATATTACTGGGAAGTTGACCGTGTGGACCTCATGGGTCGCACCTCACGGCTTGTTTTGTTTTTAGCTTGTAGTGGCAGCCTTTTTGATTAGAAAGTCATACTTAGAACATACATACTCTTCCTTAGACCTATTATGCCGCACATTAAAAGCACCAATATTTATTTCTTTGATATATTTGACCATTTTTTTAATGAAGTCCTAACAGAAGTAAGTTTTTTAGTGAAAACTGATTCTAGGATTTACATTTTTGATTGAAAAATCAACATATTCTTAAATATCAGCATTAAAACAAAAGCTATAAAACCTAACATATTCTTCGGATCGTTACATAAAATTGTATATTTTGTCCTCTTTTTACGTAAAACCATTATGCAAATCTGATATGTATTTTAAAAAAACCTTTTTCCAATTTTGAAATATGCCCGGCCTGTTTTGACCTTCATAACAGCCACACACAAAGGGGTATAAAATTTTCAACTGAGAATTTTGTTGAAATTAATTTTGCATTTAATCGCAAAGACTGGTGCATCGTGATGTGATGACAAAGTGAAAGAACATTTTCGCTCATTTCTTAATACACCTTTCTATATGTCCTTATTCTCTTCTTCATAAGTGTGATTCCACAAATCCAAGCAAAAAACTCGTGTTGAATCAATAAATTATTTTTTTTTATATTAGCAATCTAGGAGTCTTGACATTTCCTATATTATTTTCAAATATTTCTCACAGAACTACTTAATACAAAATCGATTCCTTGAAATAGATGTAATGACAAATAACATGCCCCTTAATATAAAATCTATATCGAAGTTTATGTGCTGTATCTATATTATTACCTTACCTGAGCATGTTCTTCTTCTTTTTGCGAAAGGGCACTAACCTTTGATGACTTGCCACTATTGTTACCTATGAGGTCCTATTGAACTTTGCCATCTTTTCTTAAGGGGCACTTGAGAATAATCCGATTAAAGTGACATTAACAAACTCCACAGAAATAGTGAAAAAACAATATGCTAGTGAACGTAGCTTAAGTTGTAGGGAAAGAAAGAATCTGTCCATTAATTATGAATGAGAATGCATAATAGCTACGAGCGGAAGACTATTCTAGGGATAAGAATGTCATGGAAGGAGACTTCTCTGAACTACAAATGCTTCTCTGGAGGACAATGGAAAATAAAACCCATCTCTTAGCAAGATGTTTAAGAAAACTGAGAAGATTGTCTTTATTATTACACTATGTAAATTAAGGAGTGAATTTCGTTCGCTTTGAGTTTTTATTTTATGAGACTTGCAATAGGCGAAGAATTTTCGAAAAAGACTTTTTGTCATTAACTCCGTGTTCTTTAAATGAATCATTCGTGAATCGCATTTACCCAATGACTATTTTAATACAAATTAATTATTATCATGATTTAACCCTTTACCGCATAACGGTCCAAATATGAACCATATCATACATTTATCAATATTTCCAATTTGTCTCGAAAATATTTAAGTTTTTCATCATGCGTTAGCAGACTGTGCTTTTCATTTAGTTGTAAGGGTCGATCTCCGTTCTGGAGCACATATTTGTATATCTGCAAATGTTTGATCCCACCCTGCTGGGACAGAACAGAACAGAAACGGAAATTGAATTTTCTGGCGAAACGAGCTTACCTCCTAATATCATGGAATTGAAAACACCCCTGCAATTTTTCAAGTACTTGTTTACTGATTATATGTTTCAGCATATAACACAAGAAACCCTGAGATATTCAACTGAAAAGCGTCCTGAAAAGCCAATGAGAGTTACAAGTAACGAAATCGAACAATTTGTTGGCATATGTTTGATGATGTCCATTATTCAGCTGCCTGCTACCAGAGACTATTGGAGTTCAATGTTGGGGCACCCTAAAATAAATACAGTAATGTCCTGTAACCGCTTTGAAGAGATAAAACGTTTCAAACATTTCAACGAAAATTCTACCCAAGTTCCCAAAGGTCAATCTGGCTATGATCCTATCCATAAACTGAGGCCACTTCTCAACCGAAAGGTTATTGACTGTTCCTAAAGAACTATATTTGACTATTGATGAACAGATTATACCGACCAAAAGTAGATCTTCCATGAAGCAATACAACCCTAAAAAGCCTCACAAATGGGGATACAAGAACTTCGTCTTAAGTGGTAGTTCAGGTTTCGGCTATGATTTCGAATTATACACAGGTGCTCATGTACCAGAGATTCTAGATTATGATTTGCCGAATATCAGCACTTCAAGCAATGTAGTTGTCCGGCTTGCAAGAACAATTCCAGTAAACCTGCGGCAAAGGCTTTTCTTTGACAAATGGTTTACGTCATGGGCTCTTTTAGTTTATCTATCAAAAAAAGGGATTTTACCACTGGGCACAATCAAAGCCAATCGCATTCTCAGGTACATAGTTCCACTTGAAAAGGAATTAAAAGAAAAGGACGTGGTGCTACAGTGGAAAAGCTCACAACTATAGATAACACGAATATATCTATAACAACATGGTTCGACAAAAGAATTGTGAACTTGGCTTCCACCTACGTAGGCAGTGAACCCTTGACGGAAGTGAGACGATACAACAAAAAGGAGAAAGTATACGCTACCTACCCTGTCCGAAGATTGTAACTACATATAACAGACACATGGGTGGTATTGATCTTCTAGACTCGCTCTTAGGTTGCTACAGGATTCAAATCAGATCGAAAAAGTTTTACCATCGTATATTTTTTCACCTCATAGACATGATAACTGTTAATGTTTGGCTTTTATATAGACGCAGAAATGCTGCAGAGTATATAATAATATATATATAATCTTATCTTATTTTGAGTATAATAAAATTTCCAAAAATTCGTGTTCTTTTATTTATTTTTTCACACGACATATATTTTTTTACTAAAAAATAAAAAATAATGCGGTAAGGGGTTAAAATTCAGGAATTTGAAAGGGTCTGATTTTTGCACAGTGTTTATTATATGAATATGAAGGGGAAAAACGACTTGAGCAAAAGCAAAGATTTCTGTTGCCATTGACTGATCTACTACTTGTTTTGCTGAATTATTGTTCTGAAAAAGAGAATAGTTTTTGAGTGATATAGGTTTTATAGAAGAGCCGTTCAATTGATACATATATCAAGAAGCCTAATGAATCAATCGCTTTGGCAATCGTTGTTATTCCCCACGCAAATTTGTCCAAATAAAAAGTTCTACTCGGTCTTAAGCTCTTGTTTAGTAAAGCAATTTCACAACTTACAAAATTATGGTGGATTCTTTTTTGCTTGAAAGGTTATTTTCATCACTTAAGGAAGTATCGATGTCAACCATTTAAAATTTGTTATGAATTTGTAAGAATTGAAGAGATTAAATTGAACATAAATAGAATGAATCGCATGATGATATTTTACCCTTAAAAATATTCATCGTAGTCCACCAAAATCTTCACGTATAATATTAAATAATATCGAGACAGCATTGCAAAGTTGCTAAGGTTATGGGCGTACACAAATTTCATGGTTCATACAATCCTTTCAGCCACGTGGCATGATTGCAGACGATACAGTGTTGTTTATGTTCCCGATAAACATACTTTCCACTTGAATGGCAAAACATCAAATTGATTTATGAATTCAAAGAAGTCAACCCACATGCAACAATTTCTTATATTGGAATTCTTAGGAGATTAGCTGCCAAAGCTTGACAGTATCCTTGTTATGTTCTTCGCTAGAATATGTATTTATAGATTTCATTTTGAAAACATCCTTCTTCGAATAGGATAATTCAAGAGATACGCAGGATATTTTAGATTGAAAATTTCGTTTGATCCGATTTCGATATTGTCGAATGGTATTTCATGTTTTTGTAAAAGTATTAACTTGAGTTTTTCATTTCAGATTTGAATATAAGTATCAAAAGCATTCGCTTAATTCAAAATAATTTCACAGAGTTTATGAATTTTCTAATGAAGATTCCAAATAGAAAACGTTTTGTGTAGCTCTAACTCAAAATGGAGTTGAATTTTCACCAGTTATAAATAAAAATAATGGTTTATGAAGGAAGAATAAGCATCTTTTATTCCTATGTAACAGATTCACGCACTTTCATCCACTTTCAATTGCGTTTAAAAGCTCGTCATTAAAAAGTATCTTATTGCCCAAGATTTCAGATAAATACGCTTTTGATTAAATTTTTTCCAAAGCAAAATACTCTTCTATAAGAAATGAAAGCACGACATTAACAACTTGTTCTCTTTAAAACGAATGAAGAAAACCCATATAAGAACATGATCCTAAATGAAAGTAATCTCATTAATATATATTATGGAATTTACTGCACTGAATGTAGGACGAACGTCAAGTAATGGTTTTTGTTTATTTGCAATAAAGCAAAATGATGTTAGTAATTGAAAATGAAACTCATTCAGTTAACGGGATTCCATGACACAATTTCAAAAATGAGAAGAAAATTGTGGAGAAATAGGTTTTTTTCCTTCATGCACTCGTACAATGAATGCATCGTATTTATATTTTATACACCTGGTTGAAAATTTTGAACTCACATAATTTAATTGGACAATGAATAAAATATTTTATTCAATTTTGTTTTAACTGAGCTGTTAATATTATTTGTCTAGTTAATAAATGCCATAGATTTATTGGATGATGTGGGTAAAGACTGTTTTTCATGTTAATAACATTTACACGATGTTTATGTCTTGATCCGTTTTACTGCTGAGCATAATTTTTTCTGAGGTAACTTATTTAAATTTAATTGATGACGTCCACTTTGACGTACTTTTCTTAAAATTTTATCTTTAGAACGAAGACTAAGATAAGATGTTAAATTACATTTAAAGTTCGAATAAGGTTGAACAGACTCTACATGTTAAAAGAATGTTATGTGCGAAAACGCAAAAAAGATGAAAAGATCAAAAAGATTGAAAAGATGACCAAAATCAATAGATAGAATTCTACAAAACCATAAATAATCTCTAGTTAGCATAGCAAAGGCTATAGCGGGCTAAGAGGGCCAAATTGGCACTCGACTGGATTTTTATTTGGAATCGGCCATTCGAAAGTAGAAGATGAAGAATTTTCAAATTTCTAAGCCCCTTAAAGAGGTCTCTACGCTGAAAACAAGGTTTTTCATTTTTTATTTTTCCTGGGCGTATTTTTCATTTAAAAAAAACTAAAAACTAAATACAAATACTTATTAAGCCATTGGCGTTTCAGGTTATGTGCAAAAAATGGAAAAAATTTGGAAAAAACGGGTTTTTCTAATTTTGATTATGTTCCACTCTGAAAATAGTAATTTCCATATCACTATTCGAAAGAGCAAGAAAAAATACATAAAAAACTTCAATTTAGATGTTAGCCAAAATGATGTACATAACCTAAAAAACGATTGAAAAATTCAAAGATTTTTCCTGACCTCAATTTTGATTGAAAAAATCAGAAAAAAATCATGTTATTTTGTAATGTTGAAACACATGTCTTGTGTGGTTTTTTTCAAATTTTTTAAATGAAAAATACGCGCAGGAAAAATAAAAAACGGAAAACCTTGTTTTCAGCGTAGAGACCTCTTTAAGGGGCTTAGAAATTTGAAAATTCTTCATCTTCTTCTACTTTCGAATGGCCGATTCCAAATAAAAATCCAGTCGAGTGCCAATTTGGCCCTCTTATCCCGCTATAGCCTTTTTAGGTTTATTTATAATGTATGTACTTGCAAACATTTCATTTATTAAACAATAACTTTAACAAATTGGCCTTGTACTCTAATTTTAACATATTTTCTTTAATCGGTAGCGTTAACGTTAAGAAAAAGTTATAAATAGCTATTTTCATTCAAAAAATCTCGAAAATTTCAGCAGCAGCAGCAGGTTTCGATTATCAATCAATTCTTGATCGTCTTCAAATAAAATGCTGCAAAACTATTTTTTAATAAATATTTTTGAAGAGCACTAAACAAAAATACTTCTAAATTTTTTGAAAAATTTACATAAATAAGGTATGATTTAGCAAAAAAAACAGTGTCTTCCTTTGACCACTAGACCTAGTTTTCGTATTAAACACATTATTTATTCGAAGTTTCATAACATTTGAAATTTTTGTGAGCATAAGTGTTTCAATTATTTATGAGGTAGGATATAAAATAAATATGCACCACGGCTCTCGATATTTTGATAAAAGATAATATTATGGGTTGAGTATGTTTCAACACTTTGGATCTTCGCGTTACGCGTTATTGATGCAACCCACTTTAAGGTTTGTAGCCAAAGGAAGCAAAATGCTTGATAACCAGCGCCACCAACTAGGTAATATAAATTGACACATGAACCGTTTAACTTCGACTAACATGAAAGCGATATATATTGTGAATATATAAATTAATTTAGGCGAATTACAAAATAGGAAACTTTCATTTCATGTTTTTAGATAAGAGAATATTCAGGTTCAAGGGTTTTTCGCAATTATATTCGGGATAAGTAGTTGTGAAATGTACTTAAAAAGTCACACTAAGTGATTGGTTACTCTGAATACAAACAAGATTATTTTATTTACTTTTTATTCAAAAGCTACCATGACTCAGCTAGTGAGCCATCTTAAATGATAGTATAAACCGAATAAATCTTTTCCCTAAAAATTAGAAACGTACCATACTTATAATATGGAGAATGATGCTTAGAATATTTGAATTGCCCTCATGCTTCAGACACTACATCAATTAACGATCTGCTGTGAATTGAAAACCGACACTTTTCATTATATGATTATAGCCTTTTTATGGAGCTGCTCGTTTAACTTACGGCCAAAATCCACACCTCGATGTGAAGACTACCTCAACAGTTTCAACGCTTTCAACGACAGTGATGTCCGAAGGTGAAAATATCACCTCGAATACAATTCAGCCTTCTTCAACACCAGCCGCAACTACAGAAACATCGGCCAATAGTGAAACCAATCCAATTAATGCAGAAGAAAAGAATAATGAACAGGAGGAAGAAACAGTGTCGGCAGAGCTGGAAGCTACCAAAAATGGCGAAAGACGCTCCTTAAATTTGAAGAACCCGAAGGTTACAGATACTTCATGCAAACGTTTAATAATTGCTTTCACTTTACCACGCTGACCATTTTGTTGTTTGCGTTAACATTTTTTTTAAAAACAGTAGATTTTTCAATGTAGATTTAGTGTGTTTATGAATTGAAAGCTTTTGGCGCAAAGTTAGATGCTCCTTGTTTCAGAAATATGGCTTAACCTCCTAGAATATGATTTCGAAGTTTTGCTTCTATTGAAAGCTACAAGCGCAAGTAAAGAATGTATTGTTGATTACCAGTTTTGAATATTTTGGAGTTAGATTTGTTACTGTTTCGATAGACAATTTTACGATAAATATAATGGAATGCAGTTTATGTTCAGAGAGTTACATACATAGTTATAGCTAAGCATAAATTTAAATTTAGACTACAAACCTATATATCAACAAATAAAATCAATAGACTACTTCTTCGGTTTCTGCTCAAATCACATGCTTTTGCGGCTCAAATGAGCGTCAAAAACTACATTGTGAAAATTGGAGTTCAAAATATACGAGATTACCCCAACACTCTACGCGGCTTCACTAAATGGATTTTAGATCGTGGCTTTTCTAAATGGATTTTGTAAATAAATCCCAGCCGCGTTTAAAGACTATCCTAACCGAAATCCTTCATCGGCAGCTTAGCCAGTAATAATTTTCGGAAACATTGTGTTCAATTGATTTTTCATTTGAGATAGTGTTTTCGCAACATATCCAGTATTATCAAATTTCAGAATCAGTACATCACAAATAAAATGCACGAACTCAATTTAATCTCCAATGACAATTTCCATTAGTGAGACCTAGCCACCTAGCAACGTTCACTTTTCTCGAAATCCGTTTGTCCATAATTGGAAAAACTTATTTCACCTAAATTTCGTTTCAGATTGCTGAAAGTGTTTTGAGGCATCCTGATGGACAGTACTCCTCATTTGATATGGCACAATATGTATTCTGGACTGGAGACGAGGCCGGCGTAGCTAAAGCTGTCGAGGAATTCATTCAAGAAGGACTCGTAAGTAATCACATAGATAAATATGTACATATTTGACCAGGACACCATGCGTAGGATTGTTGAAATAACAGTTTCGGAAAGTTTCGATGAGAAACGACTCGATCGTGTCTAAATTAAATACAAATCATGAATCTCGTATTAGTTTCTGTTAAGGCATATGAGTGGTTTCGAAAGGAAAGAGGTCTTTATTTGTGGAACGAAAATAAACTTTATTTCTATGCTTATTGCATTCACCCGTGCTCACGTCACAGTGGTTGGCTTATGACTAACTTGTTATGGAGCGCATTAAATGCGATGACCAGTCTCAACACTTCCGCCGTCGGAGCGTTTTATGCACATTCCCAGCTTGGTGCGTAATTCGACAAATCTGCGTTTTGGAGACGCTTTGGTGAATATATCCGCCAACTGGGCTTCGGTAGGCACAAAGGTTACATTTATTTCACCATTCTCGACTTTCTCGCGTATATAGTGAAATTTCACGTCAATATGTTTCGTGCGCTTATGAAATTCTGGATTGTGAATTAAACGAATTGCGCTTTGATTGTCGACGTACAGTTTCATCGGTTTATCTGACAAAAACCCAAGTTCGCATAACAATGCGCGAAGCCACACGGCCTCTTTCGTCGCTGTAGACGCTGCTATGTATTCCGATTCCGTCGTACTCATTGACACGAGTTTTTGTCGCTGAGATGACCAAGTTACAATTCCGTTTGACATACAAAACGCGTAACCTGTCGTCGACCTTCTGGTGGCAATATCGCTCGCGAAATCTGCGTCTGAGTATCCCACAATTTCGACACCCGACTCCGATGCTCGGAATTCAATTCCCATATTTGTTGTCTCTATCAGATATCCAATGATGCGTTTCACTGCTCGCCAATGACTATCGTTATGATTGTTCAGAAATTTGCTGACCGAATTCACCGCGTATGCAATATCTGGGCGTGTTACTACGGCAAGAAACATCAGTGATCCTACTGCCTCGCGATATGGCACTACTTGCCTTTCTGCCTCTTCTGACTCTGCCGGATACAAAATAGTATGAGGATCCGCCGGTACGGAAACCCCTTTTGCTCGACTCATTCCGAATCTCTCGATAATTTTCTTTGCGTAGAGCTCTTGATGTACAAACATCGACCTTGACTCACGATCTCGACTTATTTGCATACCGACGAAGGTACTGCAATCACCGATAGTTATCTCAAATTCTTTGCTTAACTTGCCGACAATATTCTCGATTACATCAGCAGACTTAGCTGCAATTATCCCGTCGTCAACGAATAGCGCGAGATACACTTTAACATCGTCGTAGATGCCGACATACACACATTTGTCCGAATTTGTTTCAATTAGATTGAAACGTTTTAGAACACTCGCGATTTTCACATTCCAGCATCGCGGTGACTGTTTGAGTCCATACAATGCCTTCTTGAGAAGACACACCACATTCTCTCGATCTTCGTTGACTTCAAGTCCTGTTGGTATTTTCATCCTAACATTCTCGTCCAGAAGTCCATGGAGAAAAGCAGTTCGAACATCAAACTGTACTGCTTCGAGATTTTCTTCAGTGATGATCGCTAGGAGTACTCGAAGGGAGTCGTACCTCACAACCGGTGAGAAAGTCTCCGAATAGTCCACACCTTCTCGCTGCATGAATCCTCTGGCGCATAATCGTGCCTTGAATCTGACCACGCTTCCTTTCGTGTCACGTAGAACTTTGAAGACCCACTTGGAATCTATGTTTTTTTCACCTGGGATTTTTGACACTATCTCCCAAGTCCCGTTCTTATGATGTGCATCGAGCTCGTCCTTGATGGCTTCCGCCCATTGAGTAGCCTCTGGACCTGATACAGCTTCTTGATATGTCGTTGGAATAATGTGTTCCACGAGATACAGCCCATATCTCTTTGGTTGGTTGATCGTCGCTCGATTGCGCAGCACCATCGGTGCCGAAGTTTCTTGCTCTTGTTGCTGTCGAACGTTTTCAACCCTGTTCGTTGCTTGTCCAGTTGCCGCGTTGTCGGCGTCTACAAAGTCGACTCCTGCGTTTATGACGATAGCCTCGGTATCGTCTTCTGCATCTTGGAATGCATCTTTATTGATTTCGCTCTGCATCGGTAGTGTGAGTTCGACCTCGGACACTGGTACCTCCGATTCCACCTCGCTCTTTCGTTCATTGAACGCTACATGCCTAGAAATAGTCACAACTTTTGTAACATGATCATAGCACCTGTAATTCGATGACTCGCTGTCGTATCCCACGAAGATCAACTTTTTCGCTCGAGGATCGAATTTTGTGAGCTTCTGTTTCGGCACGTATACATAGGCGTCGGAGCCAAAGATTCTCATGTGGGAAAGATCAGGCTTCTTCCTCGTCCACAATTCATACGGCGTACAACTTCCGCTCTTCCTTGACTGCCCGGTCCTGTTAAGCGTGTAAACCGCTGTAGCAGTTGCTTCCGCCCAAAGATATGCTGGCAGCTTTCTCGCTTGTAGCATCGTTCTCGCTGCTTCCACTATTGTGCGATTGTCTCGCTCCGACTTCCCGTTCTGTTCCGGAGTATATGGTGCTGTGGTCTCCAGAGTTATTCCTCTTTTCTTCATGTATTCGCTCATCTTCTGGTTGCAGTACTCGGTACCGTTGTCCGTTCGTAACGTTTTCATTGTGCGCCCAAATTTATTGTTTACAAGGCGCTCGAACTCCTTGAATTTCTCAAAAACGTCCGACTTGTGATGAATAAAATATACGACTCGATAATTTGTCGCGTCGTCCTTGAAAAGCACATAGTACTTTGCTCCTCCTAACGACTGCACCGACATTGGTCCACACACGTCACTGTGGATGATCTCTCCGGGATTGCTCGCCGTCTTCTTGACCTCTCTCTGGAACGGAAGTTTATGTAATTTGCCATACTGGCAAGCTTCGCAGAAGAAATCTTCCGTGTTCTTCAGGGTTACCCCCTTCACAAGCTTTCGATTGACCAACTCGATGAGTGCCCGCTTGTGTATATGGCCGAGTCGCTCGTGCCACATTTTAAAGTTCAGGGCTGTTACGTTGACTTCTCGATTCTGCTTCGGTCTTCGGAAATACATTCTGTACAACCCGTTGTCCTGTTTGGTTCCGGTTGCCTCAACTTTACCGCCTCGCTTTATTTCTACTATTTCTTTTTCGAATTCTACTTTGAATCCTTTGTTCGTGCAGGCACCGACGGAAAATAGGTTTCGTGTAACACAAGGTACGAGTAGGACATTCTCGATGATACCGCTTTCCCATTCTCCATTGACGAGTTTCTCGATACGGACTCTCCCGACGCCTACCACATCACATACACCGTCATCACCCAACATGACAGTTTCCCCTATTACCGGCCGTAGCTCCTCAATCCAGTCGCGACGAGATGTGACGTGCTCCGACGCTCCGCTGTCGGTAATCCAGACATCCACTTTATCTGCGTCCCGCAACTGCTTATACTGCTCGGCTGTCGGCTGATGTTTTCGTTCGCCCACTACTAATGCTCTCGCGCTTTCTTTCTGCGACTGAACTACGAACACGCAACCACGGCTCGACTGACCTTGATTCTTGTCGTTTCTGTTGCCATCATTTTTCCGCTTCTTGCACTGACTCGCGTAGTGTCCCATTTCCTGGCACCGAAAACACTCGATATTCTTTTTCGACTTTTTCTTTTTCATGTCTTTGTCCTTTGAATGCGCACCGTATTTCGAACTACTATGCTTAGTAACCGCTAACGCACTCGTTGTGTCACCACACTCACTTTTGTTCGAATCTTCCCTTATTAGTCTTTCTAACAAATACGCGACTGTCTGACGCGCCGGGTCCACGCTATCCCACGCTGTTCTGAAAACGTTGAACTTCGACGTTAAACTCGACATAATTTTCGCAATCACTGCTGCGTCGGAAATTCTTTCGCCGAGATCTATCAACTGTCGCGCCATGTTTTGTACCGTACTCACGTGCTGCACGGCCGTGTCTGTAGGACCCATCATATAGGTATAGAACCTTTGTGTTAACGCGCCGACGTTCGATACCGATTTCTGTTCGTGCACTGCGATAAGCTTGTCCCACATTTCTTTAGCGGTAACACACACTAGCACACTCACAACTTGTTCGTCTTCCATAGCAGACGCGATGATCGCCGTCGCTTTGGCATTGTCTTTTATCCACAATTTCGTTTGTGCGGCATTTTCACCATCCTGGTTCACTGGTATCGTTCTTGTACCGTCGACCACGTCAAATATTTCGTTCGCCATCAGCACTGCTGATATTTGAAATTTCCACGCTTGGAAGTTTCTCCCGTCGAACCGCTTGACCGATCGTACCAACGCGTCAGCCGACATTTTTTTATGTACCAACGAGACTCTGATCACTTGCACACTGAAGACCAAAAAGAAACGAACACTGCGCGTATTCTTACGCGCGCGATACGACACGAAACTCGTTGACGTAAATTCTCGCTAATTCGCTCTTCTCCAATCCCAGAGAATCAACTGGCTTTGATTCCGCGTCCCGTTATTACTGTTTATTTGTCCACTGATGTCGCGCCTGCGTGCCTTTCTCGCACGCGAAGATGGCCGCCTTGAGTCACAAGCTCGAACACTTTTACTTCCCACGTTTTCACGATCGCGATATTTTCACACTTATTCCTTCCCAGCAAAACTACTTTCACAATGGCTACGTTGCCTGGGCCCATAACCTGTTAAGGCATATGAGTGGTTTCGAAAGGAAAGAGGTCTTTATTTGTGGAACGAAAATAAACTTTATTTCTATGCTTATTGCATTCACCCGTGCTCACGTCACAGTGGTTGGCTTATGACTAACTTGTTATGGAGCGCATTAAATGCGATGACCAGTCTCAACAGTTTCCTAAGGAATTCTCGGGTGGTTCCTAATCAAGAGAAGAATTTTACTTTTTGTTTGAGCAGATGATTGTAGGCTTTCAAGTGTTTTTATTGCGAACTGTAAACAAACCTTCGATAAAAAAATAACTGCTTGGATAACCTGAAAAGCATGGATGGGATGATTTTTTTTTGTTTAATGAGGATAGCTGGAGACAGATTTAAGTGTTGGTGCTGATATTATATTGAATGTTTTCATAAGAAAGAGAAAAAAGAGAAAATTGTGCGCAGAATAAAAATAATATATTCAAGGAAGGAAACAATCTAAAAAAATTCGGCCAAGAAAAAGTAAGAAAAATGTACAATGAAAAGAAAAGAAATTGAAATGATGAAACAGTTTTGTTGCTTCAAGGAAACATAAATTTATACAAATAAAATATGATTTACATTCTAAAACATCCACGGACTTTTGCTTTGCATTCCGCCTTCAACGCTTGCACATCTTTTTTGTCGAATACATTTGCAAAACTGCTGTGCTGATGGTCTTCGATTTTGTGCCATTCAATATTCTTCATAAGAGCTAAATAATTTTATATAGAGCTTAATTATGGGCAGTTTAGCGGATGGTGGTCCTTAGAAACGATGTGTATGCTGTGTTCCCTGTACAATTTCATAGCTCTGCGGCTATGATGCAGGTCGCGAGATTTGGCCAGAAAAAGTATGTAGGAGCGAGATATCTTAAAAAAGAGCAAAAGTCTTTTTTCAAGCTCTCTGTGACATACATCTCTCCATTTATAGTTGTCTGAGTGATAAAATCCTGACTTCGTCGGACACAGGAACAAATTACCTGCCAAACTTGGAAACTTTTGGGATATTTTGACACTTTCTTGTTTTTAAACTTTGCTGAGGTGCGTCTTCTGGATTTTTTCACATAAAATTCTTGTTTTGGAATCTGCGCTTACAAGCCTGGCCTTTGGCTACCACTTCTTTATTTTCATCTCGGTCAGGAGCCTTTTGGAACTTGAAGGCACGAAGTTCAACTCTAGCTTTCGTCCTATTCACAATTTCTTAAGGTACTAGTACACATTAAAAAGCCAAAAATTAGCGAATTTTTATGAAATTTTTTCTCAGCTCTTTCATTGAATATGAACATGCAACTTTTTTTTAACAAAACAATAAAACATTTTTAACAATACCAAACAATACATCTTTTCAGAGTACAAAAAATATTTTTTTTAATTTTTTATTATAAAGCTATTTTATAGAAGGCGCCAAAGTTGATACCTCGAAAAGTATCCTATCGCATAACCGACAGTTAATCTCAAGATTTGCAAGTCTGAAACAGAAAACTTAAAAAGGGTTACGTGACGTTTCACCATCATTTATGAAAAATTAATTAAAATAAAAATTTCTGGGTTTTGAAGAAAAATTTGAAAAATGAACCCTCTTTTTCAGTCGTTCTTTGCACGCCAATAGTTGTTTTTTTTTATAATTTTGATCTAATTAAAATAAATTTTCTTGCACATATTAATAAACAAAACGCACTAAAATTTATTAAAACTGGTTGAGTAGTTCCGAAAATTGATTGGCGACCAGTTGAAAAAACGTCATTTCGAGGAAATCGCGTTGAAAACTTTAAACGCTTTGGCTTTGTTTTTGGTACAATTTCTATAAGTTGTTTAGTACCTTTTCTGTAGGTCAGAATAAGTACTGAAAAGTGTAAGAAGACGAAAATTCCGTGTTCCATTGTGAATGAATAGAAGCAACCGATATTTTAGAAAGTAAGGATACGCAATCGATACCATGCGGCAGGCTGGCAAAAACGCGCACACACTTAAAACCGTTTTATACTATTCTAACGTTCGAATTTTCTCAAAATATTTGAAGAGGTCAATTTTAAAGGTATGAGGAGTTGAAAAATGCCAAAAAATCGACATTTAGAAATTTTTAATGTGTACTAATACCTTAAGAGGAGTTGTGTTTGCTAGCCACAGCACGCTCCAAGAGATTCGGGTTCCTTTTCTAGAGCTTTTTTTATCTTTTGTGCAATTTTTCTGCCTGACCCAGACAATTTTTCTACTTATGGGATTTGAACCTCCGTGTCTAGTCGACACCACCGTCTGGTGGCGGATGGTAAATGGCAGCACCTAAAGAGGACGCCGTCCGTCACCCCGAAACCACGCTTCCCCATTTAATTTTTCTACTGCTAATTGCTCATTGTACTTTTTCAAAACAGCATTTTAGCCAATGTAAAATGGGATTTTTGCGGTGTTTCTGCAAAATCAATTTTCTTGTTTGAAATTCACTCAATTCCATCGTGACTGAAACATCTGTATTCAACACGTGCGTGATACCGAATGTTGCTCTCATTCCCAAGAAACCCAAGAACAAAAATAGACTAGATCAAATAGCTATCAACATTTCAAAGTGACCAATTTTCATCTGAATCACACTTTATATGATAAACTTGGTGCTCAATTTGATATACATATATTGAAACCTAGCATTAAAATGGCCATTATTTGTTTAATGCCAGCTTCGCTCTTGGGTGATTCAAAAAATGTTCACAAGCACCATTTTACTTGACATGATCATTTTAAATTTATGCTAAATGATGTCTTCAATTTGATGTTGAGTCCAAGTTCAATGAGTCGATACATACTTCTCCATCCATATTAAAATGACTATTTGGTCAATACTACTACTACTACTAACAATATCACTGAAAACGGTAAATAGTTTATCTCAGAACAAAGCAAATTTTCGTTATCCTTTCAAAGCCTCATTTATCAAATGGAAGATCACTGAATTCAAAGTTTGCTTCATTACTATGGATGACATGAATATCTCTGAGTGTAAGAATTTTGGAAAACAATTCCATTAGGGATTTTGATTCATATAGCGACAACTTTTTTTCTCGTTTTACTTCCATATTAATCTTCATTGCCCTGGTGCAAACACTATATAATTGAAATGTTACTAACACTAAATGGAGTAAATGACCACATAATCGTGCTTAAGTGAAACCTTCATTTCTCTCTTTCAGATGTCCCGAGAAAATGCCATTAAATTTCTACGAGACATCCGTCTGGGAATTGAATACTTGCAAGATTCTTACGCAAATCGTGTACTCCCCAACCATTTGCCAGTTGTCTCACTACATCCAGTAAGTGCTTGCCATTGATATTAAAGTAATGAACGAAAAACACTAACAAAATGAATGTATTCTGTTACTCAGAAAGTCGCTTACACATCTGCTCCGAGTTTACCGCCAACCACAACCACTACTACTACCATTCCGAATCCTGAATCACGTCCTTTGTCGCCGAGCATGAGGAAGGCGCTCGAGGGAATTCCATCTCTGCTTCGACTACAGGAATTGAATAACGACCGGAATAAAGGTAAAAGTGTGTCGCTATCTAATCGCTTTTATGGGCACTCATCTTCAACAGCAAGAATGGTGTCCTAATAGGAGATTATGTGCTCGGGGAACAAATCTAATGCTCTAATTTGGTTCTTTCAGAAAATTCCCTGGACTATGACGAAATGACAGGAAGAATGCGTCTCGCTGACTTCCTGTATGCTGAGTATTCTTTGGAAGAAGTTATATATCAGTTGGCTAAGGTAATTTCATACAAATAAGCTCCTTTTTTATTTTTTCAAATTGATCTTCCGAATTTCAAGTTTAACAATGTATGCCTGCTGTATTGCTTTCTTACAGAACCTACTATGTACTTAGTATTACAAAAGATATCCTGTATATTTAATGTCCTTTATTGAATTTCTTGAACAATCGTTTCGCACCATTTAAGGAGGCTTTTATTAGCTCTATTTGGAATCTGAGTGGATTTTCTAAATTGAATGAGAGAAGTTTATGCGCTCGTATATTAGAGGATTAGCACGTTTTAGTGAATGTTCTGCTACTTGTTAGATATGGTAAAGTAACCACATATGTATAGTAATGATACAGGATTCAAATTTTTCGAGTTCAATGATGTGCCGTTTCGAGTGTTACTTGCTTGAAATTTTTCTTGTAAACACGTTTTTAAGCTCGTGACAAAGACTGGGTTACACTTCTCAATTTTTTCCAAAAACGAATAGTGCACATCGGGAAATAACCCGTACTAATTTTAGCACACAAAATAGTCATATTTGTCTAAAATCGGGCTACAACAAAAAAACGAACTCTCCAATGAGCTATGGTTATTCTAGGCTTGAATTGTACTCAGGACATGTTAAAGTGGTTCGTACCTTTGGTTTTTATTAAATACATATTGATCATACATATTTGTGTTTTCGAACCTCCGTTTCTAGATTCCTGGAAACAAGAACCTCCATTAATGTGTAATAATAGTGTTAGCAGAGTTGCGAACCAATAGAAAAAGCACACTAGTGGACAGGAGTTTGTCGACTAGAAGCGGAGGCTCGAAAACACAAATATGTATATGGCTACGTATGCTTAATATACGAAACTTGACAGTCGTTATGCTTCGCGGATACAAATAATAAATATAGTTGAAGTATAATGAGCTTAATCCATCAATAAGCCTAACCGTGGTCGTGCTGTCTGGTGGCGGATGGTAAATGACAGCACCTGAAGAGGATACCGTCCGTCACCCCGAAACCACACTTTCCCATTTAAATATTGATGGTTTTAATTGGAGAAGATTTCATTTGATATTACCAACAACAACCAACCAACTTAATACATATTTTATACCACATTTCATTGAAGTGTAGTGTATACAACCAATATCTCTACTCATTAAATTATTCACACAAATCCCTCAAATCATACTTGATGTGTGTTTATCGGTCATAAATAATGAATTTCGGAAAATTTTCGGCGCAAAATATGTTAAACGGTAGACTTTTCGAGTTTTCTTGAAGATTGTGAAGATGTCATCTTATCATCATTTTCGTAATTTCGATAAATGTTCAGGTGAGTTATTTACGCTTGCATGCCTAAAGATACTCCAAGATTGATAGACCACTTCTGAGAATTGCACCTGATACCAATTAATTATTATTCTCAAATTGCAACATCAGTGTAAAATTTTGCAGCTGTAACCTTTGTCCACTTTCGGTCACCAAAATATTTGCGGTGGAAGTAACAAAATGAGACTATCGACAAAAGTTTAATCTGATGGTTTCCTGGTGCGTCCCTTGTACATACAGTTAGTGTAGATACTTACTGTTAACTTTTAGGCCTTAATGGTTGCACCGAATGCTACATATACATTTTTGTGATCCCCAAATTTGTCTTTCGGCACTTTACCCTTTAACGATTCATTTATATTTTAAATCCTTGGATACTTGCAACATTTAACACAGGCGATCAATTTGCGCAAACCGAAAATGGAAAAAAACAAAATGTGTACCCGTCAAACGAAACCATCTCCATGCTACGTAACGACTCAAGATGTTTTCAAATGTGTGAATCATAAACACGTGTTTTCGTGGCAATGTAAATGTACTTTAAAACTTTTTTCATTGAAGAATGATAAGCCGATCTTTTTTTTGAATGTGATATTTTGTGGGGCATTTGTTCAAAGAAATGTTGCGTTGAATATTTTCATGGATTATTTCAACCAAAAATGAAATTCTTATATGAATTAATAGCATTTCAAGGCTGAAATTATATTTTTCAAAATAGCTGTAGTGCAAATAAAGTCCAATAAAATGTCAAGTCTAGGGTCATACTATGTTAAAAAATTATAAAACTTGCCAAATAAAATACAACATACAACATACATACATTTTATTGAAATCATAATATATGAAAAGCTGGTTCATGAAACAAATGTGTATAAAAAAAATTGCAGTAATTTATATCTACAAAAAGGTACATTTGAAAAAATATAATCAAAGATTTTATAGTAGACGTTTTCGGAATGAAATTTAAGTGAAAGCTGAATGAGAGCACAATGTACGTGAAGTAATTTGCTTTGAAAATTACCACCATGCTCCGAAAAAATATTGTTGTGGCCTCAAAAGCAGATGTAGGGTCTGTAGAGATTTTTGAAATTTTACCAATAACGAAATTTAATTAATTACTAAGTCTATACTTCATTTACTAATTGTTTACGCTAAAAATATGATTAATTATACATTATTTTCAATTGGCTCAATATCTGCTTGTTATACATAGGCTCACTGTTCTCAACTGTCTTGTACAAAATACCGTATCTTTACAATAGAATATTTTACCTTAAGTTTATTATTGGTTAGAACCTCCTAGTCTAGTCAACAACATTGTTTACTAGTTTTTGTGCTTTATGGTTAGCAATTTACTAACACTATTGATGCACATTTATGGGAGTTCTTAGCTTCCAGGTTATGCTGGTACATCATTAATTTAATGGAAAGTGTGGTTTCGGCGTGTCAGATGGCATCCTCATCAGGTGCTGTCATAAGCCATCCGCCACGAAACAGCACTACCACGGTTAGCTTGTTGGTGGATTAAGCTTAGTTATATTTCAACCATTTTTATAATTTACATCTGCGAATTATAACGACCGTCAATGGGTTCGTATATAGCTTCGTTGCTAAGTTTAAGTTTATCATTGGTTAGAACCTCCTAGTCTAGTCAACAACATTGTTTACTAGTTTTTGTGCTTTATGGTTAGCAACTTACTAACACTATTGATGCACATTAATCAATTAATTTTACCTTATTCTAAAAATATTTTCACCGTATTCGTACTAAGATTACTTATCGCACTCTGTTCGTGTTCAAATTGTGTCACCATTGCTCCACACTCCTTCTTATATAGTAGATGGTGATGTTCTCGACTAATGAAGAATAATATCGTCCGAAAGAGATGTCTCTCGGATGCAAGAATGGGGATCTTGGCTGATCACGACTGGTGAAGACTTAGTGTGATGCGTTGTTATGAGCAGCGCTGGCGTAAACTAGAACTAGATGGCCAAGAATTGTAATTGTCAATATCGTAGACACCATCACGGATCCAAATAGGTTGGAATTATGTCGATTCTATCATAATATATTTGATGGTGGATTATTTTCTCCACATGAATTTTCGAGATAAGTTCTTTGCATACGATGTTCTATTAAATTTTCCCATTTGGAAAATATTACCGATAAAATGTTTGGGGCAACATAATGTTACTATATTTTGTGTAAAATTATTTTTTTCTGCTTATTTCTGTAAGTATTTTTAACTTCCCAGTATATGGGAAGTTCTTGTAATCGCCTCGAAAATCGAAATTGAAATTTTCAACATTTCTTTATGTTTTGAGGTCTTACGAGTATATTTTAAGTGTTTTTAGAAAGAAGTATGTATGTGTGTGTGTGTGTGTGTGTGTATGTACGTACGTCCGTACGTACGTATGTGCGTTCGTGGACAGTTTTTTCTACGAGCATAACTCACGTAAACAAAGTCCTATCGACTTTGTTGAGGTGTCAATCGAAGCGTCTTTGCAATTTTAACAGCTGATTAGTTTTTGGGACACTTCGGTCGGGGGGTTTGTTGTTTTGCCCGTTTGAAGGTCATTTCTGTCATGCGTTATATCTCCCGAACCAAATATGCGATTATCATCATTAAGGTGTCAATCGACGCGTATTAACATTTATGTGATTCTATCAAGTTTTTAAAAAAAATCATGGAGACGTTTTTTAATTTTTTTGAAAAAAGTGCAAAAAATTGGGTTTTTTTCATAAACAGTAAATTTTTCACCTGATTTTCGAAACACAGTAATCAATGTTTATAAAATTTATATACTCCAAACAGTTTTTGTGCAAATATCAACAAAACTTTCTCTCATGATTACAGAAACAAGCCGCGAGGTGCGACCCTTGAGGTCCACACGGTCAACTTCCCAGTAATATTTACATAAATATTAAAAATACTAAACAAAATAATAATTATGAAAATAATACTACTTTAAATAATAAAAATGTAACTTTCATAACAGTAATTGGAATGGCTATTAATCGTATCATCTACGGGAGAGTTGATTACGTAGGTAAGGAAGATGATTGAATATTCACGCAGATTAATCGGGAAGGGGGGGGGGGGTAGGTTACAAAGCCTTTTCTACATTATTTGTTATTTTAATTTCAATTCTTGAAGGACAAGAGAGTGATAGCAAAAATTAATGCAGTTTTTGTTATTACGCCCACTGAAGAGATTTTGTCGCGTGGTAGTGGTTGAATGTGAAGTCAATAATCGGTTTAATTGCATGTTAAAACTAAATAGCCTCACGAATGATGATGGAGGCAGTAATTAAAATCTTACGAACACTAAAGACCAAAACTACTAAAAATTAATTTTTTTTCATTTGATGAAAGCTTTTTAAAGCATATTATCCAGCAAAGTATTGACTACAAAACATTTTACAATTCAAAGCGTTCATTACCACAAATACAAATTTGAATAATTATTTTGCTTTTCAAAATTTAAGCAGTTTTTATATTACAATTAAAACACGGTACTCTCAAAATTTCAAAATCTGTTCCAAGTGTGCAAATATTAATAAACTTTGATTGGCTTAACAACAGTCTTTAAAATGAAAGATATAAGGTAATATCATTCATATGAAGACTTTTTACATGGCAACTTTGAATGTTTTTCATTTTTAATTTAATTTTTTTTGTTTTCATGAGAAAAAATTTTGCATGCTTTTTTACAAAAACTGTTTGGAGTGTATAAATTTTATAAAGATTGATTACTGTGTTCCGTAAATTAGGTTAAAAATTTATTGTTTACGAAAAAAATCCTAATTTTTTGCACTTTTTTCCTTAAATTAAAAAAACAGGTCGAACAATTTTTTCAAAAACTTGATAGAATCATACAAATGTTAATACGCGTCGATTGACACCTTAGGAAAGCATATCGTACGTTTGGTTCGTGAAATATAGTGCATGACACAAATGACCTTAAAAATCGTGATGAATTTTAATGAATTTTTATTTTTAATTTAATTTTTTTCGTAATCATGAAAAAAAATTTTGCTAGTTTTTTCACAAAAACTGTTTGGAGTGTATAAATTTTATAAACATTAAGTTCTGTGTTTCGTAAATCAGGTTAACAATTTATTGTTTATGAAAAAAACCTAATTTTTACCACTTTTTTTCCTTAAATTAAAAAACGGCTCCAACGATTTTTTTAAAAATTTGATATATTCACAAAATTGTTAATACGCGTCGGTTGACACCTTAATCATGCAAATCGTATGTTTGATTCGCGAGATATAACGCATGACAGAAATGACCTTCAAACAGGCAAAACAACAAACCCCCCCGACCGATGTACTCCAAAAACTAATCAGCTCTTAAAATTGCAAAGACGCTTCGATTGACACCTCAACGAAGTCAATACGACTTTGTTTACATGAGTTACGCTCTTTGAAAAAACTGTCCACGAACGCACATACGTACGTACGGACGGACGTACATACACACACACACACACATACATACTTCTTTCTAAAAACACTTAAAATATACTCTAAAGACCTCAAAACGTAAAGATATGTTGAAAATTTAAATTTCGATTTTCGAAGCGATTACAAGAACTTCCCATATACTGGGAAGTTAAAAATCATTCAAAGTCGCCATGTAAAAAGTGTTCATATGAATGATTTCACCCGACTACTCTTATTCTGAAGACATTGTTGTTAAGCCAATCACAGTTTATTAATATTTGCATAATTTAAGCAGATTTTTAATAGTCTTCATAGCACCGTGTTTTAATTTTTATATCAAAACTGCTTAAATTTTGAAAATCAAAAAAAATTAATCAAATTTGCATTTGTCGCAATGAACGCTTTGAATGGTAAAATGTTTCGTAGTCAATACTTTGCTAGATCATATGCTATAAAAAAAGCTTTCATCAATATGAAAATAACAAATAACGTAGAACCCCCCCCCCCCCATTGATCCGCGTGAATATTCAATCAAATCAATCTGTCCCCATCGACCAAAAACCTTACGTAATCAATTGACGCTCCCGTAGATGATACGATTAATATTAAGTCATTCCAGTTACTGTTATGAGAGGTACATTATTATTATTTAAAGTAGTAGTATTTTCATAATTATTATTTTGTTTAGTATTTTTAATATTTATGTAAATATTACTGGGAAGTTGACCGTGTGGACCTCAAGGGTCGCACCTTGCGGCTTGTTTAAAGTGGAAATCCTAAAAAAAATATCGATTGGAAGTAATGATTCTATCGCAATTAAATTTAAATTTATGAAGCGAAAACTTTAGAAAATTGAATGCTCAATAAAAAATGAAATAAAATGAATTACTTTCTATCAAATATACACAAAACGAACTCTAACTGACGAGGCAAAACTTAATATATTTTTGTAATTGGCGATCGACTTTTTTATGATTGGATGTACTCAACTATAATTTCCCTTTAATAGTAATTCGATAAAATTTAGATATTTACATGGTAATAATTTAATCGCAATCATTTTAAGTATCAATATTTTTGTCCTAATTTCATGTAACAATGATTTAATTTGAGGTTTTTGTATCAGTTTAAAAGCAAATATTCAACAAGCCGCGAGGTGCGACCCTTGAGGTCCACACGGTCAACTTCCCAGTAATATCTACATAAACATCAACAAAATTAGAACAATGAGAGGTATTCATAGCAGTGACAGGAATGAGTTAATATGAATCATATCTTCTACGGGAGGGTCCATTGATTACGTAAGGTTTTTGGTCGATGAATATTCACGCGGATCAATCGGTGGGGGGCCTTTTTGATCTTGAAAATTTTTGTTGGTTTTCAAAATTTAAGCAGTTTTTTTTAATTAAAAGACTATAAAAAATATTAAAAAGCTGTTCAATTATGCAAATATTTTAAAACTTTGATTGAATTTACAACATTTTTTTTTAGAATAAAGGATATAAAGTAATAGCATTCGTATGAACCCTCTTTACATGGTAACTTTGAATGATTTTTTTATTTTCAATTTAGTTTTTTCATAATCATGGAAGAAAATTTTGCCGGTGTCTCTTCAAAAACTAATGAGAATGTATAAATTTTATAAACTGGTATCACTGGGCGGTGTAAATCAGGTTAAAAAATATTTTTTATAAAAAAAACATAATTTTTCGCATTTTCTTCTATTAAATTAAAAAAACGGCTGAAACGAATTTTTATATTGTTGAAAACTTCACAAAGATGTTAATACACGTCAACTGACACCTTAATGATGCAAATATTATATCTGGTTGGTGAGATATAGTGAATGATAAAAATGACCTTGAAAATCTTGATGAGTTTTAATGATTTTTTATTTTTAATTGCATTTTTCACGTCATCGTGGGGAAAAGTTTTGATGATGTTTTTACAAACATTGTTTGCAATATATAAATTTTATAAAGATTTATTACTATTTTTTGCAAATCAGCTTAAAAATTTATTGTTTATGAAAAAAACCTAATTTTTGGCAGTTTTTTTTCTTAAACTAAAAAAACGGCTCCAAAGATTTTTTTAAAAAAGCGACAGATTTACAAAAATATTAATACGCGTACAATGACACCTAAACGATGCAAATCGTATGTTTGATTCGCGAGATATAACGCATGACAGAAATGACCTTGAAGAGCATGATGACTGTTAATGATTTTTTATTTGACTTTTTTTGTAATCATGAGTAAAAATTTTGATGACATTTTTATAAAAACTTTTTGTTGTATGTAAATTATATAAACTTTGATTACTTGGACTTGACAATAAGGTTAAAAATTTATTGTTTTTGAAAAAAAACACAATTTTTTGCACTTTTTTTTAAAAAATTAAAAAACACCTACAACGAATTTTTTTAAAACTTGATAGAACCACATAAATGTTAATACGCGTCGATTGAATTTTTGATCAAGGAAATCGTATGTTTGGTTCGCGAGATATAACGCATGACAGAAATGACCTTCAAATGGGCAAAACAGCAAACCCAAAAACTAATCAGCTCTTAAGATTACAAAGACGCTTCGATTGACACCTTAACGAAGTCGATACGACTTTGTTTACGTGAGTTACGCTCTTCGAAAAAACTGTCCACGAACGCACATACGTACGTACGGACGTACGTACATACACACACACACACATACATACTTCATTCTAAAAACACTTAAAATATACTCGTAAGACCTCAAAACGTAAAGAAATGTTGAAAATTTCAATTTCGATTTTCGAGGCGATTACAAGAACTTCCCATATACTGGGAAGTTAATAAAGAATATAATGGAAGATTATTTTTTGAATTGATATTGTTTAAAAAAAACTCTAAACTTTAGTGTGTGCGATTTTCAACACAACTCAGTCACGTGCCAGGAAATAAATTGACTAACCAAGAATATTTATTCTGACGGTACCTTTTTCTGTCGATGAAATTATTCACAATTTACGGCAACATATTTTTCAACATTATTGTTTTATCTTATCTTCCAGGTCATGTTCTCGCAGTCACTTACGAACGGTTCAGAACAAGCCCAGAACGCTTTACAGCGCTTAACAGGATTCCTCGAAGCCGAGGGTGAGCACGGGCGAATCTCTCCAGCATTACAGAAGAAGATTTTAGGTAAGAGACCTTCTCTGAAGAAAAAAATCAGCAATCAATAGAATTATGAGAGGATCATGCTTGCTTTCATTTATATTACAGATGTTATCCTGAATGCTCTTTCCGATGTCCTAGGCGAGCATCCGGAACTGCTGTCCGCTACCCGAATCGGTCTTGGAAATTCATTCCATAAATTGCCCAGACACCTTGTGGATTCGATGAAGGATTAAATGAAAGCAGAAAAATTTGCAAACATTTTCTTTCAGCTGTACTTGCATTGTATATCATTGAAGCTTTGAGCGAATCGATCCCTTTTTTGTTATTATCAAGGGTTTTTTGTGAAAAAAAAATTCCTCCTATCTATGTTTCGTTCACTTATACATAAATATTCAGATTTTATGTGGAGTTCAATTATGTTATATACTATACGTATTTGCTTCGGATGAAAATCTGAAAGAATACGTTAAGTAAATTATCGGAAAATGTTTATGACTTCCTTTATACTTTTCAAAAATAATCAACACCTCTTTATTCCCGCGGTTTGTAACTGTATATACTATTATAATACAATATAAAGTGTATAATATTCCATCAGAATATTTCTTAACCGAAGAAATTGTTGATGTTGGCTGTAGAGAATCAATAAAAACAGCGAGTAAACATATTTGGAACTTCAAGTGTAACCAAAGCCTTTGCTAATGGTTATCCTTGTATCCTTTACAATAATATCTGAAACTATCACGTATGCATAGATCAATTATACTGTAACACATGTATGTATGTATCCTGTAATCAAAGTAAATTAGATAAATATTGTACTGTTACCCAAGCTCACATTTTAATTCATTTGATTTATTGTGTAATATTTGGTCGGTTGCGTTTGATTATTAGTTTTGTGAATAGTAAAAATAAACTAGTTGATAGAACAAATACATTTTTGAATAGTTATGAATTTCATGAAACTCGCTTTTATTGCATGAGCACTAAAAGCTTTTTTAGAAATCCTGGACTA
This sequence comes from Oxycera nigricornis, assembly GCA_963942545.1. Classification (NCBI taxonomy): domain Eukaryota; kingdom Metazoa; phylum Arthropoda; class Insecta; order Diptera; family Stratiomyidae; genus Oxycera; species Oxycera nigricornis. The sequence continues at coordinate 31,988,296 of OZ012660.1, forward strand.
TGCAGATGATCTACGTCGTCTAGCAAACTCTGACGAAAAGATACAACTCAAAATTAACGTACTTGAAACAAGCATACCAGAAGGCTCAGGATAATAGACGATTGGATAGAAAAGGTACCAGAGATCTGCTCTTATGTTGTTTATACGACAAACATATGTAGGTAAAGAAATCGAAATTGCCACAATAATGAAGCAAACCAGCAAAGCATAGGATCAAACTGAAGAGCACAAGAATATTTAACACCTTTTAACGTCCGACATTGCGATGGCGTCAAGCCTTATATTTTGAAAATTACGCTATTTGATTGCTGATTCAACTCAACTTTATTGAAAAGAAAAGAAATTACACAAAAATATTTATCATAGAAATGGAAATAATGAAAAAAAATGAAAAACACAATACAAACCAAAGAGGGAGAAATAATAGAGAGTTTCTACAAAAATTAAATTTAAAAATTCAATTCAAATAATAATCATTTTATAACTTTATGAAGTAAATTCAGCTCTTAGATACTGAAGAGTGCTCTTGGATTCCGCGGAGTGTTAAAAAACAAAATCAAAAGAATACTACAACAACTACGATATTCCCTAAATTCAACTACGGTGATAAATTCAACGGAAGGACATTCTTTTTCATGGTGCTGCATTTCTTCAGATTTGTTCGGGAGGAGAGATGCCAGATATATTTAGATTTTTTCTATTCAAGCTCTTTAAAACGTTAGTTTTTTAACTACCCAGTTTCCTATGGGAATTTTATGTAATGGAGTCGGTTTTGCGAATCCCAAATTTTGACATATCTCCACGTTTTACGGTCTCTAGAATCCAAATCCATCGTTCTTAGTTATAAATAATTTAATATTGTTAATAACAATCAAATATTATTAGTTGTAATTTGATATTGTAAATATAAACACAATTATAACTATTCAGTAACGATCAAACATTCTTAATAACGAATGATTTTTATTAATAATAATTAAATACCCTGATTGTTGTGGATTCCGGGGCCGAGATGGAGGACGAGACGGAAGACGAAGAGGAGGACAAGGAGGTAGACGATGAGGTGGACGAAGAGGTGGACGAGGACAAGGTTGCCGAGGCTTTGGTAGAGGACGACCAGATGGGGAGGCTTTTATGGTTATATAAAAAATTAATAAAAATAATAAAAGCAATTATAATAATTTAGAATAATGATTATTAATAATAATGATTATTAATAATAGTAATTAATAATAAAAACAAATTATAGCTTTTTATTCATCCCACTGGAAAGTTAGTCGTGTGGGCCTCAAGGGTCGCACTTATACCACATTTTTTGTAATTCTATCTGCCTACAACCACCGAACATTCAGAATGGTATAGAATGTTTTTTAAAGACATGCAAATTTTTTAACAGATAAAATACAGATAAATTAATGAAATGGCCTATTTTTGGCTTAAGGAGTGTTTAAAAACAATTTTTGGCATATGATCACCGCGACTGCGTCTTAAGTTTTAAGTCTTAATTTTTTCCAGCATAGCTGGTCTTTTTCGCCAGTTACGCGACGAATGTTGGCTGTTGGTTGGTTTATCAGGATAAGCTAATGGTTTGAAGTACTTCCATAAAAACTAGTCCGATGGAGTCAAATCACATGATCAGCGCGGCAGGCTCACAGGTCAATTCCTTGAGATGATTCGTTCACCAAAAAGGTCGGCTCATTAAAGTAAAAGACTCACGTGCTGTATGGCATGTTGTGCAATTCTGCTGGAACTATTTCTCTCAGACGATTGGCATTGAGAATCGACAAATTATGAATCCTTTGTCGGTAGCAATCGCCATTAACGGTAACGTTGGTTTCGTCTTCAGTTTTGAAAAAGAAAGGACCAATTATGCCGCCGGCATGTAAGCCATACCATACAGTGACTTTTCCAGGGTGTAATGGGGCTTTCAGAGTCTCATAAGGATTATCCTAGCCCCATAATGGAAATGTTGCTTATTTACGAACCATTTAAGTCCGAAATAAGCCTCATGGCTGAAACTGATTTGACGATAAAAATGCCGCTCAACTTCCGACTCATTCTCAGCCCATTCACCGAACGAACGACGCAAATGATGATTCAATGGTTGCAACTATTGTACTTTTGGATCTTATAGGGCTTTATTTCAAGACCTTCCCGCAAAATTTTCTATGTAGTGAACGAACACAGACCAAGTTTTTGAGAACATTGTTGAATCGATATTTACTTCCTCAGTCTCACTACCCTCAGCGATAGCTGCCTCTCGGTACGCACTGTACGAGCTCGTGTTGGATATTCATTGTCCAATAGAGTACCTGTGGGCATACATCTTTCCATCGTATTGCGTTTGACCTGCTTTGATGGATGATTATGAGCATCATAAATTGGACGGAATGCTCTATAAGTTCGGCAGAAACAGTTTCGTCAATAAAGTGTGGTTTTTACTATGGATGCCTCGATACGCCTTTTTGCCGATACGATACCGATACTCTTTTAAAAATATCGGTGATATCGATACGCCTATTGAATTCAAAAATGAAGGTAAAATAAATGAAACCCATGTCAGGTTAATTTTTTTAATTAATATAAAAAATATAGACAGGTTGAGATTAGCTACGAGTTTTAGTAACTAAAATTAAGATTAATAAGTTTTTTGTTTGAAATAAAAAAAAATATTCTTAAGGTTTGCGGCGAAAGGCGATTTCGCAAGTCTGTTTGAATAAGACCTGCGGTTGAAAATAATCTCTCAGATGCGTTTGGGTATAAGACGTCATTGCGCCAGAAAACGAACGGATCTGCATCTCTCGATATATTAGGTGACCTTAAGTATCTCTCGACTTTTTCTTTGAGAGAATAACAGATCAAAGTAGACAGAGGCTCATCTTGCTCGGACTCTCTAATAATATTTTCACAAACGCTTCAAAGCCCAACACTCGTGAGAACTTACAGTTACAGTACTAGATGTAGGTGTGACCGTGTCTGAAATAGTTTCGAAATGCAGTGCTACATTGAGAACAAGACGCCTTTTTTGCTATAGTAGAAAAGTATCGTTGAATCGGTCATAAAAATATCGCCGATATATCGGTACCGGATGCATCTCTAGTTTTTACATATTTTCTATATTTTTTCTTTTCAAATTGTAACAATTTTAGAGAAGTTTTTCGTATCAATTAGCCAATAAGTTTTATAATATAACACCGACATTACAGTTCTTCAAATATTTTATTACCAAATTAAAAGGGTTTTTTGCTGAAAATATTGACAGCGTGAATACTTTTTTCGGTCGGTGTATATGAAAAATTTCAAGGAGCTTTGTAGAATTGTTATAGTCAATAAAAAATTGATTACTTTTCATTTTTGAAGCTACAATGCCCTTAAACCCCATTTGATAGAAACAATAATGGTAATGGGAACAGTTGCGAACATATTTATTTTAAGTGTATTTTAGCCATATGAAATATGCCAGGAAAACGAAGACTCAGAATACGAGTATAAACGTAAATATTTATTAATTATTAACATATACCGAATCTTTCAAAAATCAAATTTAAAATCAAAATTAAAATCAATTCAAATAGTTAGTATTTGTCGCAATTATTACAGTATTAATTTAACATTGGCTGAAAAAGCTACAAGAATTAATAATTGCATATTTTATTAGTTTAAAGGCTTTGTCGACATAAAATCGACTTTGAAAATAGTCGGGAATTTCGCAAGCATTCGCATTTTGAAATTTATCTCAATAAGCTTTTCAACTTTATGTTGTGGAAAATTCGATACAATTCAACTTTGCGAAAGCTTTCTAGAATTTTCGAAGGTGCAATGTTGATAATTCCAGATGGAAAGCTTGAACCTGACTGGAAGTTGACGACACAACCATGCATACTTCTAGGCGTTTCGATGGAATCATGTATATTTGAGAAAGTTTTCCACTGGATGGCGACACTATATATATGAGAGGAACTTGGGCAAGAATCAGTAAGGTTTTGTGACGTCAGAGTGCACACTACTAGCAACAAAGCTTCTCGAGGCAGAGTAGAGATCGCAGTGTAGAAAGCAGTAGAAAGTATCGAAACGAATCACAAATGATTGAATGCATGCCATGTTCAATATTTAGTTAGACATCTTGAAAATAATATTTGTAACTCACTATGAATTATTTTCGACGTGTTCTTTCCAAAAAAAATTGCATATCTTGCTTCTGTGAAATCTTCAATTCTTTCGGGACAAATGACGAGTATACACGTCACCTCTAAAACGGGTTGGACGGCCGAGTAACAAATATACTTGCCTTGTACTACTTTTTTTTGAAATCGTAATTTACATATTATCGGCACTACGTTCAGCTTTATCATTATAAGAATTATAATGTAACATTTGTAATATCGTTCTACTCGGATTACATTTTTTGAAAGTCGGAACAGATAAAGTAAACTATCAATAAGGTTATTTAGCATGTAATGAAAGTAAAATAATGAATGAATGGTTTCAAAAAAAATCTTCAGGCCCTGGAATTGCACTCTTGGCTGAAGCTGTTAGCCACTTAAGAGTTAATTATTTAGTCTATGCCTATTTCTTGCAGAATTTCAAATTCAACTTTCAACAGTGCCAGTTCCTGGTCTCAAATAATTTTGAACAAGTTTTACATTTCAATGCTTCATTTCCATGAAACAAGAATAGTGGAAAAGGATCGATGTGCATTGGTCTTATTTGGAAAGTTATTTTTCCATCGTTGGCAGGTGGAAATCTTGAAAAAGATTTCTCATCGCTCCTGCTTCTTGGCATGTAGGGCTTTTACTTCTTTAGGATCGGTGTAAAATCAAACTCGATGAATCGAAAAAAGCGACAGTAAAAAGAGACAAACACATGAATCTATAGAATTTATCGTTAAATTCTTCCGGCAGCTGTGTAGCGTGATGCTAGAACACTAGACCGCGGCGCAAGCGGTCGTGGTTTCAAATCTACGCTGGTGATATGTTTTTGTTTTTCTCTCCGAGACGTGGATGAATGATGAAAACATTGTAGATGTTCCTAATTTTGATATTGTAGTTAAATATAAAAGGCCACATTCGTGAGCCGGTGGAGTTGCAATTTACCATAATCAACATGACGGAGCCCGCATTGTTACTCCACAAATAGAACTCAATGCGCAGCAAATGGAACCATTATTTGTTCAGCTTTCTAAAGTGAGAGAAATATGTGCTTGTCAAACCAAATTGGATGATAGTAGTTCATTATTAATTGTGGCTATTTACATTTCTCCTAACCAATCAATAAATACAATTGTTGAATTCATCCATGAAAATTTAATAAAATACACACCAGAGCTATCGCGAATTCTTAAAAAAATACAATAAAATTCCAATGTTTTTAAGTGGAGATTTTAATGTTAATTTTGCTTTAGATACAGCGATCCCTTTGATTGAGTTTCTGGACACCAAATTTAATTTAAAAATGTTCAGCTCTCGCACTGTATCAACAACAAAACCAAAAACAGTAATTGACGCAGTATTCCAAAGATATATTGATCAAATAGAAACTGAAGTATTTATTTCATACTTCAGTTGCCATAAACTCGGAGTCTGAATAAATTTTTGTAATATATATGTAAAATAATTTTCAAACTTGGAATCAATATTATCATTACTAAACCCTAAAATTATCCTATTCCTGAAATTTTACATTCGTCTCATTATCTTGAAGTTGATATTTTCGAAGAGTTCACTTCTACCTTGTGTGAACTGCACACATGTATTTTTTTATGTATTTTATAACATTTCGGTATCAATTAATTTCGTATAATTTGAAGAAGTTTGGATATGACGGCTTTTAATTCATTTCATGTGATGGTTTTGTGTATGCTTATCCAAATGGAAAAAGCACTTCCTCAATTTGAATTTTTTCCCTGATGAATAGTGAGAAAACATACAAATTGAAGAATGCTATGTTGAAGCGAATGAAGTTTAGCGAATGTAAATAATTATTTCACTCACAATTGTGGTCCAAACTTGAAAACGGTGAGGTATAAATTCGTTAAAACAGTTTTCAAAGCATCACTCTTATTTATGGCGTAGTGCTCACGTACCCAGCCTTGTTTTTGAACGTTTCCCTTTGCAGCGCGAGCGCCTCTATGAAGAAAGTTTCAAACTGACAGCTGTCGAATTCAATATGTAAATAAACATTTCAGAGGAACAGCGGTTTCTGTTTACCGTCGAAATTGGGTGGCCGATTAATTTAAGGATATTAAACAGTCTCAAATATGCAGTTCACTACAGACTCTGTTGAAATGGACCAGGATTTTGCACAGCACTTGTTTCAAAATAACGCAGTATTAATCATCACAGGCGTTCCAATTGGCACCGAGTTCGGAGTGGATTTATCGTCTTACGAAGTGGGCGAACGATTTCGTGGTATTAAAATGATACCACCAGGACCTCACTTTGTGTTTTGCGCAGTCCGAGATTCTTACGGGTTTAGCGCTCCGCGAGTCGGCTTCATTCACTATTTCAAGCCGGAGGAGATTGTAGTCAGGGAGTGGGACGCCCAAAACGAGGAGTTACGTTTTCGCCAATCGAAGGACTGTGAACTGGAAATACGGCAGATTCGTGAAAATTTAATGGACCTAGACCGGTTCCTGGCGCCATATGACTTCCAAAACCTGTCCAAGTGGAGATGCCTCACCGATACCATCACTGAAAAGGTGTTGAACCGATGCTCGCCTCGGTGCGGATTTGTTAGGAATAGCATCGAATACTTGTCTTGTCCTGATTCAGAAAGACCACGAGGAGGATATCCTGCCACCTACAAGCACACACACAATACCGTCGACGAAAATGACTTGCTTCCGGCGCTCAAAGCTCTGCCGGAAACTGCCTTAAATTTCACCAGCCTACCCCCGAAAATACCGAAAGGCGCCTCACCCGCCGAGCTCACGGTGCATTCGCTCGACTGTATCAAAGCAATCGACACTTATTTCGACAGTTTCTCAGACTCCAACGAAGCAATTCAAGAGATTCAAATGGCTTTCATCCTGTTCTGTTCGGGCCATTCAATAGACGCTTTGTCGCACTGGCGTCGAGCACTCAATCTGCTCAGCAACTCAGAGTCGTCCGTAAACAATCGTCAGTTGTTTTACATGAAATATTTGGAAACGCTTCAATACCAACTCCCCGAGTTGCCGGAAGAACTGATGGGGCAATCAAAGATGAACACCGTCTATAGGGATGTCAGGTGCCTGCTGCAGAACTGCTCACTCGCGGGGCTGCATGTAAGCGCCGAGCGCATGGTTAAGCAGTTAAAAAGGACCATGAAATGGACATTTGACGGACTTTTGGATCAGGACCCCGACGATATGCCAGTTGTGGTAGATATTCGAAATAATATGATTTAAAACATGATCGTAGCTTGAATGTTTATATTTTAAAAAAATAAAGCCGATTGGATTTGGTTCAAACCCAACAAATTATGTTTCAACCCGAAAAAAGTGTTGCACACATCTAAATATATATAATCAAATTTTTAAAACCAACATCAATTGCATGCTCTACAGTTCCTTCTTTCTATCACCATCCACTTCATCCCCGCTTGCTTCTTGTATATTAGCCAACGGATCTCCCGCGCTGTCCTGTTTGTCATTCAAATTGATTGCATACTTAGCCGCGAGCTCTTCCAACTTCTCCTGATTACGTTGTAGATGACGTGGAAGATAGAACACAGCTTGAAGAAGTCTGCAAACGAGCATTCAATTCTCATCCCTGATTATTATTTATTAGTTAGGCTACTCACTTTAATAGAACGTATCCCGAAAATGCTAGCAACAAGCATAGACAAGATGATTTTACCATGACGGCATAGTCGGGCACAACCTGTTGATTTTTCATTGTTTAACTTAGGATCCTTCGAAATTGCGTCCGATCGGCAAAAATTCCAATGCACTCTGACCTTGTACGTTACAGCTTGAAAAAGATGTTTGGATTGGAGGTGTCCTAGGTAACTGATGTTTGAATAAGCCAATCAATATCTGTGATTTGTCTATTTATGTGAAATTGTCATTAGTTTGATGCAAGCTGTGGTCATAGAGCTGATTGTTTCGCTAAGAGAGAGTAAACTTGCGTCCACCGTGAATCGGCTTGCAAAGTCCTGTCCCAGAAGTTTTAATGGGCCACGTATTTACTTTCAGCGCTCCCAATAGGCAAGGGGCAAGATAATAATATTCTATTTTCGCTCTCCTGCTTGACGTGGACATTGCAAAATTTGCATGAATCTTATAAGCGTCGGGTTAAGACACGTCATGAGGTATTCGCGAATTGTAAAATAACTGAAATAAATAGTCGATTTAAATTTTAACGCATCGAAATAGTAAAAGGATGGTAAAGCAACAAAGGCTAATATATTCTCAATGGTAAAAAATGTAATTTTCATTCGTATATCATTTCTAACTTTATATGGAATAAAGCCTTCTATTGTTGTTGGCTCAGAAATGTTATCGTTCTGATATTTTGATATAAAAATGTATCACCGGACGGTAGGATAAAAGAATAAATAGAATTCTTATTTATCCTAATTGAAAAATGATTGATTATGTTTACTGATTGACGTTGCTGTTGTGTTGAATATACATGAGTAGGTCCATCCAAAACAACAGACAAAAAGTGATCTAGGTGCCAGTGGGGTGAATAAAGAAACAATGATTTGTTTTTATTATTAATTATTATTGTTATGATTCTAAATCATGCTAATTATTTTTATTAATTTTATTATTTTTCTATTAGGCCATAAAAGGTTTAGTAGAGGAAGACGTCCCTGTCACCTGGTCATACTCTACCAAAGCCTCGCCTCCTCGTCCTACTCCTCGTAATCCACCATTACCTCCTCCAAATCCATCTCGTCCTTGTTCAAATATTAAATGTACATTATACTATTGCTTCCGACTGTTTTTTCAAACATAATTTTCTTGTATTCACTGCGTAATAGTAAACCAACCTTAAATTGCAAAAATTGCGAACAATATCTTCACATCTAATTTCTTCGAACTAATTTTAGTTTACATTATTGCAAGCACGTTTCATTATTGTCAATGACTTTTTTTGTCATAAAGAATATTCAATCATTATTAGCAATTATTATCCGTTATTGAGGGTATTTAATTAACATTTATTAATAATAATATATATTTTAATGGCCGATTCAACGATACTTTTCAAATTTCGCGGTTTAAAAATGATGTAATGTAAACGACCGTGTAATCTCGTCTATTTCGTTGCAAACGAGTCTCGAACTAACTAAGCTCGGAGAATCCTTACGTTTTATTCAGTCTATTGTTTCGCTAGGTTGACTGTTGTCGCGCGAAGTATTTTTCCATGCAAATAAAATTAAGAATTACATATCGTAATTAATTTGTGTGTGTATATCATTTACAACTAGTCGTTTGAGTCAAATAAAGTAAATCTAAATAGTAGTCATGTCAACTTCAAAACACAAATTATTGGAAAACATAAGAAGTCCGTCGACAGAAAGGGAGAGTTCATCGCAATCGTAGAAAAAAATAGCGGCTGACTTGGTATTGGCTCTTAATGAAAAATTTGATGGTTTGGAAAATGAAGAAACATATTGCTTAGCGACAATGCTTGATCTTCGTTGCAAAGCACGAATATTTCAATTACAGTCTACTGGTACCACGGCAAAAAAGCGTCTTGTTCAGTTACTTGATCTTAATGTAGCACTGCATTCGAAAACTATCTCAGACACGGTCACATCTACATATAGTACTGTAACTGTAAGTTCTGAGATGCCTACGAGTGGTGGGATTTGGAGCGTTTGTGAAAATATTATTAGAGAGTTCGAGGAAGATGAGCATCTTCTAAGTCGAGGGATACCTAAGGTCTCCTAATATATTGAGTGTTGCCGATACGTTAGTTTTCTGGCGCAATGACGTCTGAAAACCAAATTTGAAAAAATGGTGCAAAAGTACTTTAGTTTCCCAATAAGTTCTGTCGCATCTGAGAGAGTATTTTCCACCGCAGGTCTTATTCAAATCGCCTTTCTCCGCAAAACTCAAGAATATTTTGTTTTTGAAACAAAAATTTTATCAATGTTAATTTCAATTATTAAAACTATTAATTAATCTCAACCTGCCTATATTTTTTATATTAATTAAGAAAATTAGCCTGACTTGTGTTTCATGTATTTTACCTACATTGAATTCAATAAGCATATCGGTATCGCCGATATTTCTTTAAGAGTACCGGTATCGGTATCGTATCGGCAAAAAGGCGTATCGAGGCATCCCTATTTATAACTGTTATTTTAATAACTTTTTTTATAACATTGTTCAAAATTTTGCTAAAACACACAATAATAAAAAAAACTATGAAGATATTTGGAATCTGTACGACTTAATAGTGCGTTGCAACAGTTTCAAAATTAAGCTAGTTTTGTACTTTTTTCAGCTTTTTCATCCTCAATAAAAACAGCTGGACCGATTTTGCTGAAAATGCACTCGGTTTTAAGTTACGTGATAACGCGTCGAATAAAACCGAGTGGGTCAACGTCAATATCAACTTTGGTTCTCCAGATAATCGAGACGAAAATTAAATTCAAACAAAATACGCACACAGACATCTCTCTAAAAACGATGGATTTGGATTCTAGAGACCCACTGGGAACTGGGAAGTTGAAAGCATTATTATGAATTCATTCATTTTATTCAACATATACTCCTTTTTATTCGACACACTTCGACCATCGTTTCCTCATCCTCCGCTACAACTATTTGTGCTTTTAGGTAGCATAAACGTTCCAGGCATGGAACTTAAACACTATTTTCTTTCTTTTTTAGAAGGGAGTGCTGCGGATATCAAATACAAAAACTAATTTAAAAACCTAATGTAAGAATCCAAAATATTGATGAAAGTATATTACTTGAAAAAACATGAGGAAATGTGAGCGAAGAACGATCATCATGAATTTTTATCACGCCAGCCCTACGATAGGCATCCATTTACTGAAAAATTAGTAAGCTCGCACGACGATCAGTTCCGAAGACGAAGCAACGAACATTCATCTTGCATACAATTTATGTTCAGCCTCTCCATGGGTAGAGGTGCGGTGACTGTTGGCAGACCTGCTCAGCCTAGCCCGAAGGAGCGGCACACAATAGCAGCGAATAGTCGCGGTTTCCTTGGCTGGAAAATTGAGTTTTTCATTATTTCAATCCTCTTGCCAATTTATTTCTGCTGGAAGTGTAGTTCTTTTTGCTTTTCAAAAATTTAAAAAACTTATAATTGCGTTCTCTGTAATGTGTTGTTATTGTTTGATGTTTTTTGTTTTAAACTATGTATAAAGTTGATGAGAAAACAAAATAAAGGTCATTATTTTGCCTAAAAAAAAAACAAATTTGGCGCGATGGACAATAATTGGGCACAAAAAAATAGTTTGGCAATTTTCAGATTTATCAGTTTTCAGTGATATCATTATTCAGTCCAAGAAGCTATTTTAATTTCAACGTTGAGAGCAACCGTGCATTTGAAAATGTTTATCAGTTCCTGAAGAACCAATAAATAATATTTCATAGATATTTTCATATATTTTTGTAAATATACACTTGAAAAAGTTGCTTTTTCGGGGCCCACTTTTCGAGTTGCTAGATGTATCTAAGTCTTTAATTCAAGAGCATTTTTCTGAACAAATATAGACGTTTTTTCTCGATTTTTTTCTCTCAACCGATCAAATAACGAAGTATAATACTCTCGATTTATTGTTCGTCCATTTTAAAGAATTCAGTATGAATGGTTTCGGGTGCACCGAGCCCAACAACAATTCTTGGTTGATTTCGCCGTCTTCGATTTCTTTTAAGCCGGATGACCTTTGGATTATCACTGTTTCGACAGCTACTTTATCTTGGGACCTAATTGAACGAAGGGGTCAATATTAGAACCCTTTGCTCGCTTCTAAGATTTGCATCGTACTTAGGATTGCAACGTGGCGTGGCGGCAAGCTAATCAATCATGCATGTTATCGGAAAGAGTAACCACATCCAAATAAGTTTGTGACAAATTATGGAAACAGAAATTATTCCTTTTAAGCGGTCCTCATTGATTGCTGGTTTTTCCCCGAAATCTTGTAAGACATTTTGATGAGTGGAAACTAAGATAAACATTTTCTTTTTTTATTAAAAGTTTATTCTTCTGAATAAGGAATACGACCACGAATATGAAAACAATCGTATGCAGCAATACTCTCAATAATTCAATCGAAATGCATTATTTTAGCTTTCATCATCGTCCATCTCAACATCATCTAGAACAAGATCATCGAGCATTTCTTCTAATGTAATTGTTGGCATTCCACTATCTTTCATGTCATCGGTCGACACGGGTATTTGTTTCGAGGCATCTTTGAAAATATTGATATTTTGTCGAAGTTCAGGATCTTCCTCCAAGTCCTCCAAAAATTCGGTGTAGTCGCTGCAAATATAAAGAAAATTTAATAAACTTCCCACTTTCTGTGGTATGCACAAAGTCCACCTGTTCTTCTTATCAAAATCAGTTGCCTCTTCATCCAAATGCTTCAATTTCCAATTTCTCATGTTGCTGCGATCATCCTTGTCGCCATAATATTTCTTCACAAGAATAACATCAGGCACACGATCGCGATTGAGCTTTTCAAACGTATCATTGTTCACGTTCACATCCTCTAATGCATAGCCCAGCACCGAGTCGCCCGGTTTCAACAGATGTCCCAAATGAGTTTTTGTATGGATTGTGTTATCGTTGACGCCCAATTCGGATGCTTTTACCACCCAAATGTCGCACAAGACATGCTTCCTCGAAATACGTCCTTGGCCCGGAAAGAATTTGCGATCCTTGTCGAACAATACCTCAACATCCATCACAACAAACTCGACCAACTGTTTTGGATTGAAGATAGCGTCGAAAGGATTGCGAAAGTAAACTGTACTCGACACCTCAGCAACTGGAAATGTAACAATGTTTTTTTAATTTGAAAAATTATCTCTAAGAGGATTGTTTTCATGATTTTACTTACTCTGCGCGCTTAAAGGATCGATTAAGTGAATGGTGCTGGCAACTCTTTGCACTAGGCAAAGCGGCGCAATGCTTCCCAATTGCTGTTGCAATTTCTTATCCAAGCATATGAGGCTGTCCTTCGAAATTGGAACGATTTCTACACAAAATGTGTATTTGTAATTGAACGAGTTGCTATGAATATCATGCGAGATCAATCGTTTCGAATTCGTTGACTTCACGGGCAGCATGGTCTGTATAAAGTCGACCATCTTTCTAGCATGGTTCTCGGCTGTATAGTAGAAATCTAAGCCACCATGAATTGGCTTTATGCCCAACGTATTCGCGTGCGCCTTGTGCTTCAGGATCAACTGTTCTAAATAATAAAATGTTTTCTTGTTTTCTGCCCGCTGTCGCACCTGAACCAAACAACGCCAGTAATCTTTTGCTTCGGTTCGATGGCAATCATCACACATTTGACTGTTTATGGAAAACTCCACGATGAACACTTGCTGCAACATGGTGCCGCCAAACACCTCAGCATGCACCGTCAATTTCACCTTGATTCGCCTTGAATGCGGCTCCGTCCAAACGAATCCTGCATCAATCAGCTTCACATCCTTTAAACCTTTCAAACGTTTCAAACACAGCGCCAGCAGATCTCTCGACTCGAGCGCGCACTGTATCCATTCGCCAGGGGGTTGCAAGTAACGTTCACAGCTTTTGCAGAAATATAGCACTGCTTGCTTGGGGATGCCTTCCGTGATGTCTACGTGATTTCGCAGGCAGGTGACGCACATGTTCGCCGGATTTGGTTCAATTAATGTTCCACAATCGCAGCATAAGCTAGAGATGAAAATTATTTATTTATTTATTAGGAATTCATTTTACAGACTAATAAAGCCCAATTACAAGGCAAAATAAACAAAAAAAAATATAACAAAGTAAAACTAATTACTTAAGATACGCAAATGCTGTTTATAGATGTAGAGTGAGTACGGAAACGGGCCAAGTTGCAGCCTATTGTGGTTTCGGGGGAGTCGCAACATCGGCGAATGAAATAAAGTTTCAGTCCTAGCGTATGGAACGCTAAATATGTCATTAGATCTGGCAGGGCGCTCTGTAATACGATACTCTAACCAATCAGTAAACAACCAACCAGAGTTTAATTGATGATGGTGAAACCGAAACAGAAAACACCCATCTAGCGGGAGTCTGCGGGATTGCAAAGTAGGAAGTTGAAGCAAGGAAAGTCGCTCTTCATATGGCATTTATGTAATTTTAAATTTAAAGTTAACAAAACGAGAGTATTTGTGCTGTACTGATTTAATCATAGAACCTAAATATTGATAGTGTGGTGACCATACTTGCGAGCAATATTCAAGGATGGGTCTAATAGGCTAGTGTATATGTTGACGGCGGAGGAAATGTCAGTAAACATCTGAGAGTGCCTTAATACGAACCCGGAGACACGAGAGGCACGTGCGGCTATAGCCACAATATGAGGTTCAAATTTAAGTTTCGCGTCGAAAATCACTCTCAGATCTTTTATTTGAAAAACAGCCGTAAGTGGAATATCGTGTAACGAATAGATATGATCAATTGGACTGGGCTTTAGGGAGAAAGACATTTTGTGACATTTCAAGACATTAAGGGAGAGAAAATTATTTTGACTCCATGATTCGATCGCGTCCAGATCCCTTTGGAGAGCAATACAATTCTCTTCCAAGCGAATAACTCGGTAAATTTTTAAGTCATCAGCATATAGAACACACCAAGACGCTATGACTGACGTTCATTTATATAGAGCAAGGCTGTCCAACCCGCGGCCCAAGGCAGACATCAATGTGACCCGACAATATTTTAAGTTTCTGAAGCAAGTCCATTTTTCTGTGTGTTGTGTACGCTTTCGTGGTAAAGCTGCCAAGTGCCAAACAACAGGACCAGAAAGCTCTTTTGTTATCTAGTAAAATCACTTTCTGTTTGGGTTGCTCCCTTAGCTACATTGTTCTGTTGTTTGTCACTTGGTGGCTTAAGTGATATTTTTCTTACACGTTACTAACTTCTTATTTCGTTATTTTTTGTGGATTACAGTTGATCATACGCCTGTCGGCTAAGGTAAAACAGTTAATTTGAAAGTGAGTTGAATGAACAAAACAAAGTGGTTACTGATACACATATCGGTTTTTATCCGTCGTTGTAAGATAAGTGTTCTATTTTAAGAAAAGTAAGTATATATTCTTGATTACTTCATTATAACCCCTTCTATGTTCTTCTTGTTCATTATTAAAATAAACATTATCATTCATTTCTGTTATTATCTTAGTCATTACCTGTACTAAATTAACATTTTGAACAATTTTTCCCTTCAGCATGGCCTCTACATCTTGCCAAAAAGGGAAAACAAGGAAATATATCGATGAAACAAGGTTATTTAATGAAAAATGGACAGAGAATTACTTTTTCCTTCAGATGAAAGACGAGGCACTCTGCTTAATTTGTCATGTTTCAACACCTGTCTTCAAAGCGTATAATTTGCAAAGACATTATGACCAAAAACATGCTTTCAAATTCGATGCATATCGAGGAATGTGTCGCAACGACCAAATAATGGTACTAAAAAAAACGTCTTACATCTCAACAAAAGTTTTTAACAACATTACAACTCCGACAGAATCGTTTGTGAAGGCTGGTTATGTAGTCGCAAATTTAATCGCCAAAAAATCGAAACCATTTTCTGATGGCAAATTTATCAAGGAATG
The DNA here is from genome assembly GCA_963942545.1 of Oxycera nigricornis. Classification (NCBI taxonomy): domain Eukaryota; kingdom Metazoa; phylum Arthropoda; class Insecta; order Diptera; family Stratiomyidae; genus Oxycera; species Oxycera nigricornis. Next base: position 32,004,077 of record OZ012660.1, read on the forward strand.
CATGGAAAGCGTGGCAGATATAATTTGTCCAGACAAGAAAATTAATATTTCTAAAGTCAGTTTGTCTCATCAAACTATTGCCAGGAGAATTGACGATCTTGGGAAGTCTATTGAAAAGGATTTGAAAAGGATTTGAAAAGTAAAGCACGTGGTTTTAAATTTTCTTCTTTGGCCATGAATGAAAGTACTGATGCTACTGATACGGCTCAATTTGCCATTTTTATTACAAGTATTAATGACGACTATAGTGTAACTGAAGAAATGGCTGCTTTAGTGCCATTAAAAGACACGACAAAATCAATAGATTCATATGAAGCAGTGAAAAACTCTAACGCGATTTTCTTTGTCACTTTCCAATATATCTGGGGTAGTCACGGACGGTGCCCCTGCTATGGTCGCTAAAAAAGAGGGGCCTGTAAAATTAATAGAAGATGATGTCATCGCTGTCGAAAATTCGCGTTTGATGAAGTACCATTGTAAGAAAATTTACGCGGAAAAGCTTTAAAAATGGATCATGTTATGCAAACCGTTGTCAAGACTGTAAATTTTATAAGAGCCCAGGGATTGAATCATCGCCAATTCAAAGAGTTTCTCAAAAATGTTGATGCTGAGTATGGCGATATCGTATATTTTACAGAAGTAAGGTGGCTCAGTCGAGGACAAATGCTAAAAAGATTTTATGACGTACTTAATAAAATAAAATCTTTTATGACATCAAAATCCAAATCTGTGCCAGAGCTTCGTGATGCCAACTGGCTTACAGACTTAGCATTTTTGGTAGATTTGACTGGTCATTTAAATGACTTAAATACGCGTCTTCAAGGCAAAAACCAACTTATCAGTACAATGTTTCAAACAATAAACGCTTTTCAGGTAAAACTAGAATTATGGCAGACCCAACTAAATGCAAACTACTTTTTGCATTTTCGCACGTTGTCTAAGCATATTCATAAAAATGGGGGGAAATATGCAGACCTACTTTTTGATTTGATACAAGAATTCGAAAATAGATTTCAGGATTTTCGGACAAATAATCAAAATTTTTGTATGTTTACAATTCCATTTACAGTCGATATAGCTATGCTGCCAGGAAATTTTCAAACGGAATGCATAGAGTTGCAATCTGATATCCAACTTAAAGAAAAATTCGAGCAAGTCTCTTTGTTGGACTTTTATAAATCATACCTGCCCAGAGACAAATGTCCCGCACTGCACAGTTATTCATGTCATCCTTGTTTGCAAGCACGTACATATGTGAACAACTATTTTCAAGAATGAAACATACTAAGTGTAAAATTAGAACCAACATGTTGGATGAAAATCTTGAGAACTGCCTGAGCGTTTCAACCACGTCAATTCAACCAGATATTGATGCATTAGTTTCTCAACTTCAATGCCAAGTGTCACATTAATTTTATACACAAAACATGTAAAATAATGTTGATTATATTTCACGTTCTGTTTTTATAATGAAGAAATTCATGAACTAATAAACTTTAAATTACTAAAACATGAAAACAATATATTTTGCATTTTTGTCGCTCTTCAGCTATGGTAATATACTTGTGGCCCAAAACACCATGTCTTCTTTCAATATGGCCCAGGGAAACAAAAAGGTTGGTTGATATAGAGTAAGACAAGATGACCTAGAACAGACCCTTGAGGGACGCCGGAAGTAGGGTGGAAGAGAGAGGAATATGCTCCACATAGAATAAACTGTGAAAAATCAACTTATTAATGATTCTGAGTAAAAGGTACTACCCCTTATACCGATTCTTATCGTCTTGGAAGAACTAATTAAATAAACAAGCGTTCAGGGATCGCATTGCACATGGACAGTGCAAGCAATGAGCGATAGCATAAGAGTTTTGGAAGAGGTGGATGTGGGTTTAGGGTAAAAATCCGACATGCCCAGAAGCAGAAGCAAATCGGCATTTTTTTATAGGTTTCCATCCCCCAACGACGAATAAAGGTGTCACAAATTCGAGTTGTTGCTGCGTTTATCTGATGGATCGGCTGCTTCCGACCGCAGATTAATTTTCCTATCGAAATCTGACTTGTTTTAACAGCCGGAAGCGAAAGTGAATTATCATTTCAAATCAATATTCACGTCAGTTGGTATTTTTGCGAATCCTAACTAAAAGCTTGCTCGCTTGCATCCACCACCGGTTGTCGTCGCGCCAATCGCTATAGAGCCACTCGAAAGCAATATCTGTCGCGCTCGAAGCTGACAGCAGAAAGTATACCTGTCAAAAAAAACTGTCAACGCTGCCTAGACTAAGTTCCTCAACTAGTTTATATTAAATTATATTTCAAGAGCGAATTGAAACAAACCGTCTGTGTGAAATGGCCACCTACAACAACCGCCACTGGCTTCTGTGTCATATCCGAAACTCGTGCATTTCCACAGACGATACGGGAATGTGCGAGGCGGTGATGCTCAGCGATGACTTAGCCAAGCATTTCCTGAAGCGTGGTCAGCAGAAAAAAGTGGAAGACGCAACGGAGAATGGTGCGTGTCGCACGGAAGACCTCACCAAATTCGTGTGCTATCCCGGCCTCGACCAGAGCGACGACGAAGATTTGGATCCAGCGTCGCAGTCGTTCGATATACAAATGTACCCGGAAATTGGGTCACATCGATACCGTTCAAACACGGCTCAGAAGCTCGAGAAGATGAGCCAGGCCAGGCGGAAAGCGGCGCGTATTCGAAACGTGAAGGTAGATGACTCACTTGCGCAAGAGGCTACGGACACAGACATCTTCGAGAGGAAGGAAGTGAAACCAGTACAGCTGGTGGACAACAATAGCAAAGACCCGCCGATGAGTCGACTCTCGGAGCAGCTGATACTATGTCCCAAGCAGCCGCAAAATAAATTTCTGCAGTACGCCAGGTTCGACGGGACGTCCCAGACAGGAATAGCCACTAAAAATCTCAGCATATTTCTCACAATGCTGCCAGAAAGCCTGCGAAATTACCCAATGAAGATCTGTGTCGCAGCGAACGCGAAAATCGAAGAAGTCATTGGCTACATTTGCTACAAATGCAGTATTCAGTACCCCGACGTTCAATTGCAATCAGTTCGGAACTATGGATTATATCTAACCGAGGAAGATGGCGAGATCGATATGGATTTGCCCCCATTGGACTTACGCGAGCCGTGCTCCAAGTTTGGCTTCACCCACCTGGCTCTGACGGTGCGGAAGCCGCTCGCTCGTGTGGTCGTCGACTACCACTCGCTGTCCATGACCTCCGAAATGGAAGCTGTGGGTGACGCGGCCGTTGCAGCGATACACGGCATATCCAACAGTCATTCGGATGGAGACATGGCGCGCATGCTGGGGCACAACTCGAAAATCGAGGCGCCGCTCTACAAGACATACAACCTCAACTTGATACAGGGTCCGTTCAAAACCAAAGTGCAATTGGGTATTTCCGGCGAACGAGTCGAGATCTACCCGATGCGCGAGCAAAACTCGCGATTCTTCAAATTCCGTCCGGTGAATTTCAGCATTGAGACAGTGGCGTTCTGCGAAGTCGTCGAAAAAAACCAAAACAAAGCGCAGATCCGTCTGTGGTACATTGTGAGCTCGCAAAGCAAGAATCTGTCCGACATGGTGCCGAGTTCCAGCCAAAACTATCTCACCACAACTGCCTCGTCGGCCAGCCCGTTGCATCTCAACCTGTCGCCAGCAGCAGATAATTTTAAGAGCTACATATTCGAAACGAATCTAACCACTGCCAGTGAAATCAACTCGAAAATCAACTTCCTACTCGAGGTCCGCTCGAGCGCAATACGACGCGAATTCCTCTTTCTCAAGGAGAAGAAGCGCGAACGACAAATCACCAAAAAAGTGTTCGGCAAATGACGAGCGTACTGTTTGTATTTTATCAATCCGTAATTCTCAAGTTCGATATTCTCGATGTTTTCTTTTGTTAGAACCGTTATCGCCAGTTCCAATGGAACGTTGTAATAAAAATGTTTAATATATACATATATTGAAATACAATACACACATAGCTCGCCTCGCTACGAACATGATTAAATTTAGATTTACAGTTTAAGAACGAATTGATTGCTACGACTACGAATAGGATTCGATTCACATAAGAAATATTTAATATCAACCGTCATTTATACTTATAACTATGTAAACGTTGAATGCGTGGTCTCACACACACATACAAGCTTTCTAAATATTGCTTTAATAAATTAATTCTAAGATGATTTTGAATGAACTTTGTGTCTATAATACAATATGTTACAGTGCTCTTAATTTAGGTCAGAGCGGACATAGATAGTTGTTGCACAACAACTGAATATGCCAATACATTTGCATGAATATGCATGAATACATTTTTTAAAAATTACCATTTTTAAGCAATTTAAAATTACCTGTCTTTCGTTTATGCCAAAGTTTGCGCATGTTAAGCGGCAGTGCATCGACGTTGGATCATCTCATTTGAAAATGAGAATTCAGAAAGGTTTTCATCCTCCATCATTTTCATGTTGACTTTTACAACGAAAATGAGTTGGCGACAAGAAGTTTTTGTAAAAATCAATCAGAAAATCCGTTACATCAAATTTTCATTTCGATGCACACGCAGTCGTCATTCACTTGCCAAGAATGTATATTTTCATCGAATTTCGCGCATTCATGTCCTTCATTTATATACACACAATTTGACAATCTTTTAAATCGTTCTGACATCTTTTGTGTCAATTTCACCAAAGCAAACTGTATCAAAGCTAAAGATTCTTAATTTATAAGAGTCAAAATGCGGTGTTCCTATATAAAATGCTGCTAAATTATGTTTTATAACTAATTACCTGTTTAGTTTCGAACTTAATATGACTTCAAACCGAAAAGGGCAAATTTGAAATCTTTCGGCTCTTCTAGAGTGAAACCCATAGTAAGTTTCACTACCAAAATCAAAATTGTATCAGCTCAAAGCAATGGCGCTTCGATTGACACCTCAACTTTGCTTTCGTGGGATATCGTTTTAGAAAAAAATGACCACGCACGTAAGCAAACACACATACAGACTTATTTCTAAAAATACTTTTAAATTACTCCTAACACTTAAAAACGCATATATATATATATATATATATATATATATATATATATATATATACATGTTGAAAATTTCGATTTTTGGACTAATTACAATAACTTCCCTACATGCTGGGAAGTCAATGATAGAGCTTCTTCGAATATAGCCTATCTATTGATATTTTCGTATAGTTCTCATTTCAAGGTGTCGGAATCAGTGAAAACTGTCGTATTTTTTCCGCGAATTTATAATTGTTTGACTTGAAATAAATTGTTGAATTGATTCTAGCAATCTGTCATAAATCGAGGCTGGCTATAATTAAATATATATATATATATATATATATATATATATATATATATGTAAGGGTGTCCCAAGAGATAAGGTAGGATGTTTTTTTCTCGAAAATATAATCGCATACCCTCTATTTTTTTCTATATGGTCTTATTAGCTTAAATAATAAATATTATTGCGATTGGATCATGACACCCGACTGCCGACTTGATACCAAACATAAAATATAAATTTTTGTACCGATTTCTAAAAGTTCGAGTTTGTTTAGTAAATAAAATACTAATATACACAAAACATATTACTATTTAATATTTTACATAAAAAAACATTATTCTACAATTTTTATTTGTAAGGTTTGTTTTTCACGGTATGGATAAATCTTCCGATGTTCTTGTACGCAGCGTAATAACAATTGCTTTTGTTCCTCTTTTTTAAACCATGAAATTCTTGTATCATATTGACCGCTCTTTCAACTGTGTTGTTGACTGCCCTCAGCACTCAAACTTTCTTCTTGGCATCTTGAAACGAAGCGTTATTTGGCCATAAAGACGGTTCTTCGTTCAAAAAACTGTCATCAATTTGTAGCTGGGTGAACAACACTTTACTTTTGACTGATACGAAGTCGTAGATGTTTTTGCCTAAAATTAAAAATGAAAAAAATTAATAATATATCAAAAAAATGGAATATAAATGAAACAATATTTACTAATGAAACTTGCCATACAATGAACCACAGAGTTCTTCTTTGGATGGGATGTAGCGTTTACCATGGGTTGATGCATTCTCTTTGGTCAAATTTTCAACCATTTTTATTTTAATTTCTTAGTCTACATCGTCGTCAAATAATGACAAGGCAGCTATTTCATCAGTTAAATACCATAGATGCTGGCTTAATTTCTGTAAAGCTGCTTTTGAGACGTTTGTATCGATTTTTTCATAAGCCTTCATCGACTTCAAAAAGCACAAATCCTGATAAGGTGCTTTTACAGTCAAAGTACATTGGAGCCGCGGCTTAACGTAGAATGTCCCGATGAACAAGCAAACATCAAACAGTGCCGCCTTATCCTTGTTCGTCATTTTCAGTTGAGTGCTAAGAAGTGCTATTTTCTGTGCATAAATAGCCCTCACCATCCACCTGGCTCGGTGCATGGCACCTGGAGGTCGAATTTTAAATTTTCGATCTTTATCTCCGCCTAAAAATATTACTGAGCTCAATTAGTTTGCGATAGTCATCTCGGACTATATCTTTGGTCAATTCCGATTGGTAAAATTTGATCATGTTTTCTATTTCGCTACAATTTGTAATTTATTACATTGTAACCAAATAATAATAATAATAATAATAATAATTATCTTCATTTGTTTTCATTAAATGAAGCGCATCGGCGTGAGCAATATCAAACAAATTGTCTAAGTTCCTGACAAACTCTTGTCGACGCTGTTTAAATACATCTTGGGTTTTTTGTCCATTTTCTGCAACTTCCTCCGAACTTGACATAAATTCACAAGTTTCTTTACACAATTAGGAAAAGATTTCGTAGGTATACGCGAATTTTCGCAATATATAATACACTCGCGAAGACAGAAATTTGCACTTTCATTTACAATTAAATTCACTTGACGAATGTTGTAAAATAACACTGCTAAAACTTGTCTATTAGAAGGAAGTTTTGATCCCGTTATTTGATGTTTTGCGTCACATATTAAAAATATATACTTTTTAGAGCTACGTAATTCTACTGACATGTTTACCGAACAAAAATCAATCTCCCTATGGCAACTCCAACGAGCGAAGTTTTCAAAACAGCCCAAGAATTGAATTTGCAAGGCATGATTTCTATGGAAAGAGCTAAATTCATACACAAGAATTTACACCGTAATGAAAACACCACCTTCAAATTGGATAAAATTGAGGGGAAAAACTCTTACAGAATGAGAACCATGAATAACATAGCTATCGCATTTGCCAGAACTGATCGGCTAAAAGAAGATCCCTTTAACAAAGCAGCTAATTTCTACAATACATTACCGGACAAAATTAAAAACATAGCGAACCCAGCTTCCTTTAAAACGACACTAAAAAAATACCTCCTTCAGGATCAAGATTCGAAGTAAACTACAAGTTCAATCAGCTCCACTACAGTCAAAGCCAAACATGTAGTTAACATAAAATAATTTATGAACATATAGTCTGAACGATTAATATAACTAAAAGGATACTAAAAATTTACAAATTTGGTACTATCCCTTATACCGATTTCTTATCGTCTGGGAAGTACTATGTACTGAAATTTAACTACGGAAAATTACTGAAAATTTGATGGAGAGAATGATTGAAGGAGACGGAGGTGGTTTTAGTCGGTAAAAATCCGGCATGCCGAGAGGCAGGAGCTGATCGGTATCTTTTGAAGATTTCCACCTCCCAACGTTGAAAAAAAAAACAATGTGAAGTAAATATCCTGAAATTGGGTACAGTTACAATTTAGGATGTCACATGAAAGGTAATTTGGTTCCATAAAAAATGAGTTATAAAACGTTGAGTTGTGATAATTAGTTTTTGAGATATAACGATTTAAGTGAGTCAGGGTACAGGTCCGAAACGCTGTTCTTGACCACCCTGTAACTCCGCAGATTTTGAAATCCGGACCATCATGTAGAACGATTTTTTGTTCAAAATATATCAAGGAACACCTCCTTACAAAAGTGCTCACCGAGTACCAAACACCCTATAT